>JARQOC010000010.1:157493838-157699570 GCA_033576535.1 Allobates femoralis
TCAAACCCATCAGGCTTCTTCCTCAGGACAATTACCAAAATCACATTAGTAATGTGAAATTTAGTAATGAGATTTTTTTCCTGAGGAAGAAGCCTGATGGTATTGAAACTCGTAGGCAAAGCTTTTGTACTAGATGGTGGCCCAATTCTAACGCATCGGGTATTCTAGAAAACAGAAATAGAGATTGCATGGGGAAGGCGGTGAGGGCTGAATTGGGAGGAACTTTGAAGAAGAAGTGGCGGGGAAAGGACGGCGTGGCAGGGGGGAGGAGGGAGGACAGAGCAGCAGGGGGGAGGAGGATGGAGGACAGAGAAGGTAGCGGCGGTGTGTGGGAGGATGTAGCAGCACAGGCAGGGGGAGGAAGGTGCAGCAGGGGGAGGATGGAGCACAGAGCGGCAGGAGGGAGGAGGACGGAGGACAAAGCGGGGCGCCCAGCAGGACCGAGCAGCATAGGCAGGGGGAGGACGGAGGATGGAGTGGCAGAGGGGAGGAGGACAAAGGAAGGAGGAGGAAGCGGTGGGGTGGGGAAGGATGGAGCGGCATAGGCAGGGGGAGGACGGAGCGGCAGGGGGAGGATGAAGCACATAACGGTGGGGGGTGGAGGACAGGACGAAGCGGAGGGGTGGGGGAGGACAGAGCAGCACAGGCAGGGGGAAGACGGAGGATGGAGTGGCGGAGGTGAAGAGGACAGAGGAAAGTGGAGAAAGTGGTGGGGGAGGATGGAGCGGCAGGGGGAGGACGAAGCACAGAGCGGCGGGAGGGGGGAGGAGGATGTAGGATGAAGCGGCGGGGTGGGGGAGGACGGAGCAGCACAGGCAGGGGGAGGACGGAGGATGGAGTGGCGGAGGTGAAGAGGACAGAGGAAAGTGGAGGAAGTGGTGGGGGAGGATGGAGTGGTAGAGGCAGGGGAAGGACGGAGCGGCTGGGGGAGGACAGGGCGGCAGGGGGAGGACAGAGCGGCAGGGGGAGAACAGCGGCAGGGGGAGGATGGAGCATAGAGTGGCGGGGGAGAGGAGGACGGAGGACGAAGCGGCGGGGTGGGGGAGGCCAGAGCAGCACAGGCAGGGGGAGGACGGAAGATAGAGTGGCGGAGGTGAGGAGGACAAAGGAAGGAGGAGGAAACTGTGGGGTGGGGGAGGATGGAGCGGCACAGGAAGGGGAGGACAGAGCAGCAGGGGGAGGATGGAACAGAGCGGCGGGAGGAGGAGGACAGAGGACGAAGCGGTGGGGTGGGGGAGGATGAAGCAGCACAGGCAAGGGGAGGATGGAGTGGCAGAGAGGAGGAAGACAAAGGAAGGAGGAGGAAGCGGTGGAGGAGGATGGAGCACAGAGCGGTGGGAGGAGGAGGACGGAGGACAAAGCGGCGGGGTGCGAGAGGATGGAGCAGCAAAGGCAAGGGGAGAATGGAGTATGGAGTGGCGGAGGGGAGGAGGACAAAGGAAGGAGGAGGAATTGGTGGAGGAGGATGGAGCACAGAGCGGTGGGAGGAGGAGGACAGAGGACAAAGCGGCGGGGTGCGAGAGGATGGAGCAGCAAAGGCAGGGGGAGAATGGAGTATGGAGTGGCGGAGGGGAGGAAGACAAAGGAAGGAGGAGGAAGCAGTGGGGTGGGGGAGGATGCAGCGGCACAGGCAGGGGGAGGATGAAGCGGCAGGGGGAGGTCGGAGCACAGAACCGTGGGGGAGAGGTGGATGGAGGACGAAGTGGTGGGGTGGGAGAAGCTGGTGCAGCACAGGCAGGGGAGGATGGAGCGGCAGAGGGAGGATGGAGCACAAAGAAGCGGGGGAGAGGAGGATAGAGGACAAAGTGGCGAGGTGGGGGAGGCCGAAGCAGCAGAGACAGGGGGAGGATGGAGGATGGAGTGTCGGAGGGGAGGCGGACAAAGGAAGGAAGAGGAAGTGGTGAGTTTGGGGAGGACGGAGCGGCAGGGGGAGGATGGAGCACAGAGCGGCGGGGTGAGGAGGACGGAGGACAAAGCAGTGGGGTGGGGGAAGATGGAGCAGCACAGGCAGGGGGAGGATAGAGGATGGAGTGGTGAAGGGGAGGAGGACAAAGGAAGGAGGAGGAAGCGGTGGAGAAGGATGGAACGGCACAGGCAGGGGGAGGACGGAGCACAGAGCAGTGGGAGGAAGACGATGGAGGACGAAGTGGCGGGGGGGGAGGGAGGATGGAGCACTGTACGGCAGCTCAGTGGTTAGCAGAGTATACGGTGGCTCAGTGGTTAGCACTGCGCGGTGGCTTAGTGGTTAGCACTGCGCGGTGGCTCAGTGGTTAGCAAAGTATGGTCGCTCAATGTTTAGCACTGTACAGTGGCTCAGTGTTTAGCACTGTACAGTGGCTCAGTGGTTAGCAGTGAGTGCGGTGGGCAGAGTGGTCAACGCAGTGTGGTGGGCAGAGTGGTCAGCGCAGTGCGGTGGGCAGAGTGGTCAGTGCAGTGCGGTGGGCAGAGTGGTCAGCGTAGTGTGGTGGGCAGAGTGGTCAGCGCAGCGCGGTGGGCAGAGTGGTCAGCGCAGCGTGGTGGGCAGAGTGGTCAGCGCAGCGCGGTGGGCAGAGTGGTCAGCGCAGCGCGGTGGGCAGAGTGGTCAGCGCAGGGCGGTGGGCAGAGTGGTCAGCGCAGCGCGGTGGGCAGAGTGGTCAGCGCAGCGCGGTGGGCAGAGTGGTCAGCGCAGCGTGGTGGGCAGAGTGGTCAGCGCAGCGCGGTGGGCAGAGTGGTCAGCGCAGTGTGGCGGGCAGAGTGGTCAGCGCAGTGCGGCGGGCAGAGTGGTCAGCGCAGTGTGGCGGGCAGAGTGGTCAGCGCAGTGCGGCAGACAGAGTGGTCAGCAGAGTACGGAGGCACTCTGCCTGCCATACTTACCACCGGGTCATTGTCTTCCCTGCCGCCGTATGTTCGCTCCGTCATCCCAGCATCTTGGCTCCACTCCTCCGTCCGGGCGACATATTTCTTCCAAAATGGTGTCGGGGAACTCTCGCGAGACTTCCCGGACGCCATATTGGATTAAGTCCTCCAGGGGAGGCGACATACTTTGTCCAAGATGGCGTCCGGGAAGTCTCGTGAGACTTTACGGACGCCATATTGGATCCAGTCATCCGGGGGCGGCGACATGTAGGTGGAACGGAGGACTGAAGATCCAGGCGGCGGCGGGGAAGACGCAGGGCCGGTGGGAAGTATAGCAGACAGTGCATGGAGGTGTGTGTGTGTGTGTATGTGTGTATGCGAGCGGCCATATTAGAACACCCACAGTGGGTGTAGGGGCTACTTCAGCCAGGATATAACGTAGCATACCGTTACATCCTGACGGAAGTAGCCTTAGGGTTTTATTATAATAGATATACTGTACCTTCTGGTGTTTCTGGTCTCTCTGCAGCAGCGCAGATAACAGTGCTCCTCCTTCTTGGTTGGGTACATTCACCATATCTTTTACTAGTATGGACAAATTCTGTCCGTATACATAGGAGAGACTTGTCAATTAACTATAGAGTTGCAAGGAGAAGTAACCAGCGGACTTTTTACACTATATTTTCTCTAAAGCTATACAGCTTTTCAAAGTAAAGAATGCTAGCTTGTCCTGAGGAAGGGGCCAGAGAGCCTTGAAACGCATAGACAAATAACCAACACTTTAATGTAACAAATGATATTTGATGTCCTTTGAAGTCTGGCAACGTGGTTATTAACCCTTCGTCTACTACTGCTTCGTATGTATCAGAGTAAAGTACAACAGCCTTCAGTTGTGTAGCCAGGCTCTGATTCATGTTGTCGGTGGTTCCAGCACCACGTATCTAATCACAGGTTACTTAGATGCCCAGTGACATCTAGGACCAGGTTAACAATATCCTCTTTTTGGGATACCAGACACATTCCTCGATTCATTCAGCTTTGTGTTAGTCATGAATTCTTGGCTATAAAGCTGAGGAAGTTTGTATAGAAATTTACTTTAACCTAATGACTCTCAGAGAATTAATAGCACCATTAAACGTGTACAATCTACTGTTGTTAATTACACCGTGGCATTGAAATGCCCCTTACTGAAGAGGCCAAGTTTACTAAATGGCAATTAAATGTTATGACTTAGAAATAAAATATTATTTGCTATTACCTCCTCTCAAGGGGAGCCGAAAATAAATTCTTAGTTTCGTCTTCTGGGAAACTATAGTTATATAATCTTCTTGTATATATCTTAAAGCGCACCTTTATGCAAAACCTGTACAAAAGCGCAGTATGGTTGACTTTATCACTCACAAGTTTAAACTTGTTTATTGTGCACTTACCATTGTAATATGGCCAGGAATCGGCATCCTGTCAGTACTATGGGTACCTGAACGTCTATTCCCTCAAACCCTGGCATGCATTACATCTGCCATTATACAACTGATTGTCTTCCCTGAACTGAAAGCCCATCTCAGCTACCAGCAAGTAACAGAAACTTCTAGTTTCTCTTACATATTATCTATAAGAAATTAACACTTATGGCAACATTTTAATAATCTTATATCAGCTGCGTATCTAGGGGGAGCACATGGGGCATGTTTTACAGCCACAGCAGGCAGGGGGTCATCGGGTGGTGGGCCGCCTGATGTGGAAGTTTAAAGTGACTTCCCAGCTGCTGCATTTTTCCACCCTATGAACTGGGGTTCAGCAGTTTTCTGAGGCGACTTACAATTTGACATCTGGATCATATACTGCAAGCTACAGTATGCCAGCTAATAGCAATCAATTGTACAATTGAAGTCCTGACCAGCGGCACCTCCAGATCAGGGTGCTGTCAGCTGTGTGAGTAGGTCATCTTAAAACATTGCTGACATCACTTGCCAGCGCTTCATAGGCACAGACAACACTGGTGGTAATACTCCATTGGAGCTGGAGAAACTGAAGATTTATTGTAAGATTTGAGGACACAGTATGGAGAGCAACGGAGGAGTGTATGTGGACACAGAATGGAGATTGAGGAGGGCTTTCATATTACAGTCTGGGAAGAAAGAAAGGAGGATGCGTGCTGACACAGAACAGAGAGCAAGGGGGTGGGGGAATATAGAACTTTAATGACATAGTATGGAGAATAAGAGCAGAGATGAATTCAAACACAATATGGGGAGTGAGAGGGATGGATGCCGACACAGTATGGGGACCAAGGGGGAGAGAGAAATCTGAGAACACAGTATGGAGAGTGAGGGAGAACGTATAGGAAGACAAGGGGAAGATGGATGCAGACACAGTATGAGTAGTGAGGGGGGAGTGTATGTGGACACAATATGCGGAATGAGGGAGGGTATGGGGATGAGTACAGACAATATGGGGAGCAAAAGAGAAATAAATGCGGACACGATATTGAGAATGAGGGGGGATAAGTCTGGATACAGTATGGGGGGGTGAGTAGGATTTATGAGGAAACAGTACTAGTAGTAAGGGAGTGTAATGTTTTCAGACATGGAATGGGGAGTGAAGAATGGGATGAGTGCACACACAGTATGGAGAGTGAACGGGATGGTTCAGACATTATGAGATGCAAGCAGGGAATTTATGAGGAAACAGATCAAGGAACAAGGGGGGATGCATTCAGACACAGTAAAGGGAGCAAGCGAAAGTGGGATGGATTCAGTCATCATATAGTGAATGGGGGGAGGAATTTGAGGGCATACTATGAGGATAAGGGGAAAGAATGATGAAATAGTTTGACAAGGGGGATGAGTTTGCACAAAGAGGAGAAAGAAATTTGGGGACTCAATTTAGACAGCTACTAAACAGATGAGAGCAGACAAAGCATGGGGAGAGGCGGGATGTATGAAAAAAGGGACGAGGAGCAAGGGCGGAATATATGCATACTCAATTTGGAAATCAAGGGGATTGAATAGGTTTGGACACAGTATGTAGAATGGGGGAATGTGTGAGGAAACAGTATGGAAAGCAATGGGGTAAATATGTGAGGAAACAGTATGGTTAACATGGGGGATGTGAAATGAAACAGTAAGGAAGAAGGAAATGTGCGGTGAGAATATTGAGGGGAATAAAATGAGACACTAAGGAGGGGAAAAGTGTGAGGGGGCAAAGAATGGAGACTTTGTGGGCTGGGGTGTTATTATAGAGAGGGAATTACATGGAGGACAGTGTGAGGGCACTGCCAGGAGGGGACAGTAACCAAAGAAGGAGTGTGATGAGGGGGAACAGTATAGAGACTGGGTAGTATAGGGATGACACAGTATAAGAGGACAGTGTGAAGATTAAGGGTTAATCTGCAGGTTAATACTGATTGAAACATGCCTGGTGCCTGCACATTGAAAACTGCTGCCGAGAAGAAATGAATTGTTCCAGTTTCAGTCACGGGAAGACATGGGCAGGATTTTAATTACCGCTCCATGAATGGATAACATCGGCTCTCATGGTGGGTTTACACGCTTCAATCTCGTTCCGATATCGCAACTCAATGGCGCGGGAGCGCGCATTTAGTGCATGTTTCTCCCGCATCGCATTGGATGTTTACACGCTGCGATATCGGAATACAACGTCCGTGCGATGTCTACGCCCCCCAACCCAGGATCGCACACTTAACATGGGAGTCAATGGGTGACGTTTCAAATCGCATCGTAGTTGTGCGTTTACACAGCACGATCCGACTCCAATCTCCCTTCAATATCGGGGCATTGAATAGCACGCTCATTCAATCCCCGATATCGCACTGACATCGTTCCTGCATCGTATTGGACGTTCACACCATACAACGCAGGAACGATCTCGGGTCCAACGATTGAACCACGTGACTTTTCATTGAAATTGTACTACGATATCGCGACGTGTAAACCCGCCATAAGCACGCCACCCTAAATTGACTGACAGCCTGCTCTAATGCTTAGCAGCTGTCAGTCAAGGCAGGAAGCACAATCACAGCTGCCGCACTCCATACACAGAGCGGTGACTGACATTACAGCGGCGCCATCACTGTGACTAAAAATGGAATGCTCCTATGAAGATCAAGGCACTTTTCCTCCCGGCAGGGGGGGTTTGATGTACATCACAAATGATATTAACCTACACGTTAATTCGATATCTGCTTCACTTTTTACACATTTCTTTTAACTAATTTTGTGGTGCTGAAAACAAATATGATGCAGAGCAGGTTCGAAATACTTATGACACCGTTCATGCAGGCTTACAGAAACATTGTCTGTTTATTATTTCATCATCATTATTGCATGTTAGTATCCATCTTATTACATCCTCTATTCAGGTAATTGAGCCTTTGGTATTCTATCATTTTAGGGTGACCAATTCAAAAACACCAGCTCAGCTCCGATAATGTAATCCCAATTACAGTTGCATCACATGCTTTTATAAATGCTCTCTGTGTAAAGTATACAGTTTTAGGAATTCTTAGCTTAGTTTTTCAGCACACTGATGTTTCTATATGTTTTTTCAGATATTCCACGTTCTTACATGAACCAAGCAGGTAGTTTTTGCATCATATGTGGAGAAGTCACTTTGCATCACAAAGGCGAACATTGGCTACTATAAGGAAAGCCAAAAACCTTTATTTTACATATGCAAAAAGAGAATGCGGTATGCAGGGGAGCGCTAAACAATAGCAGATCTCAAAAAGTTATACCAACTTATTTTATAAAAAATTACAATTACAGCTGCTCTCATACGCCACTACGCGTTACGATAGCCTATGCTATCTTCATCAGGTAGATCCAAGTAGGACAAGAATTGGGCTCTACATATATGCTGCAATAGATATGCATCACTTCTCATCCAGTGGTTGTATGGGAAGAGGCACTATGCCTTTTACAGTCCCAATGATCTGGAAGGAGCAAACCAATCACACTACCAATTGCTTTTTCTGTGTGATGCCCACATTAGTAAAGGAGTTTCAAGGAAGAAGTGGACTTAATATCCAAACCTTCCATCAGCAAAACACCCAGTCAGAAAGAAGATGGGGCACCACACCTTATAACTAAAAGTGAACTTTGGATCTGCCCAAAAGCAAGGCTGAGGCCTTAAGTTCCAGACTACAGCAGTGGAATCTCCTAGCAAGCAATGTTCGGATGTATATGTTCCGCAAAGAAAGGTAAAGACATTGTCCAATACTTCTTTACAGAGTGTGATCATGTAGCATGCAACAACATCAACAGATTAATGGGAGCTCTGCGGAGAAGTCATATTTGACGATGAACAAATTTTTCCAAGATTCAACAATTTCAAATATGGCATGAATCTGGCTCATTTCGGTTTGTGGTTGCGAACACGAACATATTGCTGAAAAGTCAGCCAACTCGGCTTTCTTCAGTAGCTTCTCTTCTGCCTTGTGTCTAGGATAGTGGGTGGGAGAGGTTTAATGAGGGGAAGGGGAGGGGATAAGTCAGAGAAGCGTCAGACTCAATTTTTTCCCCCCCGACACTTACTGAGTGGATGTTCTTGCAGCAAATCAGGCAGCAGAAACCATCGACAAAGTGCAGACACAAGGGCTGGTGTGTTTGGTAAAGTCATACGTCCCTCGACATATAAGAAGTAGCCACTTGCTGTAGTCGCCATTTTGAGAGTGTTACAGCTTGCAAGACGGAGCTGTGGCTCCTGTGCGCCAGATAGATGGCTAGCAATTCAATTTTTTTTGCATCGATAGCAGGTGGAGATAAGCAAGTCCACAGATGTTTGGGTTTGGCGGATCCAGACTGACTTTTTTTTTTTGAAGTACTGGTTTGGGACCAGACTTTACCCAAATCCCGAACCAGGACTTTACAGTTATAAAATGGTGACTAGGGGGGCTGCAAAAGGAAGCAAAATACGGATTAAACTATCAACATTATACTTGCTGAGTGTCCGTTGCTGTTGTCACACTACTTAACATTAACTTTTTGATTATTCACTGCACCCTGCCTCCAACAGTAACTAAAGACAACCAATCACAGAGGCCGGCACAATATGTGGGGGCACAAAAGCCAATCACAGACGCTGTCACAGAGAGTAGGTTGGAGGCAGAGTCCAGTGAATAATAAGTGGACCGGACTGTACATGTCTGTGGTCATCAACGCTGATGTCAGTGATTGGCTTCAGTGGTCACATGAATAATGTATGGCATCTGATCACACAAGAAGAAAAGACAGACTGGTGACAATCACCACAACAGTATTAATGAAGCGGTGGGGAGATGATAAGATAATTAAAGTTGTTTTTTTTTTATTATTTATTATTTTCCATAACTGTACCATGAAAATGACACTTGATCATCAGTAAGCGGCGCTCACCTTCCCCGCCATCCTCGCCTGCATCACGATGCACATTGTAGCACAACACCTACATCAAGTGAAAAAAGTTAATATCTAATTTGTTGCTTTTGGCCAAGTTGTTATAATTCTCAGAAAACATCTTTAATAATCTCTATATTTTGATAGCTTCTGATTTGGTGCAATGAAAGCATAAAATAGTTCCAATTTTCTTCCGGGTTTCATATTTCGAGTTGCCTGGCATTCACGTTAGCTGCAGATGTGCGCACTATTGGCTTTTTGTGGAGTTAAGTGACACATTTTTACACCACTTCAAAGAAAGTCACAGGCCCATGTGTTACTTTTAGCATCTTTTCACAAAGTTGGTGTGATCAAATTTTTTTTTTTTCATTTCTCAACTTTTGTACACTTGATTTAACTAATTTTACCATGGATCACCACTGGGAATTGTTATGTTCATATTACATTTATTTCAGAAAAAGTAAATATAGACGGGATTCTCCTGGAATTGTTAAAATTAAACACCTAAATGAAAAAAAATCCCTAAACAACCTTTAATTAGCAAATCAATTACATTTATGTAAGGCGATAAAGCTATTAATATTAAAATGCCATTTTGCTACACAGACAAAACATTTAGTAGAAAGTTAATAGGGCAGGTAATTACTGTGACCTGAAGACAGCCAATGCCATGTGCAGACTCTTTTTACCTCACTCCTAGATCAGAAAGACAAGGTGGAGAGCAGTGTGAGCAGCCACTATTTAACTTATCACCCATGATGTCACCAAGATCAGGTCACAAAGATAGAGTGAGCAGCCTCTTCTTACCTCAGCACTCCTGGTATCCACAGGATCAGACCATAAAGACTGAGTGAACAGCAGTGTGAACAGGCTCTTCATACCTCAGCACATCAGGTATTTCATGTATTAAATCAGACAGGGTGGACAGCAGTATGAGCAGCCTCTTCTTACCTCTGAACATCTGGCATCTCTAGTATTAGACTAGATGGACAGGAAAATGTTTTAGGCAAAAAAAAGTTTTTCCTTTTTTTCCTTTCTTTTTCTATATGATTGCTGTTGGTCAATCAGGTGGAAATAGGTATAGCTGCACCTGATGTATGAGGAGTCTACTGATGAAGGTTCAGACCATGATGCTTGATCTATAAATAAACCAAAATTGCCAATGACCAATTGGGTATTATTATAAATAAATCAATGTAAAACTCAAGCACTATACACAGAAGACTACATAAAGTAGACCATTTTACAAAAAATATAGCCAAAAGAATTCAATAATAAAAATATAACCTTTATTAGTCATCAGGACTCTGAATATTGTGATTAGCTTTTGGCAATTCTCACCCTCTTCCAAGGTGGCATTCTTTGCCCTTTGTCTTCCTGCCTTAATAAACCACACCCCAGCCTCTAGTCAGTGCTAGATTATTCTGCCTGTTTACTGTTCCTAGTGGCTTCTCAAGGTCTCTGCCTATTCCTGCAAATCCAGTGTGAATCTCCTGATTGCTGCTCTTCAGAGGTTCTGCTATCTGCACCTGTGTTCCTTCTGCTTCTGGCTGCTCATGTTACTCTGGATCCTGCCTCACCTGCTTTCACTGACACATAAGCTGGTTGCTGCTCTGTCTCTTCCTACGTTCAGATAAGTCCTGAGCACGAGACTGTTCTGGACTTTTAAACTCAGGTAATTTGCTTTGCATCTGGTTCTGGACTTTCTAATGGTGGGTTTACACGTCGCGATATCGGCGTCCAACTCCGACCAAAAGTCACGTGGTTCAGTTTGAACGTACAATGCGATGCTGGAACGATGCCAAAACGATATCGGGGTTGAATGAGCGTGCTATTCAACCGCCCGATATCGGATGGTCGTTGTAGCCGCATCGTCCCGTGTGACAGCCCAACTACGATGTGTACGGCCACGTCACCCATTCCCGTTAACTGGTCGTTCCTGGGTTGGTGGGCGTACACATCGTCGGGACGTTGTATCCCGATATCGGGCTGTGTAAAACGGCGATGCGATGGCGGCAAAAGCGCGCTCAAAAAGCGCGCGTTCCCGCATCGTTGGCTACGATATCGGGCCGATATCGCGACGTGTAAACCCACCATTAGACTTCCTTCCCAAGCCTCACTGGATGATGTAATGTGTTGTGTTGACTTGCTTAAATATCTCTGTGTTTGGACTTGCCATAAACTTTCCTTTTACAGCATCTCCAAGTGTAAACTGCACTTTATAGACTGCTCCACTAATTGTATTTTCCTTTGAGTTATTTGAACAGACTTTTCATTAAGGCTTCATTCAATAGGTACACTTTGTGTTCATGGACTTGGAGTTTTCCTCTGCACTTGATGTTTATCACCATGTGTTATAATATAGACTTTATCACCTATAAATTGTGTTCTGTTGTGTCTTTGCTCCACACAAAAAGACTCCTGAGTTATCCATTATAATTATTACATTAGTACTTTAAAAAACATGAACGCATGGTAAAAAAAGTGACACAAATATCATAATGAAGGCTACATTCTAAATATAAGGGTTCAATTGTGCATATACAGCTGCATCTCAATATATTAGAATACCATAAAAAAAATTATGTCTGTAATTCAATACATAAAGTGAAATACATATATTATATAGAGCCATTACACAAAGAGAGATCTATTTCATGTGTTTATTTCTGTTAATGTTGATGATCATGGATTACACCAATGAAAACTCAAAAGTCACTATCTCAGAAAATTATCTTTGTTCACCTCTTTAAGATGCTCTATCCGCTTTACATCTATGGGCAGATTCCGAATCTGTTTATATGGACTGCACGGTCATGTAGATCATACACATGTACAAGTGTGATTGGAAGATTTGCCCTTTTTCAACATAACATTCCATCTATGAAAGTGAGTGGAAGGTGAAAGGGTCTTCATTGTAATACGCAGGTGAAGCGTCCATCCCTCTTTCCAGAATGCATTAACATTAACTGACCCAAGTCAAATATTTGCTTTCTGTTACTTCTTTCATTCTTCCCTTTTGATGTTTTCAAAGCAAAACTGACATCTCATCAAATTGCAATGTTTGTTTCTGCATGCAGTGCATCAAAGGTGGCATTTACACCGAGAATTGCAGAAACAATTGTATTTTCGGAGTCACATCCATTGATGTCAATCTGACCTTTATTCTGGAGTTCTGCTGGAATAGTTTGGTTTATGTGATGTTATGTGGGTGTCCACCTTGCTGTCTCTTCTCTATTTCTATCCACTTAGGCCAAATCTAGCTATTACATAAACTATGTGGACAAAAGAATCAGGACAATCTTCCTCATTATTGAATTGACTTTTTGCATTAAGCCCCATTGTCCCATTTTATACACTGCAGCCCCTCGTCATGCAGTCTGCCTGTACTAACATGTATGAAAGAATGGCTCATTCTGAAGAGCTCTGATTTCAGCGCGGTCCTGTAAAAGGAGCCTCCAGTGCAACAAGCAAAAGACATTTTGTCCCTTCACAATATTCTCCCATCACTTGTGAGTGATAATATTGAAAAATGGAAGAAGCCACAGCAACTCAGCTCTAAAGTGGAGACCAGGTAAAGTTGCAGAATGGGCTCAAAGAGTGCTGAAGAGTAGAGGGTGTGGTGCCCTGCAACGAGTGCGTCACAGGAGGTACTGCAGCCAAGACAGTAGCAGCAATTTTCTCTGACTAAGCAATGATACAGTTAAATCAGAGACCCATACCCTACATGCATCATCAGTATAGAGGGCCAATAAGGTCCTGGTGGGAGGAGTGTAGTGGTAGAGTGTAGTGGAAGTTTAGGGCAACTAGTGAGTCTGCCAAGTGTGCAGAACAGTCTGCAAGAATGAAAGAGAACTCTCCAAGACAACGTAGGAGAAGGAGCTAAATCAAAGAGCTCCGCAACCTAGGAGAGGGGGCCTGCACAGGCCCGTGCAGCCCCCTGGCCGACACCCCGGTTGAGCACCATTATTCCCGGTGCGTCAACAACCGATCAACGGGCATCTACATGCGGGTCCAAAACCATCCCGTGCCCATCTACAGCCGGTTTGCTGGTACCGAAACTGGGAGTCGTTTATCACTTCTATGCGAACCAGAGGAGTGGAGGGACCGCTTTACAGGAGCACCCCACCACCGCCACACACAGTCGTCTAGCCAGCGGTGTACCCACCAAAAGGACCCAAGGCTCCCCAAAGCACCCAGAACGTATACCCTGGGTAGGGCATTGAAGCAGCCTCCTTGTACCCGATCTGGCATTCCTGGGCGACAACGGCAACACAAGTTTAGTTAGAATGGAGGAACACCGCGGATCTCTGAGAAACACTGGTCATTGCTGAGTCCACCCGGTCCACTACCCGTCACTGTATGCCATGTACTGCCTATTGGTTACAGTAAAGAACCGGTTACAGAGACTTCCAGTGTCCGTGCTTTCTTATGAACTGTCTGTCTCTGCGCATTAAGGTAACCGCAGCTGCGTCAGAACATCTTGTGCAGCTCCTGGCTCCGGGGATCACCGCTCAGCGGTGAGCATTCCATCTTGCTGCATTCCATCCCCCGGAGGCCCCACAGCGCCGGTACAGTTACCGGAACTCTCATAGGTGGCGTCACGAAACAAATTAACCCCTAATCTGTTCACCCAACGACGTCTTTATTTGAATCTGGACCACCGGGCCCCACTACCGGCAGGCGCGGTCCATCCGTGACAAGGAGGAACAAGCAAATGCCTGTCCCTCGGAGTCCCGGCCACGGTGAGTCAAGGGCAGAAGTGTCCCCACTGTCATTTACATCAGCACAAAAACAAAGTGCTGGGAGCTTGTTCATTAGAGATTAGCGAACTGATGCAATGATTAAAAAAGTTATATTTGCCTCCTGCACCTCTGCTCTTCAGCTGCTCTGAGCCCTGTGTCTCCTGCCATTCCTGTAAAATACACAAAATGTCCCATAATGGCGTCAAATGTTTTTGCTCCCCTAATCCTCACTCTCCTTCTCCATCCCCATCCCCCCACCACCCTCTAACCAAATAGCTATCCCCCCCTCTCTCTTACCACTCACCTCACCTCATCTGCAGACCTGCGTCTTAACATCAGATCTCTCTTACTGAAATATAAAACAAGCCGGTCACTCTCCTTCACCCACCTACTTTCCCTTTCTCTGCTTCATCTCACTGCTGGGAACATATCTCCCAATCTTGCCCCCCCCCCCACACTTCATACGTCCCATTAGCCCACACCCCTGTCTTTCTCAAACTATGATAAACTACTGCATCCCCTCACATGTAAAACCTGTGCCCCTGACCCCAATCCCCTGCTTCCTTGCTCTGGAGCACTTTGGAATTTCCGCTCTGTCTGCAACAAGCTGCACATGATACAAGACCTCTTTACTTCCCAGAACCTTTTCTTCCAGGGCCTCACTGAGACCTGGCCCACAGCCTCTGATACGGCCTCCACTGCTGTACTGAACTATGACATCATCCACTTTACCCACACTCCTCGCCCCAGCAACAGACAAGGTGGAGGAGTTGGCTTCCATCTTTCTACAAACTGCTCCTTCAACCTAATTCCCCCACCTTCCCTTATCTTCCCTTCTTTCGAAGATTATTCTGTCCTTATCTCTACAATCTCCAAATAGCTGTTATATACTGACTCGGCCACCTCCCTCCTTCATTGACCAATTCTCCACCTGTTTTTTTCACTTTTTCTCTGCTGACATTCCCACCATCATCATAGGTGAATTCAATATACCGTATATACTCGCGTATAAGCCGAGTTTTTCAGCCCAAAAATTGGGCTGAAAAGTACCCCCCTCGGCTTATACGCGAGTCAGTGACAGTATACAGCAGCCCCAGCAGCCCCAGTAATGCAGGCCCCCCCCCCCCAGCCTTGCTCCGGTCACCTGTAAAGGAAATTATACTTATCACTGTCCCGCTGTCCGCGCTCGCTCGCCGCTGCCGACATCCGCGATCCTCCATCTTCATGCGTCTTCTTCCTGTTTCCTGTGTTCGTCGTCGACAATGACGTCATTACCGGCGACGAACACAGGAAACAGGAAGAAGACGCATGAAGATGGAGGATCGCGGACGGCAGCGGCGAGCGGGCGCGGACAGCGGGACAGTGATAAGTATATTTTGCTTTACAGGTGACCGGAGCAAGGCTGGGGGGGCCCTGGATTACTGGGGATGCTGTATACTACCACTGGGGCTGCTATACACTACCACTGGGGCTGTATACTACCACTGGGGCTGCTATACACTACCACTGGGGCTGTATATACCTCTGGGGCCCTGTATACTACCACTGGGGCTGTATATACCACTGGGGCTGTATATACTACCTCTGGGGCTGCTATATACTACCACTGGGGCTGTATATACCTCTGGGGCCCTGTATACTACCACTGGGGCTGTATATACCACTGGGGCTGTATATACTACCACTGGGGCTGCTATATACTACCACTGGGGCTGTATATACCTCTGGGGCCCTGTATACTACCACTGGGGCTGTATATACCACTGGGGCTGTATATACTACCACTGGGGCTGTATATACCTCTGGGGCCATGTATACTAACACTGGGGCTGTATATACCACTGGGGCTGTATATACTACCACTGGGGCTGTATATACCACTGGGGCTGTATATACTGCTGGGGCCCTGTATACTACCACTGGGGCTGTATATACCACTGGGGCTGTATATACTACCACTGGGGCTGTATATACCACTGGGGCTGTATATACTGTTGGGGCCCTGTATACTACCACTGGGGCTGTATATACCATTGGGGCTGTATATACTACCACTGGGGCTGTATATACCACTGGGGCTGTATATACTGCTGGGGCCCTGTATACTACCACTGGGGCTGTATATACCACTGGGGCTGTATATACTACTAGGGCTGCGTCTATACTACCACTGGGGCTGTATATACCACTGGGGCTGCGTGTATACTACCACTGGGGCTGCTGTATATACCTCTGGGACTGCTGTATACCACACTGCTGGGGGCTGTATACTTGTGCTAGGGTCTACCCTCGGCTTATACACGAGTCAATAGATTTTCCAAGGTTTTGGGGGCAAAAGTAGGGGGGTCGGCTTATACACGGGTCGGCTTATACACGAGTATATACGGTAATAATAATAATAATAATAATAATAATAATAATAATTATTAAAATAGTGCTATTGATTCTATAGCACTTTACATACATTTGAAACGCTATCCCCATTGGGACTCACAAACTATACATCCTATGAGTATGTCTTTGAAATGTGGGAGGAAAACAGAGAACCCAGAGGAAACCCACGCAAACAAGGGGAGCACATACAAACTCCTTGCAGATGTCGTCCTTAGTGGGAATTGAACCCAGTACCTCAGCGCTGCAAGGCTGCAGTGCTAACCACTGAGCCACTGATATTTCTAAAATCCGTCCTTTCCTCAGCCCTCAAATCTACAAAAATTCTTGTACATGCCCTCATCATCAGCTGCCCTGATTAATGCAGCCTCCTCTTCTGTGGCCTCACTGATAACTCTCTTGCACCTCTCCAGTCTGTCCTCAACTCTGCTGGCCTCCCTGCTAACTCTCTTCCACCTCTCTCCTCGCTACTCCCCCATTTCTCCCATCTGCAAATTTCTTCACTGGCTCCCAATTCCCCAACGAATCCAGTTCAAGCTACTAACACTGACCTACAAAGCCAACCATAACCTGTCACCTCCCTATATTTCCTAGCTAATCTCCCAATATTTTCCCTCACTTAATCTTCGATTCTCCCAAGACCTTCCTCCTCTCCACACCTACTCGTTCCTCACCCAATCACCTCCAACATTTCTCCCGAATATCCTCTATCCTCTGGAATTATGCACATCAACACGTCTGATTATCCACCACGCTTGGATCCTTCAGATGGAACCTGAAAACCAATCTGTTAAGGAAAGCTTACAGCCTGCAATGACCATGGTGCCACCTCATCGCCAACACCAGAGCTGCCAACCCACCACCACTGGAGGTGCTACACCCCTGACCTGCTGTATCCTCCCCATAATTTTGTCGTATGTAAGCCAAGGCGTTGGCTGGCAGAACACGCCCTGGGACGCAGTCTACGTTCTACACCCTGAGCTGAATTGAGGAGCGGGGGGGTGCTAGCGTGGCAAGCTGGGTGAAGAGCGGAGGGGTGCCAGCGTGGTGCGCCGAGTGAGGAGCGGTGGAGGAGGGGTTTAAGATACTGTAGCCTGCTTCACTCACCACCCTCCACCTCGCTATCAGCCACGGCCCGCCGCCTGCTTCCCTGTAATTGCGACAGCAGCGGCCGCAAAGGACAGCCACGCCGCCACTGTCACTGCAGTGGGCGGCCCTAAACAGGGACAATACCACCGGCCTGGGGGGCGGATGCCGCCCTGCCACCTGGGCCAGTCCCATCCCTGATGTAAGCCCACGAAGGCAGGATCCGCTCCCCTCTGTACCAGTCTGTCATTGCTAATTGGTTTGCTGTAAACTGTATCTATAATTTTGTGTGTAACCCAAGCTCATGTACAGCACCATGGAATTAATGGTCCTATATAAATAATAACAAAATGTCATGTAACATTGTTAATGTCAAATGACCAATGGGGGCACAAGCCACAGAGCGGCAAATGGTGCCAATACAGAAAGAAAGTATTTTTTTTTAATTTAGAGATACAGTGCCTACAAGTAGTATTCAATCCCCTGCAGATTTAGGTGGTTTGATAAGATGCCAATAAGTTAGAGCCTTCAAACTGCAAACGAGAGTAGGATTTATTAACAGAAGCATAAATCTTACAAACCAAAAAGTTATGTTGCTCAGTTGAATTTTAATAAATTTTAAACATAAAAGTGTGGGTCAATTATTATTCAACCCCTAGCTTTAATATTTTGTGGAATAACCCTTGTTTGCAATTACAGCTAATAATCGTCTTTTATAAGACCTGCTCAGGCTGGCACAGGTCTCTGGAATCATCTTGGCCCACTCCTCCATGCAGATCTTCTCCAAGTTATCTAGGTTCTTTGGGTGTCTCATGTGGACTTTAATCTTGAGCTCCTTCCAGAAGTTTTCAATTGGGTTAAGGTCAGGAGACTGACTAGGCCACTCCATCACCTTGATTTTTTCCCTCTTGAACCAGGCCTTGGTTTTCTTGGCTGTGTGCTTTGGGTCGTTGTCTTGTTGGAAGATGAAATTACGACCCATCTTAAGATCCTTGATGGAGGAGCGGAGGTTCTTGGCCAAAATCTCCAGGTAGGCCGTGCTATCCATCTTCCCATGGATGCGGACCAGATGGCAGGCCCCTTGGCTGAGAAACAGCCCCACAGCATGATGCTGCCACCACCATGCTTAACTGTAGGGATGGTATTCTTGGGGTCGTATGCAGTGCCATCCAGTCTCCAAACGTCACATGTGTGGTTGGCACCAAAGATCTCGATCTTGGTCTCATCAGACCATAGAACCTTGAACCAGTCTGTCTCAGAGTCCTCCAAGTGATCATGAGCAAACTGTTGACGAGCCTTGACATGACGCTTTGAAAGTAAAGGTACCTTACGGGCTCGTCTGGAACGGAGACCATTGCGGTGGAGTACGTTACTTATGGTATTGACTGAAACCAATGTCCCCACTGCCATGAGATCTTCCCGGAGCTCCTTCCTTGTTGTCCTTGGGTTAGCCTTGACTCTTCGGACAAGCCTGGCCTCGGCACGGGAGGAAACTTTCAAAGGCTGTCCAGGCCGTGGAAGGTTAACAGTAGTTCCATAAGCCTTCCACTTCCGGATGATGCTCCCAACAGTGGAGACAGGTAGGCCCAACTCCTTGGAAAGGGTTTTGTACCCCTTGCCAGCCTTGTGACCCTCCACGATCTTGTCTCTGATGGCCTTGGAATTCTCCTTTGTCTTTCCCATGTTGACCATGTATGAGTGCTGTTCACAAGTTTGGGGAGGGTCTTAAATAGTCAGAAAAGGTTTGCAAAAGAGATAATTAATCCACACATGTGAAGCTCATTGTTCTTTGTGCCTGAACTACTTCTTAATACTTTAGGGGACCAAACAGAATGCTGGTGGTTTGAGGGGTTGAATAATAAATGACCCTCTGAATTAACTTTTAACGCTTAAAAAAAAAAAAAAAAAAAAAATCATTTTTGGCTGCAGTGCATTTCCCACTTCCAGGCTGATCTACAGTCCAAATGTCACAATGCCAAGTTAATTCTGCATGTGTCAACCAGCTAAATCTGCAGGGGGTTGAATACTACTTGTAGGCACTGTATATACCGATTAGGTTTCTGGCCTCCTCAAGTGTCTACAGATGCTCCAGTCTATGTTTATTGGTTGCAGTGCTCGTTACTGCAGCCAATAACGGAGCTCAGTGACTGCAGATGAAGACAGCATGGGCCTATGATCTGAGTGATTGGCTACAGAGGTTTCCTCAAACATGTTCACCAATTTCAAATTCCGCACGAACATTACAGATTGCAGGGAACAACAACTTACGATGAGGAGTGTTCCCACCATCGGGTCTACCAGCAGGCATCAACCTGTAGAATTTTTTCAGTTTTCACCTTACTGACCTGAACAAATGTTACAATTTTGACCAGAGTCACTTTATGAGGTTTTATCTCTGGAGCTTTAGTGGATCCGTCTGATTCTGAGACTGTTTTTTCATGACATTGGGCTTGGTATTAGTGCTAAACTTGGAACGAAATTTCTTGTGTTTATTCTTTAAAAACATTGAATTGGTGAAAATTTGGAAAAGTTTGAAATTTTCAACTTTTGAATTTTTATACTATTAAACCAGAGATTTGTGTCACACAGAATAGATAATAAATAACATTTCCCACAAGTTACTTTACATCAACACAACTGTGGAACAATTTTTTTTTTCCTTAGGAAGGTAGAAGGGTTCAAAGTTCATCAACAATTTCTCAATTTTACATAAGCATTGACAGAACCATTTTTTAGGGTCCACATCACATTTGAAGTGACTTTGAGGAATCGATGGGACAGAAAACACCCAAAGTGACACCAGTCCAAAAACTGCCCTCCTCAGACTGCTCCAAACCACATTCAAGAAGATTATTAACCCCTCAGGTGCTTCACAGGAATGAATGCAAAGTGGAATGAAAAAAGAAACACATTTACATTTTACCTAAACATGTTTCTTTAGCCTCAATTTATTCACTTTTATAAGGGATAAAATGATAAATGGCATGCCAGAATGTGTTACCCAGTTTCGTCTGAGTGAGCTGATACCCGAAATGTGGTCAGAACCCGCTCACTGACCAAATAGGAGATGGGAGGACGGGAGGACTGAAGGACGAGAGTCTCAGAAAGGAAGGAGTGACATTTGAATTTTGGAAAGCAAATTTGGCTGAAATAGATTGTGGGCACCTTGTAACATTTCCCAGCCCTCTAAAGTACCTAAACAGCACAAACCCACCACAAGTGACCCTTTTTGGAAACTAGACCCCTCAAGGATTTTACCTAGTGGTATAGTGAGCATTATTAACCCACAAGTACTTCACCGAATTTGAGAACAATAAGTCATCATATTGAAAATGTTCATTTCTCTCACAAAAGTGTTGCCTTAGTACCAAATATTTCACGTTTACAAAAGTTAAAACAAAAAAGTGGACCCCAAACTTTGTTACCCACTTTCTTATGAACGTGATATGTGGTTAGAAGCCGTCTTTCGACAAAAGTGAGGACTTGGAGTGGAAGGATTATTTGAACTTTTGAAAACATGAAATAAATTGTGGGCACCACATCACATTTGCAGGACCTCTATGGTGCCTAAACAACAGAAACCCCCACAAATTACCCAATTTTGGAAATCAGACCCCTCAAGAATTTTATCCAGGGGTATAGTGAGCATCTGAACCCCCAGTTAGTTCACAGAATTTGATAACAATAGCATTCAAACTGCTGCAAATACTGACTGTATGGACAAACCCCTTAGGTTTCCCTCATATCTGTGTACAAAATCTGCGAGTGCAATGCAAGAAAACATTGCATTCCACTTGCTCTAATAGGTCAGTGCACATCTGCTACCTCTTCCTGTTCAAAATTTGCATCACATGGACCACACACAAACCTCACATAAACATACATTATATTATATATATATATATATACGGTATATATATATACACACAAACACACACACATATACTGTACACACACAATACAGACTGCTTTATGCTGAATACACAATAAAGACTGCCACTGGCTGTATACACAATAAAGAGTACACAATAAAGATTGCAGTGGCTGTATTCACAATAGAGACTGCTGCTTGCCATGTGCACAATAAAGAATACACAATAGAGACTGCTATTGGCTGTATACACAATAGAGACAGCTGTGGGCTGTATACACAATGGACATGGCTGTGAACTGTACAAACAATGGAGACTGTTGCTGGTGTATACTCAATGTAAATGGCTGTTGGCTGTATGCACAACAGACGGCTGCTGGCTGTATGTACAATAAATGACTGCAGTGCCATAAGCACAATAGATGGCTGCAGGCCGTATGCACAATTGATGGCTGTTGGCTGTATATACAATAGCTGGCTGTATACACAATAAATGGGTGCTGACTATATAAAGACAGATGGCTGACGGCTATGTTTACAATAGAGGGCTATTAGCTGTATACACAATAGGCAGCTGCTGGCTGTATATAGAACCGCACATGCTCTCTTCTTCCCCTCGCCATGTGCTCTCTTTCCCTGTGTGCCATCTCCCCCCTTATGTTCTCTCCCTGCTATATACTGATTTCTGATTAGCGCAGCTGCCCCACAGTCAGGTGATGTACTGTAGCTACCAGTTGTTTCTGCTGAGAGAAGGAACAGACTTACCTCAGCCTTCTTGTTGCCGCCCCCCTTACCATTCCTGGCCACAATCTCTAATGGCACGGTCTTGAGTTGCTGGCAGTATGCCTGTCTGCTGCACCTGCACTTTTGGATGGAGGGATCAGGGATATAATGAATATTATGGGTGGGCCGAGGACCCAGCTGTGCTTTGCATGCTGAATGTATGCTATATCAGTACGCCTCAGTAATTATGATTGGTCTGAGTGGGAGTGTGCCCTGCTCTGAGGTAAACAGCTCCACCCACTGCACAATAACAAGTGGACTAAAACAGATGGGGACTCATGCTTTAGTGTTCGCGGTCCAGGCCCACCTGCTTGCCTCCAGCCACCGGGCTCCTCACAGGAGTCAGGCCCTGTTTGTGGCCCTGAGTAAGGCAGTAGACCAAGAAGAAGGAGGTGATGAAGGCCAGTGCAAAACTGTGGAGGGCTTTCTGGGTCAGAGTGATAATTTTATATTGTACTCTGTAGCTGATTGGCAGCCAATACAATGACTGGCACAGGATAGAGACATCAGTGAAGCAGTTGGAGAGGAATATGATCCTGGCTGCTGCATTGAGGATGGATTGGAGAGGAGAGAGTTTAGTAAGAGGGAGACCAATTAGTAGAGAATTGCAATAATCCAGACGAGAATGAACAAGAGCAATAGTTAATGTTTTTGCAGAGTTAAAGGTAAGAAAAGTTTCATTCTAGAGATGTTTGAGGTGCAGTTGACACATGTGAGCTAGTGATCCGAGTCTAATATAATCCCAATGGCAGGTGTGCTGAATAAAAGCCATTATATATGAATTGTATAGCAGTATATATATATAGTGTATATATATATATACTAGTTGTAGTACCCGGCTACGCCCGGATTAATAAATAACTGATGTTAGCTATAACAAAATAGAATTTGAATATGTCATATTAATGACCTGTAAAAAAATAGAAGCTGAACTGTGATTGATTGCTATAGGCAGTCTAATAAATCTCCAGCCAACAGTAAACCCTCCCCCTGGCCTGGCAGTATATGTTACCTCACACATACACATAATAGGCAGCTCATGTGACGGACATCTGCCTTAATTCCCTATATGGCACGTGTGTTGCACATTGGCTGTTTTTAATCAGATGTTTATGTTTGTAAATTAAAGATAGCACACGTACGAGGCGAGTTGTGTGAGGTGGTTTGTGCACATCTGTGTCTGTCTGTGTGGTGTGTGTCCCTGGGGTGTGTGTATGTGTGTGTCCCTGTGGGGTGAGTGCATGTGTCCCTACAGGGAGTGTATGTGTGTGTGTGTGTCCCTGTGGGGGGGGGAGGTCTGTGTGGTGTGTGTCTCTGTTGTGTGTGTCTCTATGTGGTGTGTGTGTGTCCCTGTGGGGTGAGTGTATGTGTCCCTATAGGGTGTATATGTGTGTGTGTCCCTGTGGGGGGTCTGTGTGGTGTGTGTGTGTGTGTGTGTGTGTGTGTGTGTCTCTGTGTTGTGTGTGTCTCTTTGTGGTGTGTGTCTCTTTGTGGTGTGTGTGTGTCCCTGTGGGGTGAGTGGAAGTGTCCCTATAGGGTGTGTATGTGTGTGTGTGTCCCTGTGGGGGAGGTCTGTGTGGTGTGTGTGTCTGTGTTGTGTGTGTCTCTTTGTGGTGTGTGTGTGTTTGTTCGGGTGCGTGGTTAGTATCCAATGTTGGGGCTGCACCTTAGCGACTATACACTTGCTGTTACTCTTTGTGTGCGTGTGGTGTGTATACATGTCCCCGTGCGTGGTGAATATCTCATGTTGGGGCCCAACCTTAGTGACTATATGCTGGTATGTGCTGTTAGTCTTTGGCGCTGTCATTAAGCCCCTCTCATTCACAACTGTCAACTGTGTAACTGTCACTTTTTCCCCATTATGTAGATAGGGGCAAAATTGTTTGATGAATTGGAATGCGCGGGGTTAAAATTTCGCCTCACAACATAGCCTATGACGCTCCCGGGGTCCAGACGTGTGACTGTGCAAAATTTTGTAGCTATAGCTGACAGCTGTCAATTTTCCTCCAACACTTTTCCATTCACTTTTTCCCCATTATGTAGATAGGGGCAAAATTGTTTGGTGAACTGGAACGCGCAGGGTTAAAATTTCACTTCACAACATAGCCTATGACGCTCTTGGGGTCCAGATGTGTGACTGTGCAAAATTTTGTGGCTGTAGTTGCGACAGTGTAGATGCCAATCTCAGATATACACACATACATACACACACACACACATTCAGCTTTATATATATATATATATATATATATATATATATATATATATATAACAAGAAAAATATATATATATACAGTGCCTACAAGTAGTATTCAACCCCCTGCAGATTTAGGTGGTTTGATAAGATGCAAATAAGTTAGAGCCTTCAAACTGCAAACGAGAGTAGGATTTATTAACAGAAGCATAAATCTTACAAACCAAAAAGTTATGTTGCTCAGTTGAATTTTAATACATTTTAAACATAAAAGTGTGGGTCAATTATTATTCAACCCCTAGGTTTAATATTTTGTGGAATAACCCTTGTTTGCAATTACAGCTAATAATCGTCTTTTATAAGACCTGATCAGGCCGGCACAGGTCTCTGGAGATATCTTGGCCCACTCCTCCATGCAGATCTTCTCCAAGTTATCTAGGTTCTTTGGGTGTCTCATGTGGACTTTAATCTTGAGCTCCTTCCACAAGTTTTCAATTGGGTTAAGGTCAGGAGACTGACTAGGCCACTAAATCACCTTGATTTTTTCCCTCTTGAACCAGGCCTTGGTTTTCTTGGCTGTGTGCTTTGGGTCGTTGTCTTGTTGGAAGATGAAATTACGACCCATCTTAAGATCCTTGATGGAGGAGCGGAGGTTCTTGGCCAAAATCTCCAGGTAGGCCGTGCTATCCATCTTCCCATGGATGCGGACCAGATGGCCAGGCCCCTTGGCTGAGAAACAGCCCCACAGCATGATGCTGCCACCACCATGCTTGACTGTAGGGATGGTATTCTTGTTGTTGTATGCAGTGCCATCCAGTCTCCAAACGTCACGTGTGTGGTTGGCACCAAAGATCTCGATCTTGGTCTCATCAGACCATAGAACCTTGAACCAGTCCGTCTCAGAGTCCTCCAAGTGATCATGAGCAAACTGTAGACGAGCCTTGACATGACGCTTTGAAAGTAAAGGTACCTTACGGGCTCGTCTGGAACGGAGACCATTGCGGTGGAGTACGTTACTTATGGTATTGATTGAAACCAATGTCCCCACTGCCATGAGATCTTCCCGGAGCTCCTTCCTTGTTGTCCTTGGGTTAGCCTTGACTCTTCGGACAAGCCTGGCCTCGGCACGGGAGGAAACTTTCAAAGACTGTCCAGGCCGTGGAAGGCTAACAGTAGTTCCATAAGCCTTCCACTTCCGGATGATGCTCCCAACAGTGGAGACAGGTAGGCCCAACTCCTTGGAAAGGGTTTTTTACCCCTTGCCAGCCTTGTGAGCCTCCACGATCTTGTCTCTGATGGCCTTGGAATGCTCCTTTGTCTTTCCCATGTTGACCATGTATGAGTGCTGTTCACAAGTTTGGGGAGGTCTTAAATAGTCAGAAAAGGCTGGCAAAAGAGATCATTAATCCACACATGTGAAGCTCATTGTTCTTTGTGCCTGAACTACTTCTTAATACTTTAGGGGGACCAAACAGAATGCTGGTGGTTTGAGGGGTTGAATAATAAATGACCCTCTGAATTATCTTTTAACGCTTTAAAAGAAAAAAAACAACAACAAAAAAAATTTTTTTGGTGGCACTCCATTTCCCACTTCCAGGCTGATCTACAGTCCAAATATCACAATGGCAAGTTAATTCCGCATGTGTCAACCAGCTAAATCTGCAGGGGGTTGAATACTACTTGTAGGCACTGTATATATATATAACCGTATATACTCGCGTATAAGCCGAGTTTTTCAGCCCAAAAATTGGGCTGAAAAGTCCCCCCCTCGGCTTATACGCGAGTCACTGTATACTGTATACAATGTATACAGTATACAGTGCCCCATCTATATACAGCCCCCCGCCGCAATCCTGTAAAGGAATAGGTTAGTATACTTATCCATCCGCTGCAGCTGCCCCGCCGCCATCGCAATTCAGCATCTTCCGACTTCCAGCGTCTCGCGTCTCCTTCCGATGGTCGCAGGCAATGACGTCATTGCCTGTGCGACCGGGGAGGAAACCGGAAGAAGACGCGAGACGCTGAAGTCGGAAGATGCTGAATCGCGATGGCGGCGGGACAGCTGCAGCGGATGGATAAGTATACTAACCTATTCCTTTACAGGATTGCGGCGGGGGGCTGTATATAGATGACGGGGCACTGTATATACCTCTGGGGCATATACGGTATATGTGGGGCTGCTGTATACTACCACTGGGGCTATATTTACCTGTGGGGCTGCTGTATACTACCACTGGGGCTGTATATACCTGTGGGGCTGCTGTATACTACACTGGGGCTGTATATACCTGTGGGGCTGCTGTATACTACCACTGGGGCTGTATATACCTGTGGGGCTGCTGTATACTACCACTGGGGCTGTATTTACCTGTGGGGCTGCTGTATACTACCACTGGGGCTATATTTACCTGTGGGGCTGCTGTATACTACCACTGGGGCTGTATATACCTGTGGGGCTGCTGTATACTACACTGGGGCTGTATATACCTGTGGGGCTGCTGTATACTACCACTGGGGCTGTATAATACCTGTGGGGCTGCTGTATACTACCACTGGGGCTGTATATACCTGTGGGGCTGCTGTATACTACACTGGGGCTGTATATACCTGTGGGGCTGCTGTATACTACCACTGGGGCTGTATAATACCTGTGGGGCTGCTGTATACTACCACTGGGGCTGTATATACCTCTGGGGCTGCTGTATACCACACTGTTGAGGGCTGTATACCTGTGCTGGGGTCCACCCTCGGCTTATACACGAGTCAATAGGTTTTTCCAGATTTTTGGGGCAAAAGTAGGGGGGTCGGCTTATACACGGGTCGGCTTATACACGAGTTTATACGGTATATATATATATATATATATATATATAAAGAAAAAAAATGTCTCACACAGCTACTACCAATATTGTACATATGCTAACAAGCCAAAAAACTCATCAGACCTGTGAGCACCGTGACTTGGTTGGTGAGCAAGCAGACATTGGCCAATGTATGTACTAAGACCCCCAGAAAATAAAAATTAAGAATAATGAGTTTTTTGAAAAAACGTAGGTTTTTAAATTTTTTTTCTCCTTTTTTGCTTGTTAGCATGTGTACGATATTGGTAGTAGCTGTGTGCTGCAGAGACATTTTTTCTTGGTATTTGACACAGCGTCACTGCTAGCACCAGTTCACATTGTGTATTGAGTGCTGTGCAGTTTTTTTTTTTTCCGACCGATCAGAATAGCGGCGCTCGCCCTGGCACCATATTTAAAATGCAATGTGCTCAGTGTATTTCAAATATGGCGCCATGGAACGTGCCACTATTTTGATTGGTCGGCACTGACTGCGGCGACCAATTAGAGAAGCGGCATTCAAACCGCGCGCCGCGTCTCTGGTCGCCGCGTTCAGCGCTGACCAACCAGAATAGCGGCGCTCGCCGTGCCGCAATATTTGAAATTCAATGTGTGCCACGGCGAGCGCCGCTATTCTGATTGGTCGGCGCTGAACGCGGCGACCAATTAGAGAAGCAGCTGGTGGTTTGAATGCCGCTTCTCTGATTGGTCAGCGCTGACCGCGGCGACCAATCAGAATAGCGGCGCTCGCCGTGGCACACATTGAATTTCAAATATGGTGGCATGGGGATCACCACTATTCTGAATGGTCGCCGTGGTCAGCGCCGACCAATCAGAATAGCGGCGCTCGCCATGCCGCCATATTTGAAATACAATGTGTGCCATATTGAGCGCCGCTATTCTGAATGGTCGGCGCTGAACACGGCGACCAATCAGAATAGCGGCGCTCGCTGTGGCACACATTGAATTTCAATTATGGTGGCATGGCGAGCGCCGCTATTCTGATTGGTCGCCGCGGTCAGCGCCGACCAATCAGAATAGCGGCGCTCGCCATGCCGTCATATTTGAAATTCAATGTGTGCCATGTTGAGTGCCGCTATTTTGATTGGTCGGTCTGAACGCGGTGACCAATCAGACGCGGCACACGGATTGAATGCCGCTTCTCTGATTGGTCGGCGCTGAATGCGGCGACCAATCAAAATAGCGGCGCTCACCATGGCACACATTGTATTTCAAATATGGCGGCATGGCGAGCGCCGCTATTCTGATTGGTCGGCGCTGACCACGGCGACCAATCAGAATAGTGGTGATCCCCATGCCACCATATTTGAAATTCAATGTGTGCCACGGCGAGCGCCGCTATTCTGATTGGTCGCCGCGTTCAGCGCCGACCAATCAGAATAGCGGCGCTCGCCTTGGCAGATTTCAACTTTTACAATGTACAGGATCTAGCAGGAGGATCTTCATTAGCAGTTTAAAAAATATACAATATTTCTGCCAAATGTGTGGTCTTTGTCAAGAACAAAAATCATTGTAATAAAAAGGATATAAATAGATGTCTGCAATTCAGTTTAGAGGTGATTAATTTATAGGATCCATGCCCACTGTCCACTTATTAATGTATAGGTAATCAATTAATCACTAATAGCAAAAATAATGACAGGGAGCAGTGGTGAACGTGACCCAACGTTTACCTTGAATAACGCAGTATTAATGAGCTCCTTAGATCGGGTTGTTTCAGTTGACATCAAAATGGACATCTCTGCTTGAATAACAAAAAATTATGAGAGAGACGTTGCTGGTGTCGTAGTGGTGGTCACGAATGATGGGATCCACTGGTAGACACAGAAGGTAGAGGGTGTCACGCTTCTGGGGGAAGGTGCCCTAGAGTGGACCCACTGGGCCGTGGTACTGAACTACCCTGGGTGAGCTGGTTCTAGTGTAACCAACCTCTATACATGGATTGTCAAGGGCAAGCCCAGGGGGTCTAAATACCACAGCTGCTAGTACCAGGGGGGCGGCTCGTAGGATTAGCCTATACTACAGTATAGCTAAGTAGGATTCGAGGTAACCGGGCCCAAGGCTAGGAGAGCAGGAATGGTTCTACAGGAGGAGAGTACAAGGAGACCTGACCAACAGCCAGCAAAGCAGAAGCTTAACTAACTCAATAATCAGGCACCTCCCAGCAGTGGAGGTGGCCTGATATACCGGAGGATGGACAGCTATTGGTCAAGGGGAGTATCAGGTTGAGCTGTGCCGGCCTGTAGATTCACAGGGAAGGAGCGTGGCCGCGCATAGTGCACCACTGATAAGATTCATGACTGTGCTGATGTGTGAGCTCGGTGGTCAGCAGACAGGAAGGGGACCCGTCGACGGCTCCGAGATGCCAGATGCCTGATCGGTAGAGGAGAAGAGGATGCAGACCCAGGAGAGGTGAGTGGGGGAGCAGCGCCAGGGGACCTAACAGAGGGCTTCTGTGCAAGAAAAGCATATGGGTTGAGATGAGCGAAACAGACTTCAAAGTTTGGTGCTTGAACACAGACTCTTAGAAAGGTTTCATTGCTTGGACATGCTTGGATTGCTTTACATACACATTTCACAGGAGTGAGCATCGGTGTGCTAGGGTACACTTGGTACACACTGTTCTTGGGTACACACGGTGCTCAGATACACTTGGTGCTCGCTGTGCTCAGGTACAATCGGTGCTCAGCCCAGTGTGAGCCACTTGCAGTGTTTTAATGGTCGCACTGGGGGTAAAATCAGAGTTATCGGATGTAGTGTGTACCAAAAAATTACAAACTCTGCCCTGCTTGGTTTATAGCTGGCTCTATGTGGACGGAGAGTTGAACCGCCCAATAAGTGACTTTCAAGGAAGTTCAGGTCACGTTTGTATCCAGAACAGAACTTAAAAGAAATTCTGGCTGAACCTGCAGAACCCAAACCTCCGTGTGTCCGCTCATCTCTATATATGGGCCCTTTTCAGTCCAATAACTTATTAAAATACACAATTCCAGATAGATATGGGCCCCCTTACATCTTTGGGCCCTGATGCCCATAATATATGTCCGCCCTTGATGGGATGAGTTCCTCTATCTGTTTCCAATTGGCTATATGTCAAATCAGCCTTAACTAGATGTCAGATGACCCCTTTAATTATTCTATCATCCAAATGGAGAAAAATTAACAAACTTGAAAGACAATGGGAAAATATAGCAAAGGTCAAAAGAAACAATTACATAAAGGAAAACAAGCAATAAATGTGAAAGTACATAATTGTGCATAATTAATGAATCATTGCAGAGGCTGGCGCACAAAGCTCAGAGAGTTACACGGGAAATGTGTACATGACAAATGGAGATAATTCTGCCGACATAATGGCTTTCCTATTTAAATTTTGCAAGGCTTTAATCCGTTAGGCACAGCTGTGCAGGATGCACCATAAACTATCTTGAAAAATAAGGTGACATGTACATTTTTCTGCTGCAAATTAAGTTCACTTAGAGGTGGTGTTAATGGGGCACGTAGCAATCATTGCAAACATAAATTGTAAACTGTCTCTATGCAGTGATTCTACTCAGGAAAAAAAAAAAGAAGACTCATCTCTTTTTTTCCCCTTGTTATGAATGAAGGTAACCTTAATTTTCAAAGCACTAACAACCGAGCAATCCCTAACTTTAAACCTTTCGATGTATAATTCCGGTTGGCATTGTTATCATTCCCTCGTACGCCAAGGTAAATCATCTGAGCCCTGTGTCACTAATGCAATTAGGGTCCTAATTGTTAGATCATTCATCCTCATTATCAGTGTGCTCTGGAAAATATTGCTGTATTGCATATTCTTTGCTTCCTGTTGTATAATGGTAACTGTTCTTCAGTGTCTTGAACCATTGTATTCTCCATTAGGGATGTATCCAAGAAGATAAAGAAGAAACCTCACGCACAAGGTATTCTCAAGCTTTCACTACTGGGGATCACCTTGCTATTGGTGGGAGCCAATGATGAGACCAGGGCTGTGGGGGGGTACTCGGTCACCGGGTCTGCTGATTAGGGAGTCACAGGTGGACGGTATCCCGGTGCCGTGCCCTGGGGATTATTTGAAGGGGAATGAAGGAATTATTTACAGGGGAACGTGACGCCACCTGTAGTGTCGGGTAAGGTGGTACCGGCGCTGCCAGCCGGCCGCTGAGGTGATGGAGGGGGCAGCAAAGTGTGGTACAGCTCCCCACAGGTGGAGCTTTACCTCAGGGCAGAAATAAAGGAAGATGGTGAGGGAGGGCAGTGAAGGAGGAAGATGGTGAATTATAGCTGATGAACAGTCACACATACACACAGGGATAGTTGTTCCGGTACCTTTTTACTGGTGGTCACATAACAGGTACAGTCCAGAGTAATAACCAGGTCCCTGGTGCAATTTAGGATTAACTCCTTGGAAGGATATGAGGCCTCCTTTATCTCTGTGCTCTGCCTTGAGGGATGAGTCCTGCCTGAGTCTGAACCCTCCTCTTCTCTATTATCTTAAACTAACAGTGAGGTCCTTCTGCGGGGTCCCGGTTCATCCTGTGGCCCCTGGTCCTATGTTTGGTTAGTTTAATGTCTCTTTTTGTTACTATCCTTAGGGCTAAACTCCTCCTGAGACTGCTGGGCTTTTCACTGTGGCTCTGCAAGCCCACAGCATCGGACTCCAGTGTCCGGTTGTACTAAAGGGGAATATACTCAGATCCCTTTTCTTGTTCCCTATCTCCTCTACTTGCCTCCGGCCCCTTCCCTGGGGTATGAACAGCTGACAATTGTCCCTTCTGGTCCTGGCCTATGTCTTTTCCAGAGACCAGCAGCTCAGCCTCCTCCTTTCTCCTCTCCACACACGAACTAACTGCCTAGCAACTGTCTCCTGGGACCAACTGTCTCCTCCTCTCAGCCTGGATCTTCTTAAAGGGGAACTGACTTAATGCAGCCAGTAGAGCTCCCCCTTCAGGTCTGGAGTGGTAGATGTTGTGTGCTGAGCAAACCAAGGTGTCAGTCCTTCCTTGCACCAGTGTAACCTGTGGCAATCCCCCGCAGGGGTGTCACACCAATGTTAGGATTATACAATTTTAATATATTTTCCATTTTTCTCCTGAATGAGGTCTAAACTTAAAATAAGCACAAAAAAAGCTAATTATGTTGCAAAAAATATTGTTGCAGTGATGGAGGGTCTAAGTCATTTATGTAAAACTACTTCCCCAGTGGCACCTCTCTCACCGACTTTCCCTACTGTTTAAAGAACACTAGAATCTAAATGAAAAAAATGTGTAAAGAAAAATTGAAGACTCATTTACTGGTGTCCTGTCCACAATGTGGCTGGCTACCATAGGAGTGGAATGAAGCTCTACTACCAAGAAGGTTCCATTTTATATGGAATATTTTGTAACACATATGATCCCAAATGGACAGTGCTTCTTGTCCCGCACACACTGCCAACAAATGAACTACGCCAGAAATCCATGAGGTGAAAGTAATGGTGACTTTAATCCCTATGCATTTCGTAGTACCTCCATGTTCCCTTCTTAGGAGAACCACCACATTCCTCTGAGGAAGGAGCATTGAGGCACTCCGAAACACATAGAGAATAAAAGCACCATTACTTTCCCCTCACAGATTTCTGGCATGGTTTGATTTTTGGCAGTGTGCGCGGGACAAGAAGCACAGTCTATTTACGATCATTACCACAGCCACAGCAATTGCGTGGAGTGTGGGTCCAGTGACAGCTGCATCACATGTATACACCGGTTGTAGGTCTTACAACCTCACAGGGTGAGCAGCCATATTAGTGGTCAGGCATCACAGTGGGGTATTGCACTCATAAAAGTGGTGTAATTTTCCCCAACTGCAAGTGGATGCTGGGCTGGTGGGTGGGACCCATTTCTGCTCTCCCACACTAGACTAGTGGTGGGAGGTTACCCAGGATGGACGTAGCATCTCTTGGGAGAGTGAGGAGATAGTAGGAGTTGGAGAGGAGTCGAGGAGGAGTGTGGAGCGAGGCGGAAGGTCTAACAGGTCAGCTACAGGTTGATCCGAAGGGAAGATGAAACGGGATCCTGAGAGAGGGTGCCTGACGCGTGAGTCTGGGCCCGAGAGAAAGAGGGAACCCCAGTGTGGAACGACCATACTCCAGGGAATTCCCCAGTCCACCACGGGAACGCCGAACCCGAGGAAACGGCCAGAGTCCACCTCTAAAGTTGTCAACCAGCTGCTGCGGTCTGTTCGCCGGCTGCGGCACCCTGCCAGACGGAGCGGTCTGCCTGCTTCTTCACTTAGAGGGAGGGGAGCCCCAAAACTACCTTCAAGGAGTAATTGGGTGTAGACTCATCCTAGGCAGGGAAGAAAGGACACGGGTTTGTCAACTAAGGCATACCACGGGTATCACCATACCAACTGGCATCCACTTGCAGCCACCCGTAGAGTTACCTGTTTCTTTAACAACTGTTGCTAAACTGTGGACTTGTATGCTGATGACTGTTTACAGTAAAGTACCCGGGAGAGTGACTTTCCCTCTGTGTCTTTGTGGTACAGAATTCAACCTGTTTGCTAACAGGAACGCTGCCCTGGAGAACCAGCTCCACCTGTAGGGAGCTTTGCCACCCTTGCCGCGATACCATCGCCCTCCAGAGGACTGTGGCGGCGCTGGTGACCCATCACTAGGTACTACAGGTGGCGTCACGTGACAATAACTCTTATCACCTGTACCTAACCCCTCTATTGAAGTGTCACCCAGGCCACGGGCTCAGGCACCGCCACCCGTGACATCCCCGTGAACCCCCCGGGCCTGGGGCTTGACATTAGCTTTAATTGCTCGCCTACTATTGAGATAAGACACCATTTGCGCTTTTGTTTCATTTATTTTCTTTAGAAAAAAAATATGGCATGCTAATGTCATGTAGCCTCACTGTGTCCTGAACAAGGCTTACTGGGAGGGATGAGACTAAGTTCCACCCAGTCTTCAGTAGAGATGAGTGAACTTTACCCGAACATGGTCACCAATTTCAAATTTGGCACAAACATTGCAGATTCTGTTCGCAATCGAAAGCCCCAGCAATTTACCAATAAAATCGCTGAAAGTGGCTTTGTTTGAGAAATAGTTTGAAATGTAAAATGGCTCTAAACACCAACCAGAAGATACGCTAGTTAAGGACAACATCTACCCTTTGTGTTAGAACTGTTCCTAGCCATGGGGTCTACCGTTTTCATTCAATCCGTGGAATATTGTGGAGCTTTAAAATAAATTTTAAGCTTCCTGCAGTTTGCAGGTGTTTTGACACCTACAGGGTGTAATTTTGAAAACAGTGCCAGATTTGGCAGCAGCTGTGAAGTCCAGGAATCTTACAATGTCCTTAAAACATCCATTTAAGGGAGCTTAATATTTTAAAAAAATATTTTGGATTTTTTTTTTTTTTTTATTATTTTCATTATTATTATTTATTATTAATATTATCTTATTTATTTTAATTATTTTTTTTCTTGGAGCATAAACCTTTATTATTGCAGAGGGTCAGCAGCATGTGAGGCCATCTGTTCTACATGTATGTGATAGTATAATTCATATAAAAAAGCATATGGCCCTTATGCTTCACAGAGTGCTGTGCTACATAATTGGGACAAAGCAAGTCTTTACTTGTTTTTCTTCCATTAGTTTTACTATTGCTGATAAGTGTTTTATCAGTTCTTGGTGTTGTTTTCCTTTTTCTTCCCACATTTTCGTATTAGAGAAAACGATCCAGTTTCATTGTGTGCAGTGAATAATTCTTGAAATTGTAGATTTTCCAATCCCAACGGTGGAAGCGATTTCTCTTACAGTCAAACTTGTATGTTCATTAAGAGTAATAATTCTAGACCTCTTCCGTGGAGTAACATCCATTATTATAGGCACGAATGACACAGAGAAAAAGTCCACTAAACCACTCCTCACAGAAACAAGCTCTCACCTGAAGCTGAGGGGGCCGCTAGATGGTATTTTCTGACTAAAACAAGTCAAACCACATTTTGTTACTCAAGGTTGTACACACACCTGTTCAAAGCAGTTAAAACTGGTTTGAATCACTGACTGGTAACCCCAACTTACCATTTTACTTATAAAAATGATTTGTCCCACTTAATTTGCACAGCACTGTACATGTACATAGGTCAGTTCACACTCATAAAACACCATACTATAGTTATTGCTTCTTGAAAATGTGTAATCACTTTGTTATTTCATTTCATACATTTAGAATACAGATTTTTGGCATGTGCACAAGTGTGTTACAGTGCCTACAAGTAGTATTCAACCCCTGCAGATTTAGCTGGTTGACACATGCGGAATTAACTTGGCATTGTGACATTTGGACTGTAGATCAGCTTGGAAGTTGGAAACGCACTGCAGCCAAAAAGATTTTTTTATTTTTTATTTTTTATTTTTTTAAGCGTTAAAAGTTAATTCAGAGGGTCATTTATTATTCAACCCCTCAAACCACCAGCATTCTGTTTGGTCCCCCTAAAGTATTAAGAAGTAGTTCAGGCACAAAGAACAATGAGCTTCACATGTGTGGATTAATTATCTCTTTTCTGACTATTTAAGACCCTCCCCAAACTTGTGAACAGCACTCATACATGGTCAACATGGGAAAGACAAAGGAGCATTCCAAGGCAATCAGAGACAAGATCGTGGAGGGTCACAAGGCTGGCAAGGGGTACAAAACCCTTTCCAAGGAGTTGGGCCTACCTGTCTCCACTGTTGGGAGCATCATCCGGAAGTGGAAGGCTTATGGAACTCCTGTTAGCCTTCCACGGCCTGGACAGCCTTTGAAAGTATACTCCTGTGCCGAGGCCAGGCTTGTCCGAAGAGTCAAGGCTAACCCAAGGACGACAAGGAAGGAGCTCCGGGAAGATCTCATGGCAGTGGGGACATTGGTTTCAGTCAATACCATAAGTAACGTACTCCACCGCAATGGTCTCCGTTCCAGACGAGCCCGTAAGGTACCTTTACTTTCAAAGCATCATGTCAAGGCTCGTCTACAGTTTGCTCATGATCACTTGGAGGACTCTGAGACAGACTGGTTCAAGGTTCTATGGTCTGATGAGACCAAGATCGAGATCTTTGGTGCCAACCACACACGTGACATTTGGAGAGTGGATGGCACTGCATACGACCCCAAGAATACCATCCCTACAGTCAAGCATGGTGGTGGCAGCATCATGCTGTGGGGCTGTTACTCAGCCAAGGGGCCTGGCCATCTGGTCCGCATCCATGGGAAGATGGATAGCACGGCCTACCTGGAGATTTTGGCCAAGAACCTCCGCTCCTCCATCAAGGATCTTAAGATGGGTCGTAATTTCATCTTCCAACAAGACAACGACCCAAAGCACACAGCCAAGAAAACCAAGGCCTGGTTCAAGAGGGGAAAAAATCAAGGTGATGGAGTGGCCTAGTCAGTCTCCTGACCTTAACCCAATTGAAAACTTGTGGAAGGAGCTCAAGATTAAAGTCCACATGAGACACCCAAAGAACCTAGATAACTTGGAGAAGATCTGCATGGAGGAGTGGGCCAAGATAACTCCAGAGACCTGTGCCGGCCTGATCAGGTCTTATAAAAGACGATTATTAGCTGTAATTGCAAACAAGGGTTATTCCACAAAATATTAAACCTAGGGGTTGAATAATAATTGACCCACACTTTTATGTTTAAAATTGATTAAAATTCAACTGAGCAACATAACTTTTTGGTTTGTAAGATTTATGCTTCTGTTAATAAATCCTACTCTCGTTTGCAGTTTGAAGGCTCTAACTTATTTGCATCTTATCAAAGTTCAAACCACCTAAATCTGCGGGGGGTTGAATACTACTTGTAGGCACTGTATATGTATCATTAATACTTAAGTTGTCCATGGATTGTGCCAACTAGCCTTATTCAGCATTCCAGATGAACTGGTGGTGTGCTGAATAAACTTAATTGTTTCCCTTATGTCACCTCCAAATATGTCAGGCCTCAAAAAATCACTTCACCCAACTGCAAGCTCAGGTGTTACCTGAGGCATGGGGGATGGGATTTTTAAGTCAGGTGCCTTCTGCAGCCTACCCCATGGTGTGGTTAATAAGGAGCTAGGCAACAAGATTGTACAAACAATAATATTCTGGGAGCAATTGTTTCCTAGTGCTGGAAAAGGAGATCCCCTAGGCAAAGCAAAGAGCATCCCCACGGAGCCCTGTGCATCTTGGCAACGCAGTACAATGCAGCTACAATGCATCTACAATTTTATACCATGTGCCTGCAGTACACAGTGATAGTATTGATGGATCTACTGCAAGATATGCCAGCTTTGGAGGATGTCATCTTACTCACCACCCTGGGGGCAGAGGGTGCTTCAGCACCAGAACCGGAGAAACCCAATCAGGATAAATATATCACCTGGAGCTCAACCACGCTAACTGCTTTGGGCCTCATATGCAGCAAGACCAGGAACCAGCGCTGGGCTTAGATGCCATAGGAGGACCTGAGGAGCTCATAGTCAGGAGGTGAGCCATTCCCCATGCCAGTCAAGAGCGGCAGATGTTACACTCAGGAGGATCTTCCTTAATGCCTGGTGTTATTACACCTCCAGCAGGAGCTACAGCTGCTGAATTAACAAATTCAGGACCAGGAGCATGATGTTGGGGATGATGAGGCTGAAAATAATGAGGAAGAGGAGTAGGTACTAGAGGCAGAAGGCCTTGTTTCCCAGCCTTGTGTAGTACCCCTGCCAGAGGCCTTCAACTGGGGGAATGCCATTGTGGGGATCCCTTCCTTTTCCAAGCAACTGTCTTCTATGGCATGAACCATCCCATCTTGTCTCCTTTCTTGAAGAGGTTTGACCTTTGCCCTAAAGTGGTTGCATGGACCTTAGGCCAATGACTTTGATGACCAATGTACCCGAGGCAAGGTGGTGGTATTCATCCAGCAGAGGGTGATTTGGCTTCATAGCCAAAGAAGGTACTGGTCACCGATGCTACACCAACCTGTACACTCTGCTGTGTTACCATCATCCAAAATGACTCCACATAATCTATTTTAAGCAGGAGGTCACCTTCATGAAGTTGATAGACAGCCTCCTGGTGCCACCGCTGCTGTCTTTGAAAGGTGGCACCAGGAGGCTGACTGGGAGAGAATGATGTGTTGGATGGAGGCCAGGCCTCTCTTGGTTAGCCAGCCAGCTGATCCCAAACCCACAGGAGCCATCAATCGTAAAGAGAACCTCTCACTCCTCTGGTGCTTTCCAAACTCACCAGAGGCCGCCCCGCTAAATATTATGCTGTATGGAGGGCAGCCTCTGATGCTTGCGGTACATGTGTGTGCCATTATAGCAGCTGAGACCCGTTCCTACCAAGTGCTCGTTGTGTGCCTGTGTGAATTGACACATTGAGGCACAGGCACCGAAGTGGTGGGGAGACCCACACAAGAGGAGGCGGAACACAGGGCAGGAGGTAGAGAGGACCATGCGCGTGACTAGGACTGCAAACTCAGATAAGCCCCCCGGACCTATTAACTCTCTACTTTCCAAACTGTTTTTTTGGGGAAACGGGATACAGAAATGGGACACACTTTCACTATATGCAGCATACATGCTGCATTCAGTGGTGCTTTCAGTTTGTAAAGCACCAGGGGGTTTGACAGGTTCTCTTTATAGGGCCTGTTGCTGTTAGCCAAGCTCCTCCAATCTTTCCTAGAGGGGGTGGTCTTCCCCCAATTCCTCCATCCACTTCTTCAGCGGTTGCCATGATGAGGTGTGCTGGGGGCAGGTGGTGGAAGAGAATGCCCCTGGAGGAGTTGCCCCTGCAGCGCTCCCCAACCCCTGAGACTGTCCGGCAGTGAAGTACTATGTGGAATGATGACCTTCATCTCGGGAAGCATTCAAAAAGCAGCTTAACTCTTTCTACTTTGAATAAAAAAAGGACTGATCTTAAAAAGGCATGTAGTTGGGTTGCTGGCCTGTCAATTAGTTGGCATTTTGTCTGGAGGAGGACTGTTTTCTGTTGTTTTTGAGTTTTTCAAAGCACAAGATCTGTTTTTATTTATTTTATATTTACCCTTCCTTAGTTTAGCATCGGTTCATCCTTCTGATTAGTGAGACTGCAACCTTTGGGTTACAACTCAAACCCCTTAATGGAATCTGCCCTTAATGTACCTTGCACCATTGTAATGGAGCCTGCTGATTTCTGTGGGACTTCCCTTATATATACTGTGTATATTAATATATGTGCCTAAGACCTTTTATAGTCTGTGCTACAGTAACATTTTTTTTACTTTACTCATTGTGTGCTGGACTGTTTTCTCAAAGAGGTGATTAAAACCTGCCCTACAGCGATCAGCAAACAAGCTGCAGATCTCTGGCCTGATGGTCTGAGGTATGGCAATGCAAGACACTACACACACTCCTGTAGAATAGAGTGAAGACAAGTGCAGTCTTCAAGGGCCGCAAGCAGTGCATCTTTTCTGGACATACTTAGCATTGCACAAGGTGCTGGAATCATCACCTCTGCAGGTGATAAAATTAGAACCTTTGCTATGCTAAGGAAATCCTGAAAACTTGCATTGTTTTCAGACCTTGAGGACTGTAGCTTACCACATCTGCCCTAAAAGTCTCTGTGGAGGTAGCCAGGGGGCAGCAGGACTCCTCAAGCCCTTTCAATACAACTGTAGGTCTCTTTGGACCCTGTTAGGACCTGTGCCCAAAGTGCGTTGTTTGATAGACTTTGCTGTCTTCATGATAGACATGCAGATTTTGATGCTGATTCCTAAAATCTGATCAAAAGAAGAATCATAGCATGGGCACAGGCCTTACAACAGTATGGTGGGGGCACATTCATAGAAAGTGGCTAACCCAGGGTTGTATGGGGACTCGGGTGTCTGGGCCCTGCTGTGGTTGGGATGTCACTGGTGGCCTGCCCAGACTCGTGGCCATGGTGGTCAACTGGTAAATGGGTTGGGGAATGGTAATAAAGAGTTTGTAAGTTTGTCGTGACGCCACCTGCAGATTCTGGTGATGGGCACCAGCGCCGCTTCCGACCTCCGGGGGAGATGGTACTGCAGCTTGGATGGAGCAGCTCCCTTCAGGTGGAGTGGAATTCCCGGGACAGACCAGCACTAATGGTGGTGGTGCTGGTTGTTTGGAGTGAAAGGATAACATGAGGAGCAGTGCAGCTGTTGAGGTAAAAGGAAGACACTGAAGCTTTCTTGCTCTACACGGGTACTTTACTCTGTAAGCCAGTTCAGGTGGCAGTTCAGGTTACAGCACAAACAGTCTATAATCAGGTAGCTGGTCGGGTAGTCACAGAGGATTGTAAGGTCATTCAGTGGATCCCGTAGTTTACTCTCTCTTGTCAATCCCATGGCCTGCTGCTAAAACCTGCCCCGGCACAGCCCTCTTGTATACCAGGCCCGTTGGGGTGCTGGGAGATTCCCTTCTTCTCCCTCTCTCTCTCTCTGAAGGGGCTTGACCTTTGGTGGGTGATCCTGGCGAGGCTGCACTTTTTAGACAGGGTGTCGGGGTTGATGAACTGGCCCGTGATGACTGGTGTGGACAGCTCAGGGGCTGAACACCCTGCACCGAATCTTTGGAGCCGGTACTCCGTTAGATGGACCAGGGTTCCCCAGAGTATGGGCGCTCTGATATGGCGTCCCTCTTTTCTTTTCCCGGGCTGCCTCTTCTCTAGGCCCCCTGCCTGGGAGTCTCCTTATCTCTCTCAGAGGCTCTCCTCTTCTTCGCTCCTCAGTGCAAACTAGAACTCCACTGTCTGACTTCCTTCCTCTCCCAACTCCGCCCAATGGGAATGGGATAGTGATGGGCGAATCCTAAATTACTCGGAATCGCTTGACTCTAGCGATTCCGAGCCCGGGACTTGCTACTTGTTGCGAGTCTAGCGAGTCCAATGTTAATGAATGGGGAAGCGAGTAATAGCAAGTAGTGTGCGATTTACAAATCGCAGATGTGTCTCGGAAGCTTCAGCCTGAAGCAATCCTAATTTTGTCAGAGTCTCTGCCATTGATTTGCATTGGACTCGTTTACTTTGCAAGTAATCGCTGGGAAACTCGCACAGATAAGAGTCCTGTCTGCTCTGTGTGCTGGCTGCCGCAGCTCCAGGGTCCTAGAGCCCGCCTGCTGCCTGATGTAGCAGAGCGGAGATTGTTCTCAGTCTGCTCATTCCCTGTGCATAGACATCTACCGTATTTTTCGGATTATAAGACGCACTTTTGTTCCCCCAAACTTTGGGGTACAGTTAGGGGTGCGTCTTATAATCCGAATATACGTATATAGTATAGCATATTATATAGGGGATGGTGGGGGCAGCTCTGGAGTGTGCCCGGGGGTCCAGTGTGCTGGCTGGGGGCTGCAGGAGGGAGCGGGAGATCTCCTGCTCCCGCTCATTTAATATGCACTGCCGCTGTCCATCACCGCGGTGCTGAAATCGCACCACGGTGATGGGACTGAGGGTGCAGTGCATATTACATTGCCTGCGCCCCAGCAGTGATTACACATGCCTCCCCCTTGCTGCATATGACTTCCCCAAGCTGCTGCCCATAATAAAATAACAAACGTTTTCCTCACTATTTCCAGTGATGAGCTGCCTGTCCCTCTGCTTTCTCCCTCCGTGCAAGCTGCGTCCGAACTTCCTGCTTCTCTGCTTGTCATGTGAGCTGCTCAACAGAGAGTCACATCACAGGCAGAGAAGCAGGAAGTTCGGACGCAGCTTGGACGGAGGGAGAAAGCAGAGGGACAGGCAGCTCATCACTGGAAATAGTGAGGAAAACGTTTGTTATTTTATTATGGGCAGCAGCTTGGGGGGGTCATATGCAGCAAGGGGGAGGCATGTGTAATCATAGTGGGCCATATGCAGCATGGGGGGAGGCATGTGTAATCATAGTGGGCCATATGCAGTATGGGGGGAGGCATGTGTAATCATAGTGGGCCATATGCAGCATGGGGGGAGGCATGTGTAATCATAGTGGGCCATATGCAGCATGGGGGGAGGCATGTGTAATCATAGTGGGCCATATGCAGCATGGGGGGAGGCATGTGTAATCATAGGGGGCCATATCCAGCACTGGGGGACGTGTGCCAGCACTGGGGGATGTGTGCCTTCAATGGGGGACGTGTGCCAGCACTGGGGGACGTGTGCCAGCACTGGGGGACGTGTGCCAGCAGTGGGGGACGTGTGCCAGCAGTGGGAGACGTGTGCCATCAATAGGGGACGTGTGCCAGCAGTGGGGGACGTGTGCCAGCAGTGGGGGACGTGTGCCAGCAGTGGGAGACGTGTGCCATCAATAGGGGACGTGTAACAGCAGTGGGGGACGTGTGCCAGCACTGGGGGACGTGTGCCAGCAGTGGGGGACGTGTGCCAGCAGTGGCGGACTTGTGCCATCACTGGCGGACTTGTGCCATCACTGGCGGACTTGGGCCAGCACTGGGGGACGTGTGCCAGCAGTGGGGGACGTGTGCCAGCACTGGGGGACGTGTGCCATCACTGGCGGACGTGTGCCAGCAGTGGGGGACGTGTGCTAGCAATGGGGACTTGTGCCATTAATAGGGGACGTGTGCCAGCAGTGGGGGACGTGTGCCAGCACTGGGGGACGTGTGCCAGCACTGGCGGACTTGTGCCATCACTGGCGGACTTGGGCCAGCACTGGCGGACGTGTGCCAGCAGTGGGGGACGTGTGCCATCACTGGCGGACGTGGGCCAGCACTGGAGGACGTGTGCCAGCATCTGGGGACGTGTGCCAGCACTGGGGGACGTGTGCCATCAATGGGGGACGTTTGCCAGCAGTGGGGGACGTGTGCCAGCAGTGGGGGGACATGTGCCATCACTGGCGGACTTGTGCCATCACTGGCGGACTTGTGCCATCACTGGCGGACTTGGGCCAGCACTGGGGGACGTGTGCCATCAATGGGGGATATGTGCCAGCAGTTGGGGACGTGTGCCAGTACTGAGAGACTTGTGCCATCAATAGGGGACGTGTGTCAGCACTGGGGGACGTGTGCCAACACTGGGGGACATGTGCCAGCCATAAACCGATTAAGGGGTCCATATCTAGGATGAGGGGGCTATATCCCAGGATGAGGGACCATGTACCAGGAAGTGGGGGCTATGAGAGACATATACCCTATATGATTTTTAAGACGGACACTGGCATTATAAGACGGACCCCATTTAACATTAAAAATTATTTTTTTCTCTTTTCCTTCATTAAATTTGGGGTGCGTCTTATAATCAGGTGCGTCTTATAAAGCGAAAAATACGGTATATCTATGCACAGGGATGAGCAGAGAGGACATCGCGTTTTGGACTGCGTCGGACGGAAGAGAATTTTTTTAATTAAAGATGGAGTCCCTAATGGCTTTTTTTTTTATTTCTAATAAAATTTTTTCTCTGTGTTGTGTTTTTTTTAAAACAATTTAATAGAAATTCATGGCGGTCATGTCTAATATTGGCGTGACCGCCATAAATTTCGGGCTTAGGGCCAGCTGATAATACAAAGCTGGCCCTAACCTCTTTATTACCCAGCGTGTAACCGCCACCAGGGCCGCTGGAAGAGCGGGGTTCAGCGCCAGAGGATGGCGCTTCAATGAACGCGCCATCTTCTGGGGCGGCTGCGGGCTGCAATTTGCAGCGGGGTGTGCCCAGAAAGCTTGGGCATCAGTGCGCTGCGGATTCCAGCCCCCAGCTGCTTAGCTGTACCTGGCTAGACATAGAAATTGCGCGGAGCCCCACGCATTTTTTTTTAATTATTTCATGAAATTCATGAAATAATAAAAAAAAAGGGCTCCCCTATATTCTTGTGTCCGGCCAGGTACAAATAGGTACCTGGGGGTTGGGGGCAGCCCGTCGCTGCCTGCTGGATCCGGCTGGTTCCAGAAATATTAGAATATTAGAAATAAAAAAAAAAGCCATTAGGACTCCATCTTTAATTAAAAAAATCCTCTTCTGTCCGACGCAGTCCAAAACGCGATGTCCTCTCTGCTACACCCCTGTGCATAGATATAGATGTCTATGCACAGGGATGAGCAGACTGAGAACAATCGCAGCTCTGCTACATCATCTCTGTGATTAGAAACAAACTCCAAACAATACTAATACACATTTTTGAAGTTACCTCAGGGGAAATGGTGTATCAGTGTCCGCGCTGCTGAAATCCCAAGAAAACGATCCGGAAACCATATGTAGGTTGCATCAATCATCCATTTATTCCTTTCCTACGCGTTTCAACACTGTCCTAGTGTCTTCCTCAGGGATATCCCTGAGGAAGACACTAGGACAGTGTTGAAACGCGTAGGAAAGGAATAAATGGATGATTGATGCAACCTACATATGGTTTCCGGATCGTTTTCTTGGGATTTCAGCAGCGCGGACACTGATACACCATTTCCCCTGAGGTAACTTCTGGATGATTCCCACGTGCATGTGGAAGGTGGAAGTCCTGCAGCAGCTGCATTTAATGCCAAATGCTTTTACACCAGTTGTGGGTCTCACAACTGTGCTAGGTGAGTGAATTCATACCCACCGCATACATTAGTGTCACTAGTGATAGGGCACTATTGCGCCTCTTGTTCCCCCCCTATTTTTTTACTTTAATACACATTTTTGGGAATTTTTAATTCCCAAACAGTACCTGGACTACAATATTCGGTGGTCGCGATACCTACAATTTAGCCATACAAAACTTCAGCGACACAACTCATGAATAGTATTGATTTCATATTTATTAAAGTGCAGTATAAAGTGCAATGTGCTATACAGACATGGTGACAGGGTATTTGGACTATATACATAAAATGGCAGGGGTCACTGATATTGTATACATCAGGGGTCTCAAACTCCAGGCCTCGAGGGCCGCACACAGTGCAGGTTTTCAGGATTTCCATAGTATTTGACAGTTGGTAATCAAATAACCAACTGTCAAACTCTAAGGAAATCCTGAAAACCTGGACTGTGTGCGGCCCTCGAGGCCTGGAGTTTGAGACCCCTGGTATACATCAAATATTATGGAACATTATTGAAGACATTATTACTATCCATAACTACATTCTCCTTGAGTGTAAATGATACATCAACACGCTCAAGGATATCAGGTGTAAGTGACATGCTCACTCATATGACAGACCAGACCTTCCCATACTTCGTGTTAAACACTATGGGTGATGTTTCCCCCTCTCATATGGCCAAAGTATACTCTTTACATTAATATAGTGAAGCATCAACTGCATGGGTATAGCTATAAACTATATGTATAGAATTGCAATATATAAAAAACAGTGGGTAGGTCTTTGAATGTATAAAGTACCAAGTACCTAGCTTGGATGGTAATTATCTATTTATTGCCACATACAACCTAATGTTATAACCTGGTAGCATTAATCAAATTATATAGTTTGTAGCTTATACCTCCATGCTGCACAATGTGCACTGTTGTGCCTATGCAATCCATTGCCTCATGACACTGAACATTATAGTTCAAGAGCAATCAACAAGGGTGTAACTTGTAGCTTACACCACCGTTCTGCTCAGTATACACAGCTATACCACTGCAGTCCATTAATAGCTTCACATTCACTATAAGATGTTGTGTGTATCAATTAGTAAGATATACCTTAAGTATGGCAGGGGAGAGTCTGGTGTGGCGTCCTATAACCCTGGTCCTTGCGCCCCAATGCGCATGTCGGTCCTCCTTCGTCAGGGGGGTATCATCTCTGTGAGCAGGCGGGCTCAAGGACCCTGGAGCTGCGGCAGCCTGCAGAGCAGACAGCTGGACTCGGCTCGCAAAGTAACAGCAGTTACTTTGCGAGTTTCCCTGCTATCACTGGCACAGTAGCCGAGTCTAATGCAAATCAAAGGCAATCCTAGTTTTGTCAGCGTTTGCCATTGATTTGCATTGGACTCATGCGAGTAAACGCTGGGAAACTCGCAGAGTACCGAGTCCTGAGAGTCCCTTACTACTCGCCGAGTAACGAGTCCTAGCGAGTAGATTCGCCCATCCCTAGAATGGGACTACCCGTCTACCCAGGGTTAAGAGTGGAAGTGCTGGGGATGGGATCCACTTGCAAACCTTACTCTCTGTTGTGACAGGAATAACTGCACACTCATTTGTGGGTGCAATACCCCTACTGTGGCGCACTGACCAGTGGGGCACCACAAAAGCATCCCCCGTATGCTGTGAGGCCAAACCCATGTGAGAGTGTGGCAAGTCATCACAAACATTACTGCACTTCATAATCAAAGGGTCACAAAGGGGCTATCCTGCAAGTTTGAATTGTGCTGCACTGCCTGATTTCAATACTCCTCACATGTTCTATTTCACGATACCGGCAAAATATATCCGTTACATCCCGCGCGATATCGCGGTTCTCACAAGACAGTTAGTATTACAAGCGCAGATGCCACTGAGGTTAATCTCAGGTCACACAAGCAGCATGATACCTGCTGTGTAACTTGAGACAACATCAGGGAAATCATGAAGATGTCTGAGGTTCATGAGCGAGTGTGACAGCGGCACTGAAGCTTGCTAAGTAATAGTGTAGAGTAGAAAGTTAATATCTGTGCCAAAACACAGGGGCTCCACTGTAAAATAGTTTGAGCTGTGTTCGGCAGTTTTTGAGTCCCTTTGATAATGTTTTCTAGGCACTTAATTTTGTCTTTTATTGATTTGAATGGGGTTTGGATGTTTGGCGAACTGTTTGATGAACTGTTCGATGAACATTGCCTGTTCCGCGAGCAGAATCGAACTCGAACTTCCAAAGGTTCGCTCATCTCTATTTATAACCGTAGAAATATAAAAGTTATATTTTCTTTTTGTTTTCAAGATAAGAAAGCTTGAAACGCAATCACCACTGAACAAGACATAAAAGTTGAAGTGTCAAAACTTGGCCAAGAAGTATTTTGCGACACAATTTTCCAAGTTTTTATGGACTGATGAGATGACAGTAATTCTTGATGGACCAGATGGTTTGGCCCATAGCTGGATCAATTATGGGCAGAAAAAAAACTTTGAAGTCCGGCACCAAAAGTTCTTAGTTCCAAAAAGATTTCTTGATTAATTTACAGCATAAAAAGCATGGAAAATCGAGGCTATACTATAGTCCGATTAAAAATAGTAAAATACTATGAAACATGGTACATTAATATCAACTACAAAATACAATCCATGCACTTTAATTCCAGCACATGTTTCTCTCAGCCTCCCCATCCTCACAGCCTCTTCAATCCCCTCCAGGAAGACAGCGGAATGGAGCAGTGAGGATCCACACAGCGTGCAGGCTCCCCACAGCCCCCTCCATCCTCACAGCCTCCCCATCCTCACAGCCTCCCCTATCCTCACAGCCTCCCCTATCCTCACAGCCTCCCCATCCTCACAACCTCCCCATCCTCACAGCCTCCCCATCCTCACAACCTCCCCATCCTCACAACCTCCTCCATCCCCTCAGCCTCCCCATCCTCACAGCCTACTCTATCCCCTCAGCCTCTCCATCCTCACGGCCTCTTCAATCCCCTCCAGGAAGACAGCGGAATGGAGCAGTGAGCATCCACATAGCGTGCAGGATCCCCAAAGCCTCCTCCATCCCCACAGCCTCCTCATCCTCACAGTCTCCTCCATCCTCACTCCTTACTCCTGTCTACAAGGTCTGTCAGTCAGTGTGATGCAGTTCTCTCCTGTCTACAAGGCTGTCAGTCAGTGTGATGCAGTTCACTCCTGTCTAGAAGGCTGTCAGTCAGTGTGACGTGCTTCACTTCTGTCTACAAGGCTGTCAGTTAGTGTCACAAACTTCACTCATGTCATCAAGGCTGTCAGTCAGCATGATGCAGTTCAATGCGGTCTAAAAGGTCTGTCCGTCAGTGTGACGCAGTTCAATCCTGTCTACAAGGTATTCTAGAATACCCGATGCATTAGAATCGAGCCACCATCTAGTATATATATATGGGTCTATCGCAGCCATTACATGGGATTTCAGTGGTTGTGACTGTCACAACCACACAAGATGAGCTCACTTTAGTTCTTTTCTGCTAGATTATACATTGGAAAAGACCCTATTGCACTTTTTTACAGGTCCAATTACGGTACGTCTAGTGGGCACTTCTTCAATGGGAAATGTATGGTGAGATAAGAGTACACCTCACTGATCAGTGTCTGGATGGCTGTGGTTGGTGCGGCCCAAACAGGTGATCATCAACATCCATGGATGGAAGGATATGATTGTTGTTAATTAGAAGGGGGCTTTATTGGTCACTTATGTTTTTTTTTTAAATGCCAGAAATGCATTTTTGTAAATTTTGAACTATTTTGTTTTTATTTTCACTTTAAAATCAAACTAGAAACTAAATACTTGATGAGAAAATATTTTTTTTCCACATTAATAGTTGCTTAATAATTCTGCACACAGAGATATTCTCCTAACAAAGATAAAACCTCAGTTTTACTTTCTTAAACATTCAGATTTCAGATTTAATAGCATTTTGGATTAACCGACAGCACTGTCCAATAGTAAAACTGGTCATCGAAAGCTCAAGTTGCCTAATAACTCTGTACACTATGCAGGGGTATAACAATTGATATCACAGACATCACTATCACAACTGGGCCCATGCTGCAGGGTGTCTGTCAACCTCAATGCTGACTTCAGCTGGATATGCGTCTGAGGACGTACATTCAGCTCAAGTGTATAACAGTGCAGAGACCAGTCGGGTCCCTACATTGCAATATATGCTAACGGCCAATAAGACGCTGGCTGCTGACGTTAACATGCCCTGTGACAGGGGGCACATGACAGTGACATCATGCACCATGGTATACATGCCAAGGTGAGCTGTGTTGACTACAAAGGAGGACCTGGCCTGATGGAGGAGCAGAGGGAGTTGAGTAGAGTTTATTTTTAAATGCAGTACAGGGGAACATATATAACAGAATGGGTGACAAATACCAGGATAGACCTAGGACGGGGACATATATACCAGGATGGTCTTAGAATGTGGAACATATATACCAAGATGGGCGATATACCAGTATGGGAAACATGTATACCAGGATGGGGAAGATATCCTATGGCAAGGCGCCAATTAAAGGTGTAGTGCCTCCATAGCCGTGGTCGTGGGGAAATCTTCAGAGTCTGCACCCCAGCACCCATACACATACCACATTAAGACAGGGGACCGTATATTTAGTAGGTCCCAGGGGGTGGAGCCTAGAGAGAGGGAGACGGGGAGTGACAGCAGAGTCAGACAGTTGGTGTGAGAGAGCAAGGAAGAAGGATGCAGAGGACCCTGCGGCTACAGTGGAGGGCGCCTCTTAGGAGAGGGGTGACCCAGACTGAAAAGGGAGTTACTCCAGGACTGGTTAGAGCCAGCTGGAGGTCCAGGTCACCACCGGCATATCGAAGCCGAGGTAGTTAGACAAAGGGTTTAACCCTAACTGCAGACTAGCAAGCTGAGGGCCTGACACATACAGGGAGCTGAAGCACCCCTAAAGAAGTCCAACATCAGTCCTGCAGCCGGGTCCATGACACCGACAAGCCAGAGACTTTAAGTAACAGACCCTGTGGACTAGAGACTTGACTTAAGAGGGGAGAGCAAGAGAATAACAGGACCACAAGCGCCATATTGAGGACATCACTGTCAGACTCTGGAAAAGCCTTCACGATCTGCGGTTACAATACCCATTTAACCCAGAATGTACCGTGTACCTGTTTCCAACTGGTGCAAGTAAAGAACCGTTTGAGCTGAAGTGGTGTCTGTTCTCCTTTCATTTGTCGCACAGAGGGCTTCAGCAACATTGCTAAGGTGAGGACTACTACTCCCCTCATCCATCCCGCTGCCTTGAGGTAAAGCTCCAACTGTACGGAGCTGTACTACCAAAGCTGCGTTCCCATCACCACAGCGGCCGGCTACAGCGCTGGTATACCCATTACCAGGTACCACAGGTGGCGTCACGATACCATTTCCCTCATCATTATCACCCCCATCCCTGCCACTGAGGGTCCAGGGCACGGAATCGGGAACTGACAAGCCGTGATCCCTACTGAAGTAACCACCGGTCCCAGTATCCGAGTACCCCCTACCCTGTCGACCGACTCACATATACCTAGAAGGGGCCCGGGATGAGGTACACTAGTATTGGATAGGGAACATTGCTACACAATGAAGGAGGAGAAACATGTATAACTTTATAGATTTAGGAAGCATCAAGGGCCCATACATCTGAACATGGAGGAAGCGGGACAGATGTAAGTAGATAGCAAATGTTTATTTTTAAGATCTACATTTGTTCACAAAGTTTTTATTTGGCTGTCTCAATTCACGCTTGTTAAGGATGTGTTGCATTCTCTTAGCACAGCTCAAGAAGTTTACATATTCCAGTTAAGCAGATCACAAAGGCAATTAAACAAATCTGCAAATGTTAACACACATTCAGACATTGTCAGATTTACAAAAGTCATGTTAGCTTTATGCTTTGTTTTTTATTATTGTGCTTTTAATCAAAAAAAATGTTGTGGTATAAGATTGCCAGGCTGCAAAAATCCTAACAAAATGACAGTACAAATTTTGAAGGTGTTGGCCCACTTTAAAGTTGGCTAAAAATGGTCAGCGCTCATCTCCATAGGCATAAATTGAAGTGGCATCGAGCTGATGAACTACCGTTCCACCAAACCTTGTCCTCATTGCGGTAAGGAGTTGGACACTTCACACCTACAGTCTACTCATAACATATCCACATTCTTGGGGAAAACAACCGGACAATTCCACAGCAAGCCAATCTGAAGCTGAGTGCAGACAACAGAGCCAGGTGGAGTGATGAGAAAGGAGGCAAAGACTCTACCGCAGTCCTACCCCAATGCACCAAAAGCTAATTGTACCTAAAAAAACAACCAGGATGCTGATTACTTTACAAACCTTTCTATTTAATTGATATAACAACGCCATTTTGGCCACACCTTTAGTTTAACATGCAAAATCCTGATGACTGGTTCTCGACGACTTATATGAAGGACCAGAGCTCTGGTTTGATTCTAGCAGAACATACAATTACAATGTACAAAAAAGTCAAAAGGAAAAAAAAGAAGAAACTTTTTGTAAAGAAGCACGCTCCAAGAGATTGAGATAGACTGAAGGAATGCCTGTAAGAAGACGACTGGCCTGTACGAGAGACGAAGTCTGGTATTGTTTGCTCACCTGCATTTGCTGTTTCAGGTTCTACCTTGAATATAATGGACTGTGGCTTTGCTGTGGATTGTGGTTATAATTTTTCTTCCCTTAATCTACCCATTCAAGTTTTTGCTATTGAGAAGTCTCTAAAGAGGATTACTCACTGAATCCATTTCATTTATGGTTTTACCTTCTCCACCTGTAAAGGTAGTGCTCGGCCTATCAAGCACAATCCGGTCAATAATCAGAAGACCCAAGAGGTTAGACCTAGTGATGAGCGAGTACTAAAATATTGGTAATCACTATACTCGTTAGGAGTACTTTTTAATAATCTGTACTTGCTATTCAGAACGAATACACATGTAAGTCAATGGGAAACGTGAGTAATTTTCTGCTGGACCTTACAAAGAGGTCTGGGGGCCTGAGGAAAAGGCTGAAATGAGGGGGAAAGTGACAAAACAGAATGGGAAGAGCCTGGAGAATCTGCCTGCAGCATTCCTGACTCACATATGGTTTGTGGGAATACGTTTGTCACAGTATAGCGCTACTTTTAGAGATACACAAGAACAACTACCAAACCGCACCTAAATCACATTTAACAGGCTAAAAAGGTTCTGAAATGGTTTTTCCTGCATAATCTCTTGTATACACGTCTAAATAAAACAGAGAAACAAAGAAATATCACTTTCATCGTTTGTTCACACGTACTGTTGTGGCGTTTTTTTTGCCTTTTACAATTGGGAGGACCCTGACTTATACACTTTGTAGGTCCCTCTGTCATACAGCATTTTTAGTTAGCTATTCCCCAGCACTTTACAAGGCAGCTACAACGTACCAGTAGGTATGTTGATCTGACCTGAAGGGCCTCAGCTTACCCTGTAAGATATGTTGGGACTGCTGTTACTTAGACATTTGGGCAGTCCCTCCCTCATTGAGACTCATAGTTAAATACATATTCCATAGCAGTTTTACCATTTGCCTATTGTGGTGTTGGGCTTTACCCTCCTCCTGCATCTCCATGTGATTCTGAGGCCCTAAATTCAAGTTTGCAGAGGGTCTGTAGGTCTCAAGAAATTTGATTTTAGTGAGGAAGTGAGAGCCATGTGGCCCTGTAACATAAATTTGGAAGGGTCCTCCTCTAGAATTTTTGGAGGTTCCTCTTGTGCACATTTGAGAGTGCACTCTTTTACTAATATTGCAGTGTCTTCACTTGCTCATTTAACTCTTTTAAGGGCAGAGACTACAGAGAAGAAGGACAAGCAAAATGGAGTACTAGAAGGTAGTGGTGACTACTGCCTGTGAGGACCTGTAAATGTGCTGAGGCGCGAAATGGCACCATATTCCATGGATCCATCACCACCCCATGCACCGATGTACCTGGTAATTGCACAATAAATTGGACTATTACTGACTGGTGAGTTGCAGCTTGTTTTTCCCCAAAATGTTGAGGAAAAAGGACCATGCCTGCTTTGTGCAAGGCAGCACTAAATGCTTGTAGTACTGCTTAGGATTTGGCTACGGCATTAGACCCATATTAATGTGACTAATGTGGATGACACAAGCCAGGCTGTGATGCCATAAACAGGGGGAGGAAAGGACCGATGCATTTAAACAAGAAGCAGCACAAAATGCTAGTACTCTGTGTGCTGAAAAATAGAGCTCTGCGTCTGGCAAGTGCTGCTGTTATATGGACACTGGAAGAACACTTTAACCTCTCACCCCCTAATACACAATCTCTCCCTCCCTGTACTGTGATCTTATTCAGTGATTTCAGCTCTGAAAAGAGCTATTGTATTCTGGTATTATGGAGCTAGTGAGCGGCTCTTTTAAATTCAGTCCCAGATCAAGAATCTCTCCCTCCCTGCACTACACTGACCTAGTATACACTGCAGGTAACCTTGAAAAGTTCTTTTGTGTTATAAAGAGGCCTAAAAACTCTCCCTAGCAGCTGCTTGACATCTCCCTATGCTTCTCCAACACTGGCTATGGAGGCAATGAGTGCAAAATGGCAGCAGTAGGGCTTTTATAGACCACATAATGCTGGGCGGCCAGTCAATAACAGTAATGCCACAAGCAAGATATCTGTGGCATTACTGTGATTGGCTAAGAAGCCTGGCAGGTTTAATGGCTGCAAAGGAGGCTCCAAAACTGCAGGGCGGGGCATCCAAATATAGCGAGGCGCGTACACAAATTCTCGCAATATAACTAGTAACCCGAATACCGTACTATCCGTGTGAGTAGCGGATAGTAATGATTACACTCACTCATCACTAGTTGGACCATGGGGTGACTCCTGCTTTGAGGGGTATTTCTAAGATCCTCAGTTTCAGTAACTTCTGATGTTTTGCATCATGGCATTGTCCTAGAATTATGGGACAAATAACCTGTCTAATTTCTTGCTGAATGTATGGCACTGGGTGCTCCAAGGGCAGATCTAGGAGGACACATTCACAATAGTTAGGACAGCGCACTCGAAAATGTATCTATAAATAAACTCTATGAATCCCTCTCTTTCAGAGTAGATTTAAGGTAAAGCATGGTTCTGATTGTGATACCAATGTGATAAGAATGGTGTGTGGATGTGGATAGAATAGGTATAGAACAGGTAATCATAATTAAAATAGTGACCACAGACCTTATCATTCATTCCATATAAATGATCAGTTCTCTGTTGAAATACAAACAGGGTCAATTCTTCTTCTCATTATGCCGTTATGATGAAATCATGAGCTGAGCTGAAATTCTTGTGACAGAAAACCACTTCCTCGGCCAGGGAAACAGATGGGGGTATTGCACAGCCGGTAACAGAGAAAATAGTGAATATCATGTCGTTGATGGTCACGTCCTAAAAAACGCTGGATCATGCCATCAGCACGTGATCAGATATTCGAAAAGTATAAATTGAAGGGAGTCACAGTCAGTGAGGGGAGGAAAACCTTTCCAGAGGCCAACATGTATGAATGTCTCTGTGAAGCAAGCCGTGGTCCCTTCTCGCTGATCGTGACTTCCCCGATGATGAAGGGGAAGCAGCTACAATACACGGTAAAAGCATTGATGCTTATTTGCTATAATTAAGTCTAGGTATAATTGGTATACTTTGTGTTAAGACTGTATTCAATTGATGACAATTCATGTGCTACTTTGTAAACAAATAAATTTAATCTTGCTATGAAGAATATCATTATTCATGCCTGATTTGTAAGTCAGTGAGCGCTACGTAAGTACGGGCTCTGCCCCGATCCAGGTAAATTTAGCAGGACACTGATTTAGTAGGGCATCCAGATTTTTCTGTCATGTGAAGGTCTCTTTCTAGAACTTTTGGGTGGCAGAATGCTGGTAAGGATAGTGAAGAAGAGTATGGCCATAATTGCAGAGTCTGCACCGGGGCTATTGAATGTCCAGCAGGTTTACTCTCACCTAGTGAGGTTCTGTGGAGGCACTCACTTCACCATGGACCCGGTCACTGATTAGCTTATCTAGGAGGAGAGACTTCTATCTCAGTTCAGTTATGCTGGGAAGGGTTCAGATGTGAGAAGGCTTCTGTATTTAGGTGGGGAAGTTTGTGTGATTGTTGTTAAAAAATCTAAGTCTAAAACTAGAATCTAGAATGTTTGTGCTTTAATATGTAGGTCCTTACAGGATTGCTGAAGTTTGAAGCCTCGTCATGGGGAAATTTCAACTCCATTTGGTTTGAAAGATCAAAAACTCTATTATTTTTCCTTTTAAAATGATTTCAGTGGATACCTGGCCATAGAGACATAGAGATGCATCATAATGAATTAGAAGACCATCAAAAAGTGTCTTTATTTCAGTAATTCAATACATAAAGTGAAACCCATACATTACATAGAGTCATTACACACAGAGGGATCTATTTCAAGTGTTTATTTCTGTTAATGTTAAAGGTCATTATCTCAGAACGTTAAAGTAGGGAGGATGAGGGGTCTGAGAGATAAAATATGACCTAAATAGGTATCAGAGGCTTCATCTTGTGTGGTTGTGAGAGTCACAACCACTATGAAAGCAGATCACGGCTGCTGCAGTCCCCAGCATAGTGCATATAGAGGAGGGAGGATGAAGTGTTAAAGACCGCACTGCCGTATTCCACCAGCCATCAAAAGGGGAATATAACATTGATTTATTAATCAATGCATTTCAGGCCTCCATGGCCCCTTCCTCAAATCAATGTCATATTGCCATGTTTCAGGACGTTTCAGGGAGTCCTGAAACATGACTAATAAATCAATATTATATTCACCCTTTGATGTCTCGTGAATACAGCAGCGCAGTTTTCAACCCTTCATTTTACTTTCTGAGGTAATAACTTTTGGATTTTCATTGGCTACAAGCCATAATCATCAACATTAACAGAAATAAACACATGAAATAGATCCCTCTGTGTGTAATGACTCTATATAATGTATGTGTTTCACATGTTATGCTATGGGTTGAACTAGATGGACTTTAGGTCTTCCTTCAAGCTTAAATACTATGTTACTATGTTACTTTATGTATTGAATAACTGAAATAAATTATCTTTTTGATGATATTCTAATACATGGAGATGCTCCAGTAAGGTGAATTTGGAGGCGGCGCTGGGAGAACAAGTGCTGAGTTTAAGGCAGGTCAGGTGGTTATGGTTCTGAAGATAACTCCTCAGTTAATTCGGGCAATTTTCATGGAAATCGCCTGGTTAGAGAGTTCCATAATCAATATCAGATGGAAAGGCCTGCTGAGGGCCCAGTAGCCCCTTGAGAAAAGGGGGTACTCTCATTCCTCAGTTTAAGGACTAGACTCAATAAGTTCTTTTTGCATGGTTGGTTTCTTTTCCTGCTGAGTCACAGCCTGGTCAGTCTCTGTCCAACTGCTGATTGTTCTCTTATCGTTGCCTTACTTCCCTTGCTTTGCTGTTAGTCAGGTGTTTGTCACTTTCCTATTTTGTCTTGGTCCTATCACAGCTTGGGTGGGGCTATTTATACTCACCTTGCACCAGTCTTCTTTGCTGGCTATATTTCTAAATGGATCTCAGCAAAGTAGTTCCAACTAAGGGGGTTTGCCTGCTAGGCAGAGACCAGTTTTACTGATCTGTGATTGCTCATTTACCTTTCCAATACCGTTCTTTGTTTCTCAGTTAGGTTGATGGGAGTTTTACTTTGTCCTCATTTATTATTCTCCTATATATTCCCTTGTACACCTGCCTTATGTTCCTTCACCTTGGATCCTCATCTACCCTGCACTGCACATGTTCTGTCTCTTGTTTAGTTGTGCTTCATTACTTCCCTCTGGTTCCTCACGAGGAATGAGAAACTTTTTGATGGCCTTTCAGGCATCCAGGTCTGGGTTGTTTTTTGGTTGTGCAGCAAGATACCTTCTGGTTTGTAGAGGATTCAGTGTGTGTGCGGCTGTTCTGTTGTAGACTTTATTTTTCCCTTTACCCATGTTTAATTTAGTAAGTACATAACACAATGAATGTTTTGTAGAAAAGTCTGCCTATCACAAATGACTGAAATACCAAATATTTCGATGTTTAGTTTACTTAAAATTCTAAAAATGAAAAGTTTGCTTGTGCACTTAAATGAGATGTTTATTACTACTGGGTTACCATCCATTGTCATGTTGAGATCACTTTGACATTATTAAGATTGTGCAGGTGTTAATGAATTTAGAACTAATTGGTCAAAACCGTAGGAAACCTCAAAGTGTCAGACATTTTCAGGGCAATTGGAGTATCTGTGTTTTTTGTAAAAATTCACAGAACCTGAAAAAACTTGAATTTCAGAAAACGTGATCATCTCTAGGTAACAGTATTTTTCAGTAGCTGGGCGTCTTTAGAAAGTCTGACATAGGTAGCATTTAATGGACACCGTGAGGAAACTAGTAACTTCTCCATCAAGAGCTATTTTTCTTGCCTTTATCCACATGTGAAGAAAATGGCTCTCTTTATAACTGATAACAAATAGACATACAGTGCGGGAGATAAATATTTGATACTTGGCCAATTTTGCAACTTTTCCCACTAACAAAGACTGGAGAGATCTGTAAATGTTATTGTACATACACTTCAACTGTGAGAGACCAGAATCTTAAAAAAAAATCACATTGCATGAGTTTCAAGTAATTAATATACATTTTATTGCATTAAATAAGTATTTGATACAGTACAAAAACAGAACTTAATATCCGGTACAGAAACTTGTGTTTGCAGTATCAAAGGTCAGATATCCCCTGTATGGATTTTGGCACACTCCTCCATACACATTTTCTCCAGATCTTTCAGATTTCGTGGGCTGCCGCTGGATGACATTTAGTTCCAGCTCCCGCCAAAGATTTTCTATTGGGTTCAGGTGTGGAGACTGACCAGGACCTTGAAATGCTTCTTATAGAGCCACTCCTTAGTTGCACTGGCTTTGTGTTTCGAGTCATTATTGGAAGACCCAGCCATGACCTATCTTCAATGTTCTTACTGAGTGAAGGAGGATGTTGGCCAAATCTTATGATACATGACCCCATTCATCCCTTCTTCAATACAGTAGAGTTGTCTTGTGTCCTTTGCAGATAAGCACCCCCAATTATGATTTTATCACCTTCATGCTTCACAGTTGGGATGTGTTCTTGGGGTTGTATTTATCCTTCTTCTTCCTCCAAACATACTGAGTGAAGTAGATACCAAAAAGTTGTATTTTGGTCTCAATGACCACATGACCGTTTCTGGATCATCTAGATGTCATTGGAAAACCTCAAATGGGCTTGGACATGTGCTGGTGTGAGCACGCGGACCTTGCATGATTTTAATCCATGACAACATAGTGTATTACTAATGGTTATCTTTGAGACTGTGTTCCCAGCTCTCTTGAGATCATTGACAAGGCCCTCCTGTGTAGTTCTGAGCTGATTCCTGACCTTTCCCAGAATCATCCTTACTCCATGAGGTGAGACCTTTCAAGGAGCCCCAGACCAAGGAAAATTGACAGTCATTTGTGTTTCTTCCATTTTCCAATAATTGCACCAACAGTTGTCTCCTCCTCACCTCGCTGCTTGCATATTGTCCTGTAGCCCATGCCCGCCTTGTGCAGGTCTACAGCTGTGTCCCTGGTGTCCTTAGGTCTTGGCTGTGTCTCTTTGGTCTTGGCCATGGTGGAGAGATTGGAGTGTGATTGAGTGAGTGGACAGGTGTCTATTATACAGGTAACAAGTTCAATCAGGGGCAATTAATATAGGTAATGAGTGCAGAGTAGGAGAAAATCTAAGGCCGGCTTCTCACTGCAGTGTGATCCGGTCCGGGGCTGTCAGGGATGAACCTGACAGCCCTGGAATGGATTAGCGCACAGAACTGGAGGGCTAATATGCACTCCGGTCTGGTGTGCAGCCGCATGCAGCTGCAGCCGCTGATAGGTCAGGACCACGGCGCCGCAGTCCTGACCTATCAGCAGCGGGAACTGTGTGCGGCTGCATACCAGACCGGAGGGCATATTAGCCCTCCAGTTCTGTGTGCTGATCCAGTCCAGGGCATTCAGGTTCATCCCTGACAGCCCCGGACCGCATCACACCGCAGTGTGAAGGCACCCTAACAGGTCTATAAGAGACAGAATCATTGTTGATTGGTCAATGATCAAATTCTTTTTTCATGCAATACAATGCAATTTAATGGTTTAATAACATTCACAATGATTTTCAATTTTTTTTTCTGCCTCTTACAGTTGCAGTGTAACTATGATAAAAATTACAGACCTCTCCGTTCTTTGTAGGTGGGAAAACATGCAAAATCGGCAGAGTATGAATGCTCTTGCATTAGAGAGTTTAATACAAAGCAAATTACATCTTAAAATATATCATTAGACAATATTTACTTAACTCTAGAAAACCCTATAGAAGCTCATACACTCCTGGAAGCTGTTGACATTCTCAGTTTACCGTAAAGTTCACATCCTTTCTCTTTTTATCCATTGCCATCTGTCTGAATAAAGATCACCAATCTTTGAACTTCGTTACTAAACTCTTCCTAATTTACTATAAAAAGGTATTAAATAAAACTCTGACACTTTTAATTGTGTTATAAACAGCAACACAATGTACCTCCTCCATCACTTCTCCCTTTGAATAGTGTAAATTGGTCTTTTGGGCATCAGCAGTTCATAGTTGGTGTTTTCTTACCTGATTATATTAACAGGAGTAACAATCCCCTTATAAAGAGTATTATAACAAAGATGTGAGATTTTTCTTAGAATTCATTATTGCCTAGTATTCTTATGACATCAAATCAACCTCCAAAACCTCTAGACTAGAATCAAAGAGAAAAGACTGACAACCCTTCCTTAGGGTGTGCACTCAGGGCCAAGAATTGCAGCATTTTGACTGCGGTGTACTACCGCTGTATCCAAACACTGCATCGTACAGTACCAGCACAGTGAATGGGAATTCTAGAAATCCAATGCCCACTATGCTTCTCCTGACCCCAGTTTTATTTCAGCTGCGGTGCAGGTTTCCGGACTTCAGCATCTCTGCAGTATGTCAATTCCTGATGCGGAGTCGGACGAGATCAACATCATCTGCACGCAGGGAGAAGCCGCGTACAGGTCGGCTGTGGTCTACCTGTGTGCGCACATGGGTTCCCGCAGATCCAGAGTCACTGCATCCAAGACACATCGCCTCCGGATCATGAGCACATACCCTGCCTCACAAGTGTGAATACAGTTGTGGCCAAAAGTATTGACACCCCTGCAATTCTGTCAGATAATACTCAGTTTCTTCCTGAAAATGATTGCAATCACAAATTCTTTGGTATTATTATCTTCATTTAATTTGTCTTCAATGAAAAAAACACAAAAGAGAATGAAGGAAAAAGCAAAACATTGATCATTTCACACAAAACTCCAAACTGCTTTCGGTAACCATCAATGAGTTTCTTACAATGCTCTGCTGGAATTTTAGACCATTCTTCTTTGGCAAACAGCTCCAGGACCCTGATATGTGATATTTCTCTTCCGTCCACATCTAGGGAGGTTAGCCACAGTGCCATGGGCTTTAAACTTCTTGATGACACTGTGCACGGTAGACACAGGAACATTCAGGTCTTTGGAGATGGACTTGTAGCCTTGAGATTGCTCATGCTTCCTCACAATTTGGTTTCTCAAGTCCTCAGACAGTTCTTTGGTCTTCTTTCTTTTCTCCATGCTCAATGTGGTACACACAAGGACACAGGAAGCCTTAGGAAGCCAATAAAGGCTAAAATCATCTCATTTTTGTGTGCTGCAGCCTTTATTTTGCAATTACATGTCTGGGGATGTTGGTTGAATGCCACCCTAAGGACTGCAAAGCACTAAGCATATGCTAAACAAAGAACCGCTGCTCACTAATTCTTTCTATTTTTTTCCAATTTTTTCAATTTTTTCTATTTTTATCTATCTATCTATCTATCTATCTATCTATCTATCTATCTATCTATCTATCCAACCGTCCATCCATTCACTTGAACAGCTGAAAACTCGAGTAATCTTTAAAATATTAAAACATTAAAAGATTTTAAAAGTTTAAAAAAAAATTAACAGGCCACAGCTTCCCAGAAGATGCATCTCCATTAGATGCGACACTCCAGGCACTTCATCACGGCTCTACCACTGCCCTGGTGCATTCGTAAACAGGGTAATGGTATTTGGTCTTTATGCCAGCTAGGTAATGTCAGCTGAATTCAAGCGCAGAGATTAATAATGACAAGGCATCAATCATATACACAACATTAATTACCATGTCAGTAAGGACACAAATAACCACACCAACAAATATTTGATTTGAAAATAAACTTCCGATACATTCCTTATTGATCATTTTTTTTTTACTTAAAAAGGACCTGTCACCCTGTCATGGATGTGAATCTAAACCCAGCACTGAGTGCAGCATCTCTGCTGCATTCAGGCAAGGGGTCCCCCACGGCTCTGTGAGGCTGCTACTCCGATGTATAGGCTTATAAAAACTTACAGTAATTTTCCATGGAGGCGGGCCTTTGTCCTTGAGGCAGCTCGTCCACGGGGGCATTTCACGCCCCCTGTGCCACTGTGCCACCCATGTCCTCACCGCCTCCGCTTGTACTATTCTGAAATTCTCGCTCTGCGTGTCCTTGTGTGGGTAACGCAAGCACAGAGCGAGGTTGAGGTGCATGCCCCACCTCCCATTATGACGTCCTCTCATTTCCCAGCCCTGGTCAGTGTTGTGCTATGGAGCACAATTCAGTACTGGGCTTAGATTCACATCCATGGGGGGGATGAAAGGTCCTCTTTAGTATCCATTGTTAAAAGTCTCCCCTTCCACCCAGAAAAAAAAAAATCATGAAAAAAAAAATTGAAAAGAAAACAAAAATGAAACCCAGGGACAAGATCAGTGCCTGCATCCCCCATATGCTGTGACAGCAAGCACTGCACACACCCAGTATTGTGACAAGCTTTGAGTTCACGGATGTTGTCTCAGGTGACACAGTGAGTATCACACAGCAAGGAACACTGCTGTATGACCTGAGGTAACCTTAGGTGCATCAGCGCTCATTACAATCATTGTATCACAAAACCCAAGATATCACATGAGATGTAGCGGGTATATCATAAATCGTGAGACATCGCATGTGAAGAGCAGTGACTTCAGGGAGTGCAGTGCAGCTCATACTTGTGGGATATCCTCTTTGTGACCACTAGAGCCTGAACTGCAGTAATCTTTCTGACAACACCACTTGTCACACTGTCACCATTGACTGCATGCCTGCCCTAACAGCATATGGGAGGATGCTTTCTGTGAACATGACTCCCCATATGTTGATGAGAGGGTCCAGGGAGAGCCACAATTGTGGTGGAAGGGCTTGAGAATTCCTCTTGCACCCTGCTACCTTCATAGAGACTTCTGGAATAGATATGGCCAACTACAGTCTTCAAGGTATGCAAACAGTGCAAGCTTTCAGGATTTCCATAGCATCGCACAGGTGGTAACTTAATCACCTGCACAGGTGATTGCTTCAATACTTTGTGCCATGCTAAGTAAATCCTGAAAACATGCACGGTTTGTGGGCCTTGAGGATTGGAGTTGCCAATCTCAGTTCTACAGGAGTGTGTGTAGTGTATTACATTTCCATACCTCATCCCCGCACGTCAGAGGCCTGTGGCTTGTTCTCCCAAATCTCTAGGGTAATATCAAAGCACATCTTACAGTGCACAAACAGTCCAGCACACAAGGAGTAAAGTTAAACAGCTTTACTGTTGTATAGTTAAATAAAATCACATGTTGGTGTGAACCACAAAAACACCTACCAAACCAAACCTAAATTGCTTTTTACAGGGAAAAATGTTTAGAAACAGTTTTCCCTGCATAATCACTTGTACTGTATATAAGGTTAAATAAAGAAGAGAAAAAAATCCCCAGTTGTTCACATGTAGTGTTTTTTTGTTTTTTTCATTTACAATTGGGAGGGCCATGACTTATACATAATTTTTATTTAGTTATTTTCAGGCACTTTACAATGCCAGCTAGAACATGTCCATTGGTATGTTTGGTCTTTACCCTCATCCTCCAACACCACCTCTCTATGTCATTCTGCAGTCCTCAATTCAAGTTTTCAGAGTGCCTGCGGATGTATAGAAACCTGACTTTTGTGAGGGGTCTCAGATGACCCTGTAACATACGTTTGGAAGGGACTGCTATTACTCATTCATTTGGGTGTTCTCTCCCTCTTTGTTACTTTGTTACTCAGATAGCAGAGTACATATTCTATAGCATTTTATAATGCCAGCTACAACATGTCCATTGGCATGTTGGGCTTTACCCTCCTCCTCCTCGAACACCACCTGCATGTCATTCTGTGGCCCTCATTTCAAGTTGTCAGAAAGCCAGCAGGTATCCAGAAACTTGAGTTTTGTTAACGGACTCAGATGGCCAAATACCATACATTTGTGAGGACCCTCCTCTATACATTTGGGAAGGACCTCACTCACTCATTTGGGAGGGCCCACAGCAGGTCCTGGCTCCGAGTCGGGTCTGGCTCCAAAATGCGTCGTATACAATAAAGAAGTCACTTTCTACAAACAATCTTTTTTGGCCATCTTCTGTGTCAGCAGCGCAGGTCCGGTATACACAGTCCTATTGCCTCCATTCTACATAGCCAGCACTTGCAGCCACTTGAGTTTGGCAGGGGCATCAGCTGGCCTTCAACCTAAATTTTTGGAGGGTCATCAGGTGGTCAGCAACAGTCAGTGTAAATTCTTATCAAATTCCCTATATCAGTAACAATGTGGGACAACCCAGAGCTGTTTTTTATTGCCAGCAATGATCACTGTAAATTGCTATTGAATATGTATACCTTATATCAGTAGATTCAGTAACACTATGGAACAACCCATGAATGTTTTTTCTTCATCAGCAAACTTCACTAAAGTCAACCAAGGCTTTGTGTACGTGTGTTATTTATCAAGGCATGTTGCAGATGAGGCAATTTCAAAACCCTGCAACTACAAGGTTCAACCAGGCTGCAAGCCCAACTCTGCACCGTGTTCCAATATGTGTCGTGTCAGGGTGCGATCTGAAATGGTCTGTGCCACCCTAATAATAGTGACTAGTACAGAGCCAAACTAAAAGGACCAGCGTGAGAATAGACTTGTTCCAATACGTATAAGGCTGCGAATATGTCTGAATATGTTTGAATATGAACATGAATATGTTTGAATATGTCTGTGGAGCATATTACTCCTATTTCTCAAGCCTAGAAAAAATGTACTGAAAATGGAGCATACAGTAACCACCAACAATTTGGACTAAATTTAAGGGCAATAACAATTTAGGCAAAGAGACTTGTTTCATTTTAGACCCTAAACAACACAGGGCTGTTCTTTTGCCTGCTATGATGACTGTAAATTGCTATTGAATATGTATCCCTAATCTGCGTAGCAATGTGGAACTAGTACTACGGATATATCATGAAGAGGGAAAACTGAACACTGTGTTGGGACAAAACAGTGTATGTTCGTTGGCTCAATAGTTGTGTATGTACAACCGCAGGTTGTGGGCAGGAGGCATCAGTGCTGCTTCCTGGACAGCATATTGTGAAGAATGTAAGACAGGGGAAGAGGCAGTGGTTTCAAACTCAGACATTTTGTTTCCCATGCGTTTCAACCACCTACAGGGGTGCTGCGTATGTTATCAGTATTTGGTGTATGGTAACAGAAGTATTATGTAAAATTTCACTTTTTAAAGGGATCTGTGGTTAAAATTTGCCAAAAAGCAGCATCCAGTATATGTACCGTTGATACCAGAAGTTTTCATACACTATATAAAAAGACACATTCATGTTTTTCTCACTCTCTGACATGAAATCAGAATAAACCTTTCACGTTTCAGATCAATTAGAATTACCATAATTATTTGTATTTGCCAAATACCAGAATAATAAGAGACAGAGAGAATGTTTCAAGGCATTTTTATTTCTTTCTGTAAAGTCACAAGTTTACATAAAGTAAGATAACTATGCCTTTAAACCAGTTTGGGACTGCCCATATGATAATATTATATGTTTCGAAACTTCTGATATTTTTATTGGCAACATTTGAGTTCATTAGAGACACACCTGTGGATGTATTTTAATGCACACCTGAAACACACCACTTTTGTGTAGTATCATGGGAAAGTCTAAAGAAATCAGCCAAGATATCAGGAAAAGATTTGTGTAAAATTTCCAGAAACCTGAAGGTGCCGTGTTCATCTGTACAAGCAATTATACGCAAGTACAAACAAGATGGGAATGTCCAGCCATCATAACGCTCAGGAATGAGATGGGTTCTGTGTCACTGAGATGAACGTGCTTTGGTCCAACATCTGCATATCAACCCAAGAACAAAAGCAAAAGACCATGTGAAGATGATGGTGGAAGCTGGTAAGATTGTGTCACTATCCACACTAAAATGAGTACTGTATCAACATGAGCTGAAAGGCCACACTGCCAGGAAGAAACAGAAAAAAGAAACAGAAAAAGCCATATTAATTTTTACAAGTGCACACAGGAACAAAGACCTACATTTTTAGCGACATTTCCTGTGGTCTGAGAAAACTAAAATTGTAAAATTGTAAGAAAAGCGTACATAGGGTGGCAGTGCATTATTGTTATGTATTGACTGACTTGTAGTATGGAAGTGCTGCTGCTGTGATTAAAATGAAGCCTTTTTTTCTGCTCAGTGTGGAGAGAGGAACCTAATGAGCGGGAGCTAAGAGTGCAGGTGTGTGTGATGAATGTGACTCATGCTTAGGTGAGCTCAGGGGCTTGCCTAGGCTGGTTGCTCCCCACCCCTCAGGCATAAATGGGTCAGATCACATCCACCTGTTGTCGCTGATTCAGTTCACTTCTGGACTGTGACCTGTTGTGAGCAGACGCTGATCTGAAGATGCTGTTTTTTTTCCCTTGGAAGTTGCTGGGCTACGTGGTCCATGGGTGGAAGTAGGGGCTTAGGCCTAGGGCTTCTAAGGAGCTGTAGAGACTTAGGCTGGTGGCTCGAACCTCCTCGCATTTAGAGGTACCTTCGAGATCAGGGTGAGCCAGTGATCCCAGTATCAGGGCCAGAGCAGGCTCCCCTGATCCCCTTTGTCCAGCTCCTGTCTACCCCAACCCCTCCCAGCGTGACATAATCAGCAACCCACTATTTTTTCCCCAAAGCCACTATGTCAACATGAGCTTTTGCGCACCTGGTGTAGGAACTGTCTCAGGAGGTTTTGACCTTGCGAAACCAGGTGGTGCATCAGCTTCGAGAAGTGGTTGGGTGTCTGGCTGCGGTTCACACGTTGGCTGTACCAGAACCCATTATCTCCCTTACTGACCGATTTTCATGAGGGAGAGATCATTTTTTTGTTTTTAGAGAAGACATCAAATTATATTTCAGGCTGCCTCCTCGTTCTTCGGGGAAGGGGGATCTCCAGGCCTGGGCTTTCTCTCTGTCGACACATTCTCCTTACATGCGGCCGGTGGACGAGTTTTTTGCAGCGCTTGCCCTGGTGTATGCTGACCCTGATGCCGTCTCCCTTGCTGAATCTAAACTAAGTAACCGGTCGAGGAGTATTGCTCTGAGTTCAGGAGGTGGGCCACTGACACTCAATGGAACGACCCTGCACTGAGGAGTCAGTTCTGTCTAGGGTTGTTAGATTGGTTACAAGACACCATGACTCAGCACGCTATTCTGGAGAGGCTAGAAGCTGCAATGGCGCTTGCTATCAGGTTGGACAGACGCCTAAGAAAGAGACCGGATCCGACCATCCCTGCTGTGAAGGTTACACGTGTGGGTTCTGATGTTCCTAAGCAGTTGGGGACTGTGTAGTTTTGTACTAAACCATCTGCAGGTCATCAGGTTGGGCGGTCTTGTTTCTTTTGCGGTCAACCTGTTCACTTCATTAGGGTCTGTACATACCATGTTAATCCCGCTTCTCAGCTGCAGATGTCCCATGTGGATAAGCGCATGAGTGCTGCTGTGTCTGCCGTGTTGGTCAGGCCTGCTCCTTTGTGTCCATCGGTGGTGGTTAATCACCCACCGAAGGATAGGAGTGGAACTCTGCCTGCACCTCAGATTGACGCCAAACTCAGGTGTTATCTGAAGTTGTGTGTTAGGAGGATGGCAGTAACCCCCACTAAGCCCTTGATGAGGAAGGTCCCCGAGACAAAACCGGAAACCATTTCGGCTGTTTGCCTCCCTGAGAGTGAACCTTTTGTCTGTGACCGCGTGCATGACAATAAATGGTAAGGTCCAGACCTGGATGTGAATGACTATGTGTGGGTGCTGTCACAGCATGCAAGGTGGAAGTGTGCGGCTGGACCTCCTACTACGGGAGTTATTGGTCCGTTCAGGATAGTGGCCATTTTCAACCCCGTATTGTTCCAGTTGGCCATCCACCCAGTGCTCTATACCCATAATATCTTTCATAGGTCTTTGCTCAGGAAGTTCAGACCATTGCCGGACCTGTCTGGTTTAGAGTCCGCAGGCCTCTCATAAAAGAGGGGTACGTTTACGTTTTAACTGCCTAGCAGTATGGAAGTGCTGCTGCTGTGATTAAAGTGAAGCCTTTTTTTATCCTGCTCAGTGTTAAGAGAAGAACCTAAAGAGAGGGAGCTGAGAGTGCAGGTGTGTGTGATGAATATTAAAAAACAAGAGTATGGAAGGCTCTACGTATTTTTGGTGGGTGCACCAGAAAAAAGGGTCAAATCCGAGAAAGTATAGTCTGGGCACACCAATAGAAAAAAATGAAATGTCCACGTATGTTTCTAGTGCAAAAACCGTGTTGTTTTATTAATGTCACGCAGTACATACACCAACGTTTCGGCCATTGGCCTTCTTCAGGGTACTAGTACAGAGATATTACATGAAATTAATACAGAGATAAAAACATGAATTCATAACTTAGTGACGGTGTAATCACCTCGTGCAATTGCTGGGTGGTGACATGGAAAAAGAACAACACTGAGTGTCTGTGAACAAATAAATACGTAAGTCAAGCTGAGAACATTTGTGGTGGGAAAACCTAGGTCATCCTATGTGATGTGTGTGATTAAGGTGATTAAACTACTGTCAAGGAATCGTGGCTGGTGCGAGAAAGGAATAAAGAACACTAAAAGAGAGAGGAGCAAGAGGGAAAAAGCAGGGTATTGAAAAAGAAGAATGATTACCAAAAAAGTACTGGTGAGCGGAATCCTGGGAGCATGAAGAGTCAAGGAAGAGCTAATCCAGGATGTAGTCTATGGTACAAGAACTACAAGGTTTAAATATCACATTAGGGAGCAACTAGCGAAACGAAATCGAGGGAAAAGTGAGAAGTCAGGAGTGAAAGGGTTACTGTATAGGGTTAGACCATAGACTAGAAACCGGAGTAGTGCAGGGAAAAAAAGGGTAGGCAGAGGGGTATATGCGTGATGAAAAGGCTTAGTGCACCCCCAGTTGTAGGAGACAGATGCCTAAAAAAGGGGCAGAACAGAAAGAACAAGAAACTCTTGCCAAGGTGTGAGAGTAAAAGAAAGGACCAAATGATGAAATCAGGGAACAACAGGAGAACAGTGGTGAAAGTAAGCCTTGAAAATAAGGAATCCAGGAGTATACCTCAAGAGAAGCGAGAGACTTTGTAATCAAACCAAGGTTTTCAATCCCAATCTGGCAAAGTGCCAGGTGTTCATGGGAGACTCTATAGGGAGGCACAGTATGAATCAATGTATAGCAGTTCATATAGGCAAAAGGTAGTGAAATCCTTATGGGCAGAGTTTAAGTGTTACCTTAGAAGAAATATAAGGAATAGTGGCACATCTATATGGAATAATCCTAAAGGCTTAAAAAGCAAAAGAAGTTATAGAGAGAGATAGACAACAAACATATAATGAGGATTGTGTGAAGATACACACCTAATGTAAACGAGTCAAGGCTCAAATAGCTGCAAAAAGAAAACAGGGATCAGACTAGGCTGAAAGGTTAAAGGCTGAAGGAGGTAGCCGAGAGAGACAATACCTTATGTGCATGTCAGCTAGGTCTGGGGCGATGTGCGGCTAGCGTGTGTGTAACGCCGCTATTTACAGGGAAGTGGGCGTGACGTAGTGACGTCACCTTCCGGTCTATGGACCGCAAGGAAGTGCGGCCTGCCGGTGCACGCGCATGCGTGGTACATCTAGCGTATCCGCGCATGCGCAGTAAAAAGAAGTGCGGAGCGTCCGTCCTGACGTGCTGGGAGTGTTGTTGTTGTACTGCCAAAGTGCCAGATCACAGGGATAAGTGCCGAGGAGTGCCATCCACTGGGAGAAGGATTCAATAATGCATCTAGAAGATGTGAGACAAAAAACAGCAGTAAGGCAGTGGCAATAGTACGGGTTTTGATCACAAGAATAATGCATATAATTGAACTAAGGAGTACAATACAAGATGGTGGGGACCAAATATAAGGTAGTCATTACACAACAGGGAACAATCCTGAATCTGTCCTAACTAAGAACAAGTCAATTTACTATGAGACACAAAACCGCTGGTCAATTAGATCACTGAAAAATGTATACATATTCATACCCATTGTTACAAGCATGTCCTTTATAAGAGAACCCACTGGGCTTCTGACAACAGATTTGTACATCAAACCCACTGACAGGAATAGCCTACTTCATTATAGTAGCAGCCACCCACGTCACGTGAAGACCTCATTACCAAGATCCCAGCATATAAGAATCGATAGGATTGTCTCCGACCCAGATACCAAAATACTGAGACACAATGAGATGACCTCTAAATTCCGGGAACGGGGATATCCCGAACATATCTCTAAGGGCCACTCTCTCTCCCGACAATCTAGGACTCCTTCAGGTCCACAGATACCATTTGTATCTACTTATCACCCCTTCAGTAAACTCATCCAAGGGGTGATTCTTAAACATTGGCACATATTGCACTCCAGCTATCCTGACATCCCTGAATTTGTGAGCCGACCATTGTTTTGCCATAAAAGGGCACCAAACATCAAACAAACAATAGTACGGGCCGACATTGGCTCTAGCAAAAGGGTACCCCATCAACTGACATTACAAACACCTCGGAAAGGAACTTTTCCCTGTCTTAACTGCAACCAATGCAACAATATCATCAAAGGCGATTTTTTCACGCATCCCCGTACAGGCAAACGCTTTCCAATCAAAGGATTCTTCACATGCGCATCCACTTTTGTGGTCTACCTAATTAAATGTCCTTGCGGTCACGTGTATGTGGGGGAGACCACCCAACATATACGTGACCGCATCAGTAAACATAAATCGACAATCCGTTGTAATAATTTGCTTCTGCCTATCCCATATCACTTTGCCAATCATGACCACAGCGTATCACAATTACGCTTTCAAATCATAGAAGATGTCCCTCCTCAGAGAAGAGGAGGCGACCGTATTCGTAGGCTTAAAATGCGTGAGGCCTACTGGATCCACACTTTACAGACTTTGGAGCCCCTAGGTCTTAATCGCGAATATGAACAATTCTGATTGGTTTACTCTATAAACACTCAGGTCCGCTTGGTTAGATGATCATTACCATGTTTTGTTCCATAAGATTCAATAATGCTTACCTATGTTTATATGTTAGTGTTACTTATCACTGTTCTTTTTTTCTCTTATAAAGGACATGCTTGTAACAATGGGTATGAATATGTATACATTTTTCAGTGATCTAATTGACCAGCGGTTTTGTGTCTCATAGTAAATTGACTTGTTCTTAGTTAGGACAGATTCAGGATTGTTCCCTGTTGTGTAATGACTACCTTATATTTGGTCCCCACCATCTTGTATTGTACTCCTTAGTTCAATTATATGCATTATTCTTGTGATCAAAACCCGTACTATTGCCACTGCCTTATTGCTGTTTTTTGTCTCACATCTTCTAGATGCATTATTGAATCCTTCTCCCAGTGGATGGCACTCCTCGGCACTTATCCCTGTGATCTGGCACTTTGGCAGTACAACAACAACACTCCCAGCACGTCAGGACGGACGCTCCGCACTTCTTTTTACTGCGCATGCGCGGATACGCTAGATGTACCACGCATGCGCGTGCACCGGCAGGCCGCACTTCCTTGCGGTCCATAGACCGGAAGGTGACGTCACTACGTCACGCCCACTTCCCTGTAAATAGCGGCGTTACACACACGCTAGCCGCACATCGCCCCAGACCTAGCTGACATGCACATAAGGTATTGTCTCTCTCGGCTACCTCCTTCAGCCTTTAACCTTTCAGCCTAGTCTGATCCCTGTTTTCTTTTTGCAGCTATTTGAGCCTTGACTCGTTTACATTAGGTGTGTATCTTCACACAATCCTCATTATATGTTTGTTGTCTATCTCTCTCTATAACTTCTTTTGCTTTTTAAGCCTTTAGGATTATTCCATATAGATGTGCCACTATTCCTTATATTTCTTCTAAGGTAACACTTAAACTCTGCCCATAAGGATTTCACTACCTTTTGCCTATATGAACTGCTATACATTGATTCATACTGTGCCTCCCTATAGAGTCTCCCATGAACACCTGGCACTTTGCCAGATTGGGATTGAAAACCTTGGTTTGATTACAAAGTCTCTCGCTTCTCTTGAGGTATACTCCTGGATTCCTTATTTTCAAGGCTTACTTTCACCACTGTTCTCCTGTTGTTCCCTGATTTCATCATTTGGTCCTTTCTTTTACTCTCACACCTTGGCAAGAGTTTCTTGTTCTTTCTGTTCTGCCCCTTTTTTAGGCATCTGTCTCCTACAACTGGGGGTGCACTAAGCCTTTTCATCACGCATATACCCCTCTGCCTACCCTTTTTTTCCCTGCACTACTCCGGTTTCTAGTCTATGGTCTAACCCTATACAGTAACCCTTTCACTCCTGACTTCTCACTTTTCCCTCGATTTCGTTCTGCTAGTTGCTCCCTAATGTGATATTTAAACCTTGTAGTTCTTGTACCATAGACTACATCCTGGATTAGCTCTTCCTTGACTCTTCATGCTCCCAGGATTCCGCTCACCAGTACTTTTTTGGTAATCATTCTTCTTTTTCAATACCCTGCTTTTTCCCTCTTGCTCCTCTCTCTTTTAGTGTTCTTTATTCCTTTCTCGCACCAGCCACGATTCCTTGACAGTAGTTTAATCACCTTAATCACACACATCACATAGGATGACCTAGGTTTTCCCACCACAAATGTTCTCAGCTTGACTTACGTATTTATTTGTTCACAGACACTCAGTGTTGTTCTTTTTCCATGTCACCACCCAGCAATTGCACGAGGTGATTACACCGTCACTAAGTTATGAATTCATGTTTTTATCTCTGTATTAATTTCATGTAATATCTCTGTACTAGTACCCTGAAGAAGGCCAATGGCCGAAACGTTGGTGTATGTACTGCGTGACATTAATAAAACAACACGGTTTTTGCACTAGAAACATACGTGGACATTTCATTTTTTTCTATTGGTGTGTGATGAATATGACTCATGCTTAGGTGAGCTCAGGGGCGTCCCTAGGCTGGTTGCTCCCCACCCCTCAGCCATAAATGGGTCAGATCACATCCACCTGTTGTTGCTGATTCAGTTGACTTCTAGACTGTGACTTGTTGTGAGCAGACGCTGATCTGAAGATGCTGGTTTTTTTTCCTTTGGAAGTTGCTGGGCTCCGTGGTCTGTGGGTGGAAGAAGGGGCTTGGACCTAGGGCTTCTAAGGAGCTTTAGACACTTAGGCTGGCGGCTCAAACCTCCTCACCTTTAGAGGTACTTTCGAGACCAGGGCGAGCCAGGGACGCCAGTATCAGGGCCAGAGCAGGCTCCTCTGATCCCCTTCAACCAGCTCCTGGCTACCCAACCTCTCCCAGCGTGACAATTATATTCCCTAAAATATCGGAATCTGAGAGTTCTCAGTGGTTGATATCTTTTAATGGCTAACTGAAAAGATGGTATGTGAAGCAAGCTTGTGATAGCCACTCCAAAACATTGACTTTGTTATCCTTAAGCCAATTTGAACTAGTTTGGCACTATTCTTTGAGTGATTTTCCATTTGGAAGACCCATTTCCGCCCAAGCTTTACCTTCCTGGCTGAAGTCTTGAGATGTTGCTTCGGTATTGCCACAATCTTCTTACCTCTTGATGCCATCTAGTTTGTGTAGTTTACCAGACCCTCCTGCAGCAGAACACCCTCACAGCATGATGCTGCTGCCCCTGTGTTTCACAGTTGGGATGGTCTGGCCTACTACCGAAGACATTTTAATCATCTGGACAAAGTCTGAGCAACAGCTGAAGACCTTCCATGAAAACTTTAATCAGTTTCATCCCACCATCAACTTAACACTGAAATCAGCTTTCTGGACATCATCATTAAGGTACAGAACAATGAAAGATTGACCATTTAACATATCTATGATGGGACAGTTTTCATCCAAAACACATACAAAACTATGTATTGTGTACAGGCAGGCCATCAGATACAATCAGATATGTTCCATCCCTACAGATTGTCTCTATCACCTTGAGGACCTCAGAAAGACCTTTTTGAACCAGGGCTACCATCCAAGAGCAATCGAGAACAAGATTACAGGAGACACCAGAATATCAAGGAATCATCTCCTACATTACAAAACTAGAGAGAAAAACAACAGAGTTCCTTCTGTAGTCACCTACAATCCGAGTCTGGAGGTGCTAAAGAGCAGCTATGCGGAAACAGCAACCACTCCTACAAAAAGATGCGTGACTAAAATCAATATTTCCGGATTCCCTACTCTTGTGTTCTAGACAACCTCCGAATCTCAAAAAAATCATTGTCAAAAGCGCCCTATCCTCTCCAGCAGCAACAGGAACCTTTCCCTGCAACCAGAACAGGTGCAAAACCTCCATCTATAATGACAACGGACAAGACAAAGATTCCTGGCTGACATCAGGACTACAAGATCCCAGGTAACTTCAGTTGCGTCACAAGCAATGTGGTGTATTTAATTACCGTATATACTCGCGTATAAGCCGAGTTTTTCAGCCCAAAATTTGGGCTGAAAAGTCCCCCCCTCGGCTTATACGCGAGTCACTCGGTATGCTGTGGGGATCGGGGGGCTGCACCGGTGGCTGGAGGAGGCAGGAGGGGGCCGCAGGCGGTCACGTGTGGCCGCCTCATTAGTGCAATGAATATGCACGGCATCCCCCCGTCCATCAACAGGGATGCCGTGCAATTGCACTACCCAGGCCCCCACCAGTAACACACAGCCCCCCCTCCTTAGTATGTCCCCCCTCCTTAGTATGTCCCCTCCCAGGCTGCGGCACCTGTTAAAATAACAAACTTTCATACATCACCTTTCCGGCGCAGCTCCTCCGCTCCTACACTCCCGGCTTCTTCTTCTTGCTTCCGGTGTCATGTGACCGGGCGCAGGAAATGTCGTCATCTCCTGCGCCCGGTCACATGACACCGGAAGCAAGAAGAAGAAGCCGTGAGCATAGGAGCGGAGGAGCTGCGCCGGAAAGGTGATGTATGAAAGTTTGTTATTTTAACAGGTGCCGCAGCCTGGGAGGGGACATACTAAGGAGGGGGGGACATACTAAGGAGGGGGGGCTGTGTGTTACTGGTGGGGGCCAGTATACCACCACTAGGGGGCCTGTATACTACTAGTGGGGCTGTATATACCTCCTATGGGGCTGCTGTATACTACCTATGGGGCTGCTGTATACTACCTCTGGGGCTGCTGTATACTACCTCTGGGGCTGCTGTATACTACCACTGGGGCTGTATATACACCTCTGGGGCTGCTGTATACTACCACTGGGGCTGCTGTATACCTCTAGGGCTGCTGTATACTACCACTGGGGCTGTATATACCTCTGGGGCTGCTGTATACTACCACTGGGGCTGTATATACCTCTGGGGCTGCTGTATACTACCACTGGGGCTGTATATACCTCTGGGGCTGCTGTATACTACCACTGGGGCTGTATATATCTCTGGGGCTGCTGTATACTACCACTGGGGCTGTATATACCTCTGGGGCTGCTGTATACTACCACTGGGGCTGTATATACCTCTGGGGCTGCTGTATACTACCACTGGGGCTGTATATACCTCTGGGGCTGCTGTATACTACCTCTGGGGATGCTGTATACTACCACTGGGGCTGCTGTATATACCTTTGGGGCTGCTGTATACTACCTCTGGGGCTGCTGTATACTACCTCTGGGGATGCTGTATACTACCACTGGGGCTGCTGTATATACCTCTGGGGCTGCTGTATACTAACTACTGTGGCTGCTGCTGTATATACCACTGGGGCTGCTGCTGTATACTACCACTGGGGCTGCTGTATATACCTCTGGGGCTGCTGTATACCACACTGCTGGGGGCTGTATACCTGTGCTGGGGTCCACCCTCAGCTTATACACGAGTCAATAGGTTTTCCCAGGTTTTGGGGGCAAAAGTAGGGGGTCGGCTTATACACGGGTCGGCTTATACACGGGTATATACGGTATACTGTATTTACCAAATGTTCAACAGGTGGCATGTACATAGGTGAGACCAAGCAAAAATTCAGATCAAGAATGAATTCTCCTCACCACTCAATAAAAGAAAAGTATATGGACGAACCTCAAGCAAAACATTTTTCCAGAGCTGACCACAGCAGTGAAACTGATATTAGACTGCTCATTTTAGAAAGGAACTTCAAATTTGGGAATACAAATTAATAATGACCTTTGACATATTCAAAACAGGATTAAATATCTCAGATGGATTCTTGCATTTTTACATAAAATGAAAGGGCATTTAGGGATATAACATCTTCCAACAGACTCAAGTTAGAAGACAATGAACTTTTGACACTTCTTATGTGAACTATCTCGCACAGATTTATGGCTTACTACACTCACAGAGGAATCTTCAGGTCACCACAGGCCACTAATCATAGAACAATAATACAATGAGTCTCTCTTAACTTGTAATTTTGACTTTACCTTTCCAGGCCCATCTCTTCCTCCTTCCTAGCCTGACTCTGCTTTACATCACCTGTCGTATTTACTACATCATCTAACCCTGTTTTTTTTTTTTTTTGCTTATGTATATAGTATGTGACTTCCGAATTTGTGCACGATATGAAGTAAAAAGGTATGATAAAATGAGTGCTAGGGACAGAAACAGGCACTGGGCTCTTATCGAATATTACCTTTCAAATTTATTGTGAACAGTAGAAGTTACAGGTCTCCTCGCCACAACATGTTTCGACACTAAAGGTGTCTTTTCTCAAGTTCCACTTGAGAAAGACAACTTTAGTGTCGAAACATGTTGTGGCGAGGAGACCTATAACATCTACTGTTCACAATAAATTTGAAAGGTAATATTCGATAAGAGCCCAGTGCCTGTTTCTGTCCCTAGCGCTCATTTTATCATACCTTTTTACTTCATATCGTGCTCAAATCCTCCCTTTGGGGAGTGTGGTTTGAGAGCAGCTCTGGGACAGGAATTGGTCAACACAGAGGAGCTGCCCTTCCCTGGGCTCGTGATCTCTGGGAGAGACGTTGAAGTTCCATAAGGAAAGGCTTCTCTACACGTAGCAACGGATTTATGCCTGGGGTTAAATCTCACCTCAAATCATCAACCTAGTTGTGCAGGGGGCGCGACTAGAAAAGGTGAGTGACATATCAATATAACCCCTTGCTTCGGCTAATTTGCACAGTGTGGCGCAACAATTTCTTGGTTTTTCACTTCCGAATTTGTGTCATTTTCAGCCTGATGAAGATTCCAATACTTTTCTATCTACTGGCTAACACGGTACAAACATTTTTTACCTTATATTCTCTATTAATTTCTGCTACAAAACTAAAATGAACTGTTTTGGCCATAATGACCATCGTTACATTTGGAGGAAAAAGAGAGAAGATTGGATGCCTAAGAACACCATCCCAACTGTGAAACACAGGGGCTGCAGCATCATACTCTGGGGGTGTTTTGCTGCAGGAGGGTCTGGTGAACTATAAAAAGTAGATGGCATCATGAGAAAAGAAGATTATGTGGCAATACCAAAGCAACATCTCAAGACATCAGCCAGGAAGGTAAAGCTTGGGCGGAAATGGGTCTTCAAAATGGACAATGACTAATGATGGGCGAATCCTAAATTACTCGGAATCACTTGACTCTAGCGAGTCCGAGCACAGGACTGGCTACTCGTTGCGAGTCTGGCAAGTCCAATGTTAATGAATGGGGAAGCGAGTAATAGCGAGTAGTGTGAGATTTACAAATCGCAGATGTGTCTCGGAAGCTTCAGCCTGAAGCAATCCTAGTTTTGCCATTTATTTGCATTGGACTTGTTTACTTTGTAAGTAATCGCTGGGAAACTCGCACAGATAAGAGTCCTGTCTGCTCTGTGTGCTGGCTGCCCCAGCTCCAGGGTCCTAGAGCCCGCCTGCTGCCTGATGTAGCAGAGCTGAGATTGTTCTCAGTCTGCTGATTCCCTGTGTACAGACATGAATGTCTGTGCACAGAGATGATGTAGCAGAGCTGAGATTGTTCTCAGTCTGCTCATTCCCTGTGCATAGACATCTATATCTATGCACAGGGGATGTAGCAGAGAGGACATCGCGTTTTGGACTGCGTCGGACGGAAGAGGATTTTTTTAATTAAAGATGGAGTCCCTAATGGCTTTTTTTTTTTTATTTCTAATAAAAAATTTTCTCTGTGTTGTGTTTTTTTTAAAACAATTTAATAGAAATTCATGGCGGTCATGTCTAATATTGGCGTGACCGCCATAAATTTCGGGCTTAGGGCCAGCTGATAATACAAAGCTGGCCCTAACCTCTTTATTACCCAGCGTGCCACCGCCACCAGGGCCGCTGGAAGAGCGGGGTTCAGCGCCAGAGGATGGCGCTTCAATGAACGCGCCACCTTCTGGGGTGGCAGCGGGCTGCAATTTGCAGCGGGGGGTGCCCAGAAAGCTTGGGCATCCCTGCGCTGCGGATTCCAGCCCCAGCTGCTTAGCTGTACTTGGCTAGACATAGAAATTGCGCGGAGCCCCACGCATTTTTTTTTAATTATTTCATGAAATTCTGAGATTCTGACTCTGAGACTCTGACTCTGAGACTCTGACTCTGAGACTCTGACTCTGAGACTCTGAGACTCTGAGACTCTGACTCTGAAAATCATGAAATAATTTAAAAAAAATGCGTGGGGCTCCACGCAATTTCTATGTCTAGCCAGGTACAGCTAAGCAGCTGGGGGCTGGAATCCGCAGCGCAGGGATGCCCAAGCTTTCTGGGCACCTCCCGCTGCAAATTGCAGCCCGCAGCCGCCACAGAAGATGGCGCGTTCATTGAAGCGCCATCCTCTGGCGCTGAACCCCGCTCTTCCAGCGGCCCTGGTGGCGGTGGCACGCTGGGTAATAAAGGGGTTAATACCAGCTTTGTTATACAAGCTGGTATTAAGCCCGAGATTCTTAATGTCAGGCCACGTTTGACCCAGCCACTAAGAATCTCCAATAAAGGGTTAAAAAAACACAACACAGAGAAAAAATTTTATTTGAAATAAGAAAAAAAGCCATTAGGGACTCCATCTTTAATTAAAAAAATCCTCTTCCGTCCGACGCAGTCCAAAACGCGATGTCCTCTCTGCTACATCCCCTGTGCATAGGTATAGATGTCTATGCACAGGGAATGAGCAGACTGAGAACAATCTCAGCTCTGCTACATCATCTCTGTGAGCAGGTGGGCTCTAGGACCCTGGAGCTGCACAGAGAAGACAGCTGGACTCGGCTCGCAAAGAAACAGCAGTTACTTTGCGAGTTTCCCTGCTATCACTGGCACAGTAGCCGAGTCTAATGCAAACAATGGCAATCCTAGTTTTGTCAGCGTTTGACATTGATTTGCATTGGACTCGTGCGAGTAAACGCTGGGAAACTCGCAGAGTACCGAGTCCTGCGAGTCCCTTACTACTCGCCGAGTAACGAGTCCTAGCGAGTAGATTCGCCCATCCCTAACAATGACCCAAAACATACTGCCAAACTAGTTACAAATTGGCTTAAGGATAACAAAGTCAATGTTTTGGAGCGGCCATCACAAAGCCCTGATCTCAATCCTATTGAATATTTTTGGACAAAGCTGAAAAGGCTGCGAGCAAGGCAACCTACAAACATGGCTCAGTTATACCAGTTCTGTCAGGAGGAATGGGCCTAAATTCCTACAACTATTGTGAGAAGCTTGTGGAAGGATCCAAAACATTTTATCCAACTCATACAGTTTAAGGGCAATGATACTAAATACTAATGAAATGTATGTAAACTTGTGGCTTTGCAGAAAGTAATGAAATGTCTTAAAACATTCCCTCCCTCCCATTATTCTGGCATTTGGCAATCATTAATAGTTATGTTAATCCTAATTGACCTAAAACGGGAAAGGTTTGTTCTGATCTCATGTCAGATAGTAAGAAGGACATGCAGATGTGTCTTTATGTATAGTGGATGGAAAATTCTGGTTTTAAGTGTAGAGCATATTTTAGTATTCTGATTATTTTTATATGGAAGGCTCAGAACTGAAGAAGTTTGTTGAGAATAATAATAAAGTGTTAGTGCTGTTAGTTTGAGAGAAGGTTATATTCTGAAAAAACAATGGGATGTGACTCTATACACAAATAATAATAATCTCCAAAGAGTGCACATTAAAATGAATTCTTTATTTAGTCATTACTAAAAGCAGTCAATAGTGTGTGTAACCCTACACCTGTATCTAGTAAAACAAAGGGATGAACAGTTGTAGGGGAGGATCCCTATGTCTCTATCCTCCTCCTACCAACTGTCCCTGCCTGACTACGGAGATTTAGACACGTTAGGTAAATGGTGTCCCCGTTCCACGGTGGCTCACCCTGAGTGTCCCTATGTCCTCACTCAGGGCAACTTGCTACTGGCAGAGTACCTATCAATTCTATCTTGAATGTGCTAGAATATGAGCCTGGGTCAACCCCAGTGCCCTTCCTGCGTGCATGTGTGCAGCTTGGATGTAAGTCCTGGTGGAGGGGATCGATATGGTGGTGGGCCACGGTTTGGATCTTACTCATCGAGACCAACCCTCTTAGGGACGGTAGTTACTGGTCCTTTTTTAGGAAGGGACCCTTACCTACTGAGAGACAAAACACCAACAACATCCACAGGACTAGCGTAATAGATGAGAATCGGATAATAAACCTGACAAACCATGTTCTTTCTGATATCGATAAACACGTTCTATCTAAAGGTTTATCATTCGTTCCCACCAACCACTTCAGCGATTTCGATTGGGTTAAAGACCTGAACCTTTTTGCGAGAAAGCTGAAGTGGAAAAGGTTTTTTAAACTTAACGATGAGACTAGGTACCAGGATATTGACATAGAGGAGGAGGATTTAGCTACCTTTGGGGTCATGGTGGATTTACACAGAGACAACCTTAGAGTAGAAGGGAAGGGACCATTCACTGATTGTAGACCACCCAGTAAGAAGATGCCTCCTGTCAGTGAGGTGACAAGCATAGATATTTTTCTAAGTCTGGCTACTAAAGAATTGAGAGAACTACGAGAGCGAAGGGGCAATTACCAACCAAACCTCTCAAAAGAGGAAAGGGTGGCCCTTGAAGCTCTCGCTGCAAAAGATGATCTAATATTGAAACCATTGGATAAAGGCGGCAATTTGGTATTAATGGATCATACCATCTATAAATCAATGTGCGCCAGGATATTGGATGATCAAACCACTTACAGGAAATTAAACAACAACCCGATAGAGGAGTATCAGTGTGAATTATACACCTTACTGACAGAGGCATTTGAGGAGGGCGTAATCAGCAGAAAAGAGATGGACTTCATGTACAATTCCCACCCGGTGACAGCAGTTTTTTACTCACTCCCCAAGATACACAAAGGGTTGGTCCCCCTTAAGGGGAGACCAATAGTATCAGGCATTAATTCAGTAACTCAAAGATGTGGAATATACCTTGATAAGATACTTCGCAATTATGTCACGAGTCTACCATCATATATCCGTGATACCCTGGATTTAATCAGTAAGCTTGATGGTGTATCTGTGGGGGCTGATGTACAGTTGGCCTCCATAGACGTGGGGGCCCTGTACAGCAGCATCCCGCATGAGATGGGGCTGCGTGCCACTGAGTTCTATCTATCTGGACGTGGGAACCAGTACATGAGACATAACAAATTTGCCCTGGATTTGCTGAATTACGTATTAACGCATAACTGCTTTGAATTCAATGGGAAGTTTTACCACCAGCTCAGGGGCACAGCTATGGGGAGTTCTTGTGCCCCAAGCTATGCTAACTTGCTCCTGGGCTGGTGGGAGGACACGGTCGTCTTCACAAATGAGGACACATCATGGTGGGAGCCCCAAATAGTCTTTTGGGGCAGATACATCGATGATGTGATGGTATTGTGAAGGGGGGATGATGTATCATTTAATAACTTCATCAGGCAGCTAAACGTTAATAACCTAGGGTTACGGTTCACGTCAGAAATAAACGAACATTCTCTAAATTTCCTAGATGTCAATATCTAAAAGGATGGAAAGGGAGGCCTCCAGACCAGTATATTCCGAAAACCAACTGCAACAAATGATCTCCTGAGGTGGGACAGTCACCATCCAAGAGGATTGAGGGAGGGGATACCAAGGGGTCAGTACTTAAGGGCCAGAAGGAATTGTTCCGATGTTACCAAATTTCAAACTGAGGCGAGACGGATGCAGGTACGGTTCGCCGAGAAAGGCTACCCACCTCATGTATTAAACCAAGCTTATAAACATGCGAGAGACAGCAATAGGGAATCTCTACTGAGACCCAACAAACATAGACCAGGAGATGATACGATTCGTATCATATGTACCTATGATGATAGGGCTGGTGAGGTGAGGAATATCATCCAGAAGTATTGGGATATCCTGAAGGCAGATAAAGATGTGGCACCCTTAATCCTGAGAGACCAGCCATTACCTATAGGAGAGGGAGGTCACTAAGGGACCAACTTGTCCACAGCCAATATTGCCCCCCAAAAGAAAAGGTACATGGTTGGAAAAGAGACAATCTGGCACATTTAGGTGCGGGAAGTGTTCATTCTGCAACCACGTAAGGGTGACAAAGACAGCTCAAAGTAGTACCACAGGTGCCATATATGAAAACAGACAGTTTGGCAACTGCAAAACCGAAGGAGTTGTATACTTGTTCCAATGTGGTTGCCCAAGGGACTATGTGGGAAAAACGAAAAGGGAGTTTAGGAGGAGAATTGGGGACCACATGGGCGATATAAGGAATGAACGCGATACCCCAATATCCAGACATGTACATAAGGTTCATGGGGGGGACATAAAAGGCATTAGTTTCCAGATTTTGGAAGTGGTGGAGAAGCCCAAACGAGGAGGTAATTGGGATGGTGAAATCCTCAGGAGGGAATGCAAATGGATATACAGATTGGATTCCACCGGAAGGGGAGGTCTAAATGAACAGATATCCTATGTCCCGTTCTTGTAATCCCTTAACTACCTGTTACATCCTTGTGTTTTTGGGGGGTGCATGTCTATATTCTGGTATTAATTCTTTTGACCCCGGGCATCTGTACAGGATTCCACCTGAACTATTAGTCCTAAATGGACCAAAAGGTTACTTTATCTTGGTCCCCTATTAAGGTGACACAATTATCCAAACTACGTCTGGTAAAACTGTAATGAAATTCCTTTCCCTTGTGATGTTTAGTGCAGACACACATGAGGAAGGTACCAATGAAAGTATAGCTGAGCATTGAAAGGTGACCATTATATATATATGGCACAATATCGTTTTATTCAGATGATTGAACTATGATGGAGATGAGTGACGCGCAGTGATCTAACTGTGTGTGACTGTTCATCACCGCCAAGATAAAAATTGTATAAATGTGATATGAAATGATTGATGGGGAAGGTATGGGGCAACTGGATTACCTGTAAATGTAAAATAAAGAAAAGGACATGACAACCATTTAATCTTGAGGTAAAATCATCTATATGTATATATGGGTCCTCTGTCCCGATATTTGCAGGTAGGGCTTCACCCTGGACCCTGCTGAATGTGAGGGTCCTTGTGGTGGAACCAATGTATCCCCATACATGTTTCCCATCTAGCCCCTATCCGGGTGCACAGGAGATGCGGGCAGTATTTTACTGCTGCACCGTCCTGTTTAGCCCGGGTTTCTATGGGGCGGGCCGCATCTGAGCTTTAGATTACGCGCTTCCGGTGTGTGGAACGCACACCGGAAGTCGCGAGTACAGCCTGTGGAACGCAAGCATTACTGCGGCCGCCCTAATACCTGGAGTGACGCACTTCCGGTTCACGTCGCGGAACCGGAAGTAGCGCTTCTAAGGCGGGGAAGCAGGCTGGGACACCTGTCCTCACTAATGGAAGGACACTAGGTATATAAGGTGGTTCCTGGAGGCGGCCCTTGCTGCTGACACCAATGAGGAGAAGAGGGTAGGTTACTATACCACCTCTTACAGCGCCCCAGGTGACTTATATGGAACCACCTGGTAACCAACACAGCACAGTCGCTCCTGAGGACGCCCAGCTACACTAGCGGGCAGAAACGCGTCGAGAGGTCGTACGCTGTATGACAGAGACTGAGAGGTCGTACGCTGTATGACAGAGACTGGGACTGATAGAACATCTATAACATCAGATAAGTGAAATGATAAGTTCTAACTCTGCTTGAATGGGTTACTAACCTGTCTACTTGTGATGACTGCTGAACCTGCGTTATTGCCCACTATTTGAGCAGAATAGGGGTGAATTTGTGTGTTTACATATATGCTAGTGATGTGAGGAGGTTTCAAGGGATAGATGGTACCCCACCTTGAGATTTGCTACACTGGGCTGATGGTAACATCAAGTAGAACACTCCCCTAAAAACGTATACATCCAAGCTGCACACATACACGCAGGAAGGGCACTGGGGTTGACCCAGGCTCATATTCTAGCACATTCAAGATAGAATTGATAGGTACTCTGCCGGTAGCAAGTTGCCCTGAGTGAGGACATAGGGACACTCAGGGTGAGCCACCGTGGAACGGGGACACCATTTACCTAACGTGTCTAAATCTCCGTAGTCAGGCAGGGACAGTTGGTAGGAGAAGGATAGAGACATAGGGATCCTCCCCTACAACTGTTCATCCCTTTGTTTTACTAGATACAGGTGTAGGGTTACACACACTATTGACTGATTTTAGTAATGACTAAATAAAGAATTCATTTTAATGTGCACTCTTTGGAGATTATTATTAGTTTGAGAGAAGGACCTCATAGATCACAGCATGGCAATGGTTATTTTCCAATCTGTCCAAGTGCGGACCCACATATCAGAATCAGGCTCTCTAATACATGCTGAAAGAGGTCTTAAATAAGACATGTGAGAATCATGTGGGGTTAGTGGATGAGGGCAGGTATATCTCGCCCAGGTGTCTGTCCTATGTGACCTAGCCTGGTCAGTATCACCTGGCTACTATTGAATTAATAGGAGGTGTTGGTCGGATGTATAAGGAGGCTAGGAGCTCGGGTGTGTCTCAGCCTGGGAACACAGAAAGTCTGTCTGTGTATGAGACACATGTGAGTGGAAGCATTGCTCAGCATTTATGTGGATTGGCTGGAAGGGAGAAGCCCTCCAGTCTGCAGCTAGGATATCATCCTGTATAGTTAGTGCCGGACAGGCAAGGATTTATTTTGTTGCTGTTTTTTTTTCCTTTCTGTTTTTGATTTTACCTAAATAAATCTGACCCAGTGTCAGTGCACCCAGATTTCTGCTGTCCGCCTGAGTGGCATGCAGTAACTATGTGCCCTTTGATCCCAGCAAAGGTGATTCCCGAGCATGTTATCACAGACATCAGAACCAAAAATCTCTTTTAATTCATAGAGTGTAGTTACTACAGTAGTTGGGCCAGTACAGAACGTGTATCTGCCTTCAAAAAATTATCCCTGGGAGGTGTGTCATACATGCAGGAAGAGACCGTGACAAAGGCCTCCAATGAAAATCATTATTCATATTGGAAGCAGTAGGACTACTCTAGTAGTTGGGCCATTACAGAATGTGCATCGCTTTTCAAAAAATTAGCCCTCGGGGCTATATCATACATGATGGAAGAGACTGTGATAAGGGCCTCCAATAAAAAAATGAATGTACGTAACATTGTTAGGATGTTGTTGACAATGAAGTAAATGTGGCAGAAGCAGGAGGATTAGGATTTTAATTTAAGAAGAATGAAACAAGTTTGTATGGAAGGCTTTTTAGCACTACATTTGTGGAGATTTTCAGAGAGCACGGCACCAGACCAGATTTGGCAAACACTGGTACTAGCCAAAAAGTATTTTGTGGCTAGATTTTGGCAGCTCTAGCGAACAATGGTTTTTAGCACTAAATGTGTGGATTTTTTAAGAGAGCACTGTGCCAGACCTAATTTGCCAAACACTGGTACTAGCCAGAAGGTATTCTGCTTAATTTGTCCTTGCATTGCTGCCTACTAGCCTTATTCAGCAATCCAGATGAATTGGTGAATGGTGACCTGAATAAACCTATTTATTTTCACCATTATTTCTTCTCCAAATATGTCAGGCTTCAATCATTCCATGCAACCACAACCCAGGTGTTACTTTGCGACATGGGGAATAGGGTTTGTGAATGAGGCTACTTCTTCAGCCAACCCCATGGAGGAATTAATGAGAAGATAGGCAATAAGATTGTGCAAACAGTAATACCCAGTAAGTGATTGTTTGTGCTTGACTCCTGGCACTGGAAGAGGCCTCTAGGCAAAGCAAACAGGTGTCACTGCAGAGTTTGGTGCCATCTTAGCAGTGCAGTACAATGCAGCTACAATTCTCTACAGCTGCTGTTGTGTTTGTTAATGTGTCTGCAGTGCGCAGTTTAGCTATGGATCCCCTGCAAGATATGCCTGCTATGGAGGAGGTCATCTGTTATGATCCGATGACCTAGGAATAACAAACAGACTTCATAGAAGTAGTTTGAAACTGTATTGACCGCAGTCCCTGACTAAATACCGCAACTAGAAGTAGCTGTGGGATGTAACTAACCCGACCTAGACACCTCGACACGGCCAGAGAACTAGCTACCCCTAAATATGGAAACAGGAAAGTCTATCTTGCCTCAGAGCAGAACCCCAAAAGAATAGCAAGCCCTCCACGTATTTTGACTGGGAAACAGGAGAGGAAAAACACACACAGACAGATAATAGAGTTTAGCAAAAGAGGCCACACTAGCTAGATAGTAAGGACAGGATGGAATACTATTTCGGTCAGTATTAAAATACTATCAAAAACCTCCAACAGCAGATAGTACCAAAAAATAACCCTGAGTCTTAAAACTTGCCGCCCTCTATATCTGCAGGAACTTCTGTGAGTCAAACTAGAATAAATAGATTCTAACAACAGCAGAACTGGAAGTTGCAGACAAAAGTAAATAGCGGTTCATACCTAGGAAGAAACCTTCTTAACTGAGAGCAGGTAAACAAATATGCAGACTAAATATCAACCCACAACTCAGAACAAGACAAGCAATAAGCAGATCCTCAAGCACACAACATGTGTGCCACAAAATAACCAAACACCATTCACTTAGCTTGTAAAGATTCAGCAAAGCAGGAAAAAAGCAGGGAGAGATGTGGACCCTTCCAGAAATAATTACAACTGGCAGAGATTGATCAGCTCCAACCACCCATATGATCCAATCCGAAGCAGACTGGCAATCATCAGGATCAGCTGACGAATTCTCCAAAACACAGCCAGCTGCATCACCAACAACAACCACAGGAGGAAGTTCACAACCAAAATTCATCAATGAATTCACAACAATCATCTTCTTCACTACCCCAGGGGCAGAGTGCTCTTCAGCAGCACCAGAACTGAAGCAGCCAACACAGGTCATGCAAATATTAAGAAAAAGACATGGCATTTAATCACTAATCGGAAGCACACTTAAAGGTGAAAAAATATACAAGCTTTATTAACACATATGCGGAGAGTAGACAAGTTAAAAACAATTAAAATAGCAGCTGAGGGACCCAAATGTGATAATTGTAGTTACAAAGTTGCCATAAATCAAGACAGTTACTTGACACAGAATATGGGATGTTAGGGTGTTTACAAAGAGTATAACAAGTAAAAGAATGTTCAGCCAGAAGTTCATATGACAAACGTCATCACAATTTTGTGTTATAAATGGTACCACTTGTTTTTTGGACAGTCAATCCATCTCGGATAGGATGCACGACTCATTCTTGTTTAGATTTTGTGCTAACGCATAACAACATTGTATTTGATCGTGCTTACTATCGCCAGATTTCTGGCGTTGCCATGGGGGCCAAATGCCACCGGCCTTCGCTAATCTGTTTTTGGGTTGGTGGGAGGCAACGGAGGTTTTCAAAAAGATAAATTCAGAAATAGAATAGATGGCTGGCACAGGTTCATTGATGACATCATATTCCTGCTGCACGGCACTGAACCTGATTGCGCCAATTTTCTAAACCATCTAAACCATAACAACCTGCATATTGTCTTGACCTATTCCATCTCATCTGAAAAAAGTCACCTTTTTGGACCTAGAGGTTATGATTAAGGAGGGTATTCTCTCCACCAATCACAGGAAACCTACTGCTACTAAAGGCCTCCTTGCTTTTTCTAGTTTCCACCCTCACTATTTGAGAAAGGGGAAACCAATTGGTCAGTTTTTATGAACAAGAAGAAATTGTATCTAGGACGGGGATTTTAAGAAACAAGCAAATTCATTGACTGAGAGGTTTTTGAATTGCGGCTATCCCAAAAGGATTATCTCGGATGCATTCAAACAAGCGCATCTACAGGACCAAAAAACGCTACTACAAGGAAAGAGACACTAAATGGACAACAGGATCAGGATCATCACTGAGTATAATAACCAGTGGTCGGAGTTGGGTAACAACCTACGGGAACACTGGGGCTTACTAACTTTAGAGCCCAAGATAAAACCACTTATCGAAGATCGACCACTACTGACCACACAAAAAGCGCCTAATTTGCGCAATCATTTGATGATCAATCATTTTTCCAGACCAACCACCTCAACCTCAGGGGGGCCAGAGACTACGGGTCTCGTTTCCATGTGGTTCATGTAATATTTGCCAACACATGATCCCTACACATAATTTTTTCTCCAACCTGCAAGACTTGAAAGAACATGCTCTTAGGCACTATATTAACTGTGAATGCACTAAAGTCATTTATGCCCTTGTTTGCCCATGGTATATGTCGGGGAAACCACACAGGAATTGAGGAACAGAGTTCAAAATTCAGCAACATCAATCTTGCTTTGTCGGACCAGGAAAAGGAAGAAAGGTATCAAATTGACATCTGTAGCTGCATACTTTCTCAAATATATAATAGCAGTTCACAGGCAGTGGCGTACCACCTACGGTCGCAGAGGTCGCAAGTGCGACTGGGCCCGGAAGTACAGGGGCCCGGCGCCCGCCGACCCCTGTGACCCTGCGCCTGCTTTACATGGATGTCCCTAGAACGCACATCCATGTCTCTGCATGGCGCTCTGCCAGGCCGGTCCTCAGGCGATTTATGCCGGCTGCCGGAGGACAGGAAGGCGCGGTGGCGTGGCAGCTTTGAAACTCCCGCGGCTGCTGCGTCATGTGCTGTATCTCAGGACAGAGCCCTGAGCTTCTGGAGGTCCGGAGAGTCTGCCGGCAGCCTCCTCAGTCTCCCGCCGTGTGCAGGGCCTCTCATCCAGGAAGTGAGGGCACGCTGTCGCTGAATACTCGAGTCACAGAAGAGAAGAGAGGTGAGAGGAGGAAAGCGCTGGGGGACAGAGAAGAATGGAGGGCACAGGAGGAGGAGAGCGGGAGACACAGAAGGACGGGGGATAGAGGAGGAGGAGAACGGGGGACACAGGGGGATGGAGGAGGATAGTGAGGGACACAGGAGGATGGAGGAGGAGAGTGAGGGACACAGGGGGATGGAGGAAGAGAGTGGGGATCACAGGAGAACTGGGGACAGAGGAGGAGGAGAGCGGGAGACACAGGAGGATGGGGTATAGAGGAGGAGGAGGAGAACGGGGGACACAGAGGGATGGAGGAGGAGAGTGAGGGACACAGGGGGATGGAGGAAGAGAGTGGGGATCACAGGAGAACTGGGGACAGAGGAGGAGGAGAGTGGGAGACACAGGAGAATGGAGGACAGAGGAGGAGAGCAGGGGACACAGGAGAACGGGGTATAGAGGAGAAGGAGAACGAGGGACACAGGGGGATGGAGGAGGAGAGTGAGGGGCACAGGAGAGCGGAAACACAGGAGGAAGAGAGTGGAGATCACAGGAGAACTGGAGACAGAGGGGGAGGAGAGTGGGGGACACAGGGGGATAGAGGAGGAGAGTGAGGGACACAGGAGGGCGGGAACAGGAGAAAGAGAGTGGGGATCACAGGAGAACTGGGGACAAAGGAGGAGGAGAGTGGGAGACACAGGTGAATGGCGGACAGAGGAGGAGGAGAGAGGGGACAGAAGCAGGGTACACAGGAAAACGGGGGGGGGGGGGCAGAGGAGGACGGGGGATGGAGGAGGAGAGTGAGGGACACAGGAGAGCGGGGACACAGGAGGAAGAGAGTGGGGATCAAGGGAAAACTGGGGACAAGGGAGGAGGAGAGTGGGGGACACAGGAGAACGAGGGACAGAGGAGGAGGAGAGCGGGAGACAGGAGAATGGGGGACAGAGGAGGAGGAGAACGGGGCCTAGGAGAAGGAGAGCAGGGGACAGAGGAGAACAGGGGGCAGAGAAAAAGGAGAGCAGGGGACAGAGGAGAATGGGGAACACAGGAGAACGGGGGGCAGAGGAGAGCGAGGGACACAGGAGAGCGGGGACACAGGAGGAAGAGAGTGGGGATCACAGGAGAACTGGGGACATAGGAGAAGGAGAGTGGGGGACACAGGAGAATGGATGACACAGGAACAGGAGGGCTGGGGACACAGGAGGAGGAAAGCAGGGGACACAGGAGAGCAGGGACACAGGAGGAAGAGAGTGGGGATCACAGGAGAACTGGGGACAGAGGAGAAGGAGAGTGGGGGACACAGGAGAATGGAGGACACCGGAGGAGGAGCGCTGGGGACACAGGATAAGGAGAGCAGGGGACACAGGAGAACGGGGGACAGAGGAGGAGAGAGGGAGACACAGGAGAACCAGGGACAGAGGAGGAGGAGAGCGTGGGACACAGGAGAATGGGATACAGAGGAGGAGGAGAGCGGAGGAGACAGGAGGAGGTGGAGAGTGGTGCACAGAGGTGAAGAGCGGGGGACAGAGGAGGAGAGCAGAAGACTCCACTACTGGAATAGGCTAACATGTGGGGTGACACTGGGTTTTGGAGTGAGTCTACTGTTTTGGGGAGTTGTCACTAATCCTATTTTTCAGATGTCAGTGGGGCTGCATATATAACACACTATATAGAGAGATATAAGGCTGCACTAATGGAGAGCTATGAGGCTGCATATATAAGGCTGTACTATAGGGGCTGTACTACATGGAGAACTGAGCCTGCATTATACTATATGGAGGGCTGTGAGGCTGCATTATACTTTATGGAGTGGCTATGAGGCTGTATTATACTATATAGAGGTCTATGCGGGTACTATATGTAGGATAGTGGGGGTGCAATATAATGGATGACTTGGGGCTACCTTATGAATGGGGGACTATTGGATGCATTATAATACATGGAGGACTATGGGGATATATTGAAATATATGGAGCAATATGGGATGCGTTATAATAATTGGACGCCTATCATGGCGGGAGGAGGAAGACCATATATTACAGAAAGGGGAATATATATACCACGATAAGGGCCATACTACAGGAGCAGGACCATATATAGCAGAATGAGGGACATTAATACATAGAGGGGTAAATTTGTGAGTCTTTATAGAACTTTGAACGTTACACGGTGCCCAAACATCCGACCAACGTGTGCCCGTGCGGAGGGGGGGGGCCCAGGTCTGAATTTTGCACCGGGGCCCACCAGACCCTAGTTACGCCACTGTCCACAGGGCTTACATGTAGTGGGCTTGGATCGTGCAAGATTGAATATTTGGGGTGGTGATATCAAAAAGCTGCTCTTACTTTTGGAAACTAAATGGATCTACCTGCTTCACTACGTCTCCAATAGGGCTAAATGAAGAATTCCTTGTCACCGGATTCCTTGGATAATGTTGTCGGTTAATGAAGCCTATAATCAGGTCTCTGACAAGGGGTTGATACCTGATCATCAAAAGTATTCTACACTATTTGGACACTACTCCCCTGAAAACTATGAAGTGTTCATAAATAGCCGTCTCTTTACATGGACTTACATAATCAGGAACATTACAATATTTTGTAATCACTTGCTTTGAATTTTGAGTTATATATCTGCTCTAGGGATGGTCTATCTTGGGGTCCTACCCAATTCCTCCAAACATATTCTGGAATATTTTCCATCCCTGTTCACCAATGATAAATGTAAAAAATGTGGCTTGAATATTCTTTGATTATATTGAAGCAGCATGAGTCTTTCTGGTTGACAGCCTGACCTTGGTTCTTATGATATTAATATTGCTCTTGAGTGTAACAGACTTGTAAGGGCACTGTACATGCGCCGACCAGGCATTATCATTTCATAAAATAAATATGTTTGCCAGATTTCTTTGGGCACGTGTTATTTAGAACTTTGTTCACAACATGGGACTTAGGCCTCACTTACTCAATGGGGATCGGCATTAATATGATGTTTCTACTAATATATCGTATTCTACTAACTTCTCTGTTGTGTCTGGCAATTACCTGCAGATAATGGGGCACTTGTTGACATATTACGCATATAGTTAATCTAGGGACATACTCTCCCTGACAGAAGTTACGTCGCTTAACCATCTAATATATAATTGCCGTAGCGCACTTCCGTAAGTTTCGGCGCTACTTCCGTCGTCGTGGACGTGTCTGCCTTGCAGCCACGTGACCCACGAAGCATTGCCCGCGCAGCGGGCATTGCGAGCCGTTGCCGGGCGCGAGCAATGGCCGCGAGCAATGGCCGCGAAGAAGCCATTGAGAGTCTCCCGCCCCGGCGACGACCGACGAGAGCCGAGCGCCGTGGCCGAAAATAGAACCAAGGGCCCGGCCATAAATTCCTCTAAACACCGCTATGTATCTCAATGGGAAGTTAGGCGCTATGCTGATTGGTCGCTGTGTGCTGCGCCGACCAATCAGCATAGCGCCTCACTTAAGCGGGAAATTTGAAACTCAAAGTCGTCCATTATATCTCTATGGGAAGTGAGGCGCTATTCTCATTGGTCGCTGTGTGCTGCCGGCGACCAATGAGAATAGTGCCTCACTTCCCATAGAGATATAATGGACGACTTTAAGTTTCAAATTTACCGCTGAAAGTGAGGCGCTATTCTCATTGGTCGCCGCCAGCACACAGCGATCAATGAGAATAGCGCCTCACTTCCCATAAAAATATAATGGAGGACTTTGAGTTTCAAATTTCCCGCTGAAAGGTCGCTGTGTGCTGCGCCGACCAAACAGCATAGCGCCTCACTTCCCATAGAGATACATAGCGGCGTTTCGCGCGATGCATGGCCGGGCCCTTGGTTGTATTTTCGGCCACGGCGCTCGGCTCTCGTCGGTCGTCGCCGGGCGGGAGACTTGCAATGGCCGCTTCACGGCCATTGCTCGCGCCCCTGCAACGTGGCCCGGCGAGGATCGACGACAGCCGAGCACCGTGGCCGAAAATCGAACCAAGGGCCCGGCCATGCATCGCTCGAAACACCGCTATGTATCTCTATGGGAAGTGAGGCGCTATTCTCATTGGTCGCTGTGTACTGGCGGCGACCAATGAGAATAGCGCCTCACTTTCAGCGGTAAATTTGAAACTCAAAGTCGTCCATTATATCTCTATGGGAAGTGAGGCACGATTCTCATTGGTCGCCGGCAGCACACAGCAACCAATGAGAATAGCGCCTCACTTTCAGCGGTAAATTTGAAACTCAAAGCCGTCCATTATATCTCTATGGGAAGTGAGACGCTATTCTCATTGGTCGCCGGTAGCACACAGCAACCAATGAGAATAGCGCCTCACTTCCCATAGAGATATAATGGACGACTTTGAGTTTCAAATTTCCCGCTTAAGTGAGGCGCTATGCTGATTGGTCGCTGTGTGCTGCGCCGACCAATCAGCATAGCGCCTCACTTCCCATTGAGATACATAGCGGTGTTTAGAGAAAGTTATGGCCGGGCCCTTGGTTCTATTTTCGGCCACGGCGCTCGGCTCTCGTCGGTCGTCGCTGGGGCGGGAGACTCGCAATGGCCGCTTCGTGGCCATTGCTCACGCCCCTGCAATGGCTCGCAATGCCCGCTGCTCGGGCAATGCTTCGTGGGTCGCGTGGCTGCAAGGCAGCCACGTCCACGACGACGGAAGTAGCGCCGAAACTTACGGAAGTGCGCTACGGCAATTATATATTAGATTGTAATTAGAGGGGAGTGTGTAGCAGATTTGTACACCAGGTCTCTCCAGGCCAGAATAACGGCTTTAAGGGTGGGGTAGTTTGGCAGGGGCCTAGAGGGCTCAATAAGGTGGGCGAGAATTAGGGGCCGTAATTGTTCAGTTTTAGCAGCTGACCTTTCTATGTTGATCCAGGATGTGTTATTAGATTCAAGTAACCATCCCTGAGAGAGCTTTAATGTGGAGGCCAAATAATAGTTATATAAATTGGGAACACCCAGTCCCCCCATCTTCTTATGCTTCGATAATGAGGAGCTAGGAATTCTTGCCTTTTTAGGATTGCAAATATATTTCATAAGTTGAAACCATCGTTTTGGTTTAAAAATGGGAAGAGATCTTATAACGTAAATAAATTTAGGGAGTAAGAGCATCTTGAACGCTTCAATTCGACCTAACTATAGAAAACCTTGAGGGAGTTGAAAGTGCGTGTTACCCAGCAAAAGCCCCAGAACCTCACTGCTCTAGAGGAGACCTGCATGGAGGAATGGGCCAACATACCAGCACCAGTGTGTGCCAACCTTGTGAAGACTTACACAAAATGTCTCATCTCTGTCATTGCCAACAAAGGAGATAGAACAAAGGATTGAGATGAACTTTTATTATTTACCAAATACTTATTTTCAACCAAAATTTGAAGAAAAAAAAACAAACTGTTTCCAGATCATCAGACAATGTGATTTTCAGGATTAGTTTTCTCATTTAGTCTCTCATAGTTGAGGTCACCTATGATGTCAATTACAGGCCGACCTCAGCTTTATAAGTGGGAGAACGCGCACGATTGGTGGCTGAATAGATACGTTTTTTTCCCCACTATTACATGTTATGTTAGCTGTGTTATGTTATTTTATTATATTATTATAATAATTTTATTATATAACTATAAAGGCGGGCTTCATACTGTTTGATTATTGGGATAAAAGAATTAAATTGTCTCGAAGAAGAGCTGATGGGAAAAATGATGATTTCTGTATAGTGAGGTGGAATAAAGTGCGAGATAAAGAGAAGTAATGAAAACAGAGGTGGGGAACAACCTGTCACCAGAGGATGAGGATGGTAGGAGGTCTCGTTCTATTGACCAGCCATTCATGTGAAAGTGATTGTCAGACGTTGTCTCACTCAAGCATTTACTATACACCTGATTGATTTTCTAAGTACATACATTAGTTTATGTTAGTCTTTCAAATGCAATAACACAAGCATTGAAATGTGTGAAAATGTCCTTATTTTCACTTTGTGAAATGGAATTCAATCACTGGCATTAAGTGGACCATTCATATAGGAAAGAGACCTTCAGAAGAGCACATTACTCCACACCGTGAATATATTCCTTCCATTCTCTTGTAAAGATGGAAAGGAAAAGTGCAGCATTGACTCGTAGGAAGCCAGAAAATGTATTATATATCTTATAGGCGTTATACATGAGTCATTAGAGTCAATCACTGGTTGGCTGAAAAACCCATTTATCATATTATTGAAGGAAAACTGAAATAAAAAGACTTAAACCTATGAATGAAAATACAGTATATCCATTGGACTTCATTATTGCAGGTTTAGGCAATGCAGAGCTAACAGCTATAGTAACATGTAGAACACTCCAAGGCCGATAAATCACACTTCTCAGCTTACCCAAATTTTCAGAAGTCAGGCAGTACCTATTGAGTAATACTTTGGAGTAATATGACGTTTTACTTATAATCTGCCAGAGTATATCATTAGTGATTATATGTCATGGGACCAAGTCACCAAGGCTTGTTGTTTTGCAGCTCCAGGATCCACTCTGTCTCTGTGTGTTCTGCTGTGATGTGCAGACATTGCCCTCCCCCTCTCTATCACTCACAGAATGCAAATCATTAGTCCTGCCTTCAGTTTCAGTTTCACAATAGCACAGACAGAGAGAGGGAGGATCCTGGAGCTGCTAAACAACACCCCCTGGTGACTAAAGAATATGGCCCCTGCTAATTATAATCACTAATGAGTGAGTATTAAAACGTTTTATGCACTTTCACAGGATGCTTTTAGGAGACAAAAGGAGTGTGAGATTAGTGATAGGATGCTGCAGGGACATGTTTTGCTAGCTTAGGAGGCGTTTTGGAGGTGACAGGATCCCTTTAAAGTGTATGAATTGGGTAAAATATTTTGGATATTCTTCCACAAGCTTCTCACAATATTTGGAAGGAATTTGGGCCCATTCCTCCTGACAGATCTGGGGTAACTGAGGCATATTTGTATGTCTTGTTGCTCGCAGCCTTTTCAGCTTTGTCCATAAATCTAATATATAAAGCTGAATGTGTGTATGTATGTGTGTGTCTATGTATATCCGGGATTGGCCTCTACACCGTCGCAACTACAGCCACAAAATATTGCACAGTCACACATCTGGACCCTGAGAGCGTCATAGGCTATGTTGTGAGGTGAAATTTTAACCCTGGACGTTCCAGTTCACCAAATAATTTTGCCCCTATCTACATAATGGGGAAAAAGTGAATGGAAAAGTGTGGGAGGAAAATCGACAGCTGCCAGCTACAGCCACAAAAGTTTGCACAGTCACACGTCTGGACCCCGAGAGCGTCATAGGCTATGTTGTGAGGCGAAATTTTAACCCCTCGTGTTCCAATTCACCAAACAATTTTGCCCCTATCTACATAATGGGGAAAAAGTGACAGTTACACAGTTGACAGTTGTGAATGAGAAGGGCTTAATGACAGCGCCAAAGACTAACAGCACATACCAGCATATAGTCACTAAGGTGGGGCCCTGACATGGAATATTCACCACGCACGGGGACATGTATACACACCACATGCACACAAAGAGTAACAGCAAGTGTATAGTCGCTAAGATGCAGCCCCAACATTGGATACTCACCATGCACCCGAACACACACACACCACAAAGAGACACACACAACACAGAGACACACACACCCCATGGACACACACACCCTATAGCGACACATACACTCAACCCACAGGGACACACACACACCACAAAGACCGCCCCACAGGGACCCACACATACACATCCTATAGGGACACATGCACTAACCCCACAGGGACACACACACACACACACACACCAGGGACACACACACCACACAGACAGACACAGATGTGCCCAAATCGCCTCACACAACTCGCCTCATACGTGTGCTATCTTTATTTTCCAAAAATAAACATCTGATTTAAAACAGCCAATGTGCAACACATGTGCCATATAGGGAATTAAGGCAGATGTCAGTCACATGAGCTGTCTATTATGTGTATGTGTGAGGTAACATATACTGCCCGGCCGGGGGGAGGGTTTACTGTTGGCTGGAGATTTATTAGGCTGCCTATAGCAACCAATCACAGCTCAGCTTCTATTTTCCTACAGGTCATTAATATGACTTATTCAAATTCTATTTTGTTATAGCTAACATCAGTTATTTATTAACTTGTGCGTAGCCGGATAGTACAGGTAGTTTTAATAAAATTGAGATCAGGGTTTTGTGATGATTGCTTCAGGGATCCCTGCCTCCATAAAACCACATGCACAGGACACAGGGTGGGAGCCACATGCCGGCTATGCACATTCTAATCATTGGAGAATAGTTTACCTTTTGGACTAACACATATATAGCATTTCCTTGCATTGTCCCACTACATTTAAAGGGCTCCTACTTGCGAGCTTTATCCTGTTCATCACATATCCTTTATTGTTGGTTCGCACTAAAAAGTTCAACCATTGCTGGATGACAAACATAAATGTCTCTATTTTTTGTGCTGTCACAAGAACAATGTGACTTATTCTCCATAGGTATACTGACACACCCAGTTTTCTCTTCCAACAATCTAATAAAATATTATTTCCTTGACGAAGGCTCATGCTTGGATCCGAAATGTCGGACATGTGAAAACTATTCACTTTTGCACTGAAGAAAAAAATATCTGAAAAGTAACTTTTCTGACTGTAAATTTCTTGTTGTGTGCTGGGGTTACAATTTTTGATACCAGTATACTGTAGTCCTGAGAGTCAAGCAGTGGCAGAGCTCAATCCTATTCTTATTAGGGATGGTGTTCTTAGGCTTCTCTCTTTTTCCTCTAAATGTAACTGTTTCAACCAGAGCTGGGGTGCATGAGGTACTCGGTCACCGGGGCTTCTGTGTGGGATGTCACGGGTGGTCGGTATCCCCGGTGCCGTGCCCTGGCGAACAATTATACCAGGTGTTGTTGGTAAACGGTGGGGGTAAAAGGGGGTTATTTACAGGGGAACGTGACGCCACCTGTAGAGTCCGGTAAGGTGGTACCGGCGCTGCCAGCCGGCCACTGAGGTGATGGAGGGGGCAGCAGTGTGTGGTACAGCTCCCCACAGGTGGAGCTTTACCTCAGGGCAGCGTTGATGGTGGTGAGACGGTGAGGGAGGACAGTAATGGTAATGGTGGTACAGTTCTTACCCTTCTGCTGTTGATGTTGATGATGTAAAGTCCTTTGAGCTGCGGCAGGAAGAATAACAGAAACCGTTTCCATTTTAACTTTACTTTACTCGGTACCGGCTGATGGCATAACAATACACGGTACAGTTTGGTTTAGGGTGTTGTTACCAACTCAGGATTTCTCTTAAGGAGTCTTTAGATGTTCTTTCTCTATCTTTCAGGGTTTCTATTCTCTTTCTAGATCTTTCTCTCTTTCCCACCTTTGAAGAGCTCCCCGCCAGTCCTACGGTCTGTTTCTAGGAGATAAGGTCTGTCCACTACCCGGTCCGGACAGGGCAACCCAAGACTACAAAGTTCCCTTCCAGCACCGCCGTAAATGTCTGTCCCTTTTTATTTCTCCTAGTGTCCTGAACCGGTTTTCAGTCCTGAGGGGAGAGGTACCTTTGTGGTGCTGTCAGCAACCCGGTCCTGTTGGGCCTGCAGCTCGTCGGCTTCGCAGTCAGGGCTGAACTCCTGGCTGCCTCGGTTGTCCGTGTCACCTGTGTACCCTCAACATGACCAGCTGGCTCCTACCAGTTCTGGTCCGTTGCCATCTGTCCTGGGCCCCCTCATAAAGATGGGGTACCCTCCACTCAGCTGAGCTGCCAGGCGTGACCACTCTGTCTGCCTTCCCAAGCCGTCTGAGGTAAATTCTTAACTGTCACTCTAACTCTATCCTAACCTCCGCCCACCACCTGTGGAACCTACTATATTACCAGTTCCCCCTACTCTAAGTGGTGCGGTCCTAAGTGAGTGCTAAAAATAGACTCCATAAGATTTAAATCCTAACCTAGCAACTTACAAGGAAAAACACATTTTATATTCAAGTGTAATACCATTCTGTGGTGCATACCCGCAGGGGCGCCACACACCCCCTTGGTGAAACACACCCGTCCGCGGGTGTCAAACCAAACCTGGAATAAAATACATTTACACATAACATTGAACATTTAGAACATTTATCAAAAATAAGATTGCTTCTTTTCTTCCCTTGTGGGAGGCTCACTACTTATAACGTTGCATTTAACTTTGACTATAGTCTAGTCCTTGTCGGTCCAACTGGGACCAGGTAACATGTCTCTGATTACTGTCATCAGGATTTAACACAAAACAAAATCTTCGCATACATTTATATTCTTGTACTGCAAGAGTCAAAACAACAAAAAGAACAGTTGCACTTTAACAACTATAGGTCCCGTCTGGGTGGCCCTGCAGTAGGTGTTCCTTCACGTTCCTCCGACCAACATGGACTTCCTGGTAAAGACCCTCCTCTTTGGCAAACCCATACCCGGTACTAAGATTAAAAGTAGTGACCACCCCCGTTTACATTAGTCTAGGGGCAGTGGGGCTAATAACGGGCCATGACGCGAGCTTGGCGGATCTCAAGTTCATTTGCACACCAGGCCTCGCGTCGTCGATGTCGTTCAGCCTCATCGTCGGGTTCAAGGTGGGTAAACCAGGGACGGCCTACCGGTTGCCATGTATGTCCGCTGTTATCGGTGCAGGACGCTGCTCTCCTTCCTCTGCCCGTTGTTGTTGGTGCTGGTACCGCGACCCTCCATAGATCGCGGGGCCCGGCCTCCTCTGCATCGCCGGCTGTTCCTTCCTCTCGGTCCTCCTCCCCAGTCAGGTTGGGCTCTGCTGAGAACTGGATAAGGCTTCCCGGTTCGGCAGTCTCCTCTCTTCCGGGCTCCATACTCACTGGATCCTTAGTTACGGTGCTCGACCCGCCCCCTTGGTTGATTGAGAGCAATGGGGCGGGGAGACTTTTTGACGCCTCTTGAATGGCCTATGTTTGTTGAGGGGCCGAGGCACGCCCCTAGGCCGGCACATTGTTGTTTCTGCACTTTTAAGCCCGCCCACCACGAAGTTACTGTGGGCAAGTCCTTCGGGCTTTTCTGGAGCCCGCCACTGCCTTCGTCACTCCTCGGCAGAACGGAGGGGGCGGGGCTTATCTTGGCGCTCTCTCTCCTGTTGTGACGCAGTTCAAATTTGTGAGGCGATGTAATGGCGGCTCGGCTCAGTTTTTATAATCCACACAGTTAGACAGTAATAAAGTTCTTAAGGCACACTTCACCCGGTAGATACCAGGCTGGCTCATCCTGTTCGTGACGCCAATTTGTTTGAACCAGAGCTAGGGTGCACTCGGTCACCGGGGCTTCTGTGTGGGATGTCACGGGTGGTCGGTATCCCCGGTGCCGTGCCCTGGCGAACAATTATACCAGGTGTTAATGGTAAAACGGTGGGGGTGAAAGGGGTTATTTACAGGGGACGTGACGCCACCTGTAGAGTCCGGTAAGGTGGTACCGGCGCTGCCAGCCGGCCGCTGAGGTGATGGAGGGGAGAGCAGTGTGTGGTACAGCTTAGTGATGGGCGAATCCTAAATTACTCGGAATCGCTTGACTGTAGCGAGTCCGAGCCCAGGACTCGCTACTCGTTGCGAGTCTAGCGAGTCCAATGTTAATGAATGGGGAAGCGAGTAATAGCGAGTAGTGTGAGATTTACAAATCGCAGATGTGTCTCGGAAGCTTCAGCCTGAAGCAATCCGAGTTTTGTCATTTATTTGCATTGGACTCGTTTACTTTGTAAGTAATCGCTGGGAAACTCGCACAGATAAGAGAAGAGTCCTGTCTGCTCTGTGCAGCTCCAGGGTCCTAGAGCCCGCCTGCTGCCTGATGTAGCAGTGCTGAGATTGATCTCAGTCTGCTCATTCCCTGTGTACAGACATGAATGTCTGTGCACAGAGATGATGTAGCAGTGCTGAGATTGTTCTCAGTCTGCTCATTCCCTGTGCATAGACATCTATATCTATACACAGGGGATGTAGCAGAGAGGACATCGCGTTTTGGACTGCGTCGGACGGAAGAGGATTTTTTTAATTAAAGATGGAGTCCCTAATGGCTTTTTTTTTTATTTCTAATAAAAAAATTTCTCTGTGTTGTGTTTTTTTTAAAACAATTTAATAGAAATTCATGGCGGTCATGTCTAATATTGGCGTGACCGCCATAAATTTCGGGCTTAGGGCCAGCTGATAATACAAAGCTGGCCCTAACCTCTATTACCCAGCGTGCCACCGCCACCAGGGCCGCTGGAAGAGCGGGGTTCAGCGCCAGAGGATGGCGCTTCAATGAACGCGCCATCTTCTGGGGCGGCTGCAGGCTGCAATTTGCAGCGAGGGGTGCCCAGAAAGCTTGGGCATCCCTGTGCTGCGGATTCCAGCCCCCAGCTGCTTAGCTGTACCTGGCTAGACATAGAAATTGCGCGGAGCCCCACGCATTTTTTTTACTCCGACTCCGAGACGACTCAGACTCCGAGACGACTCCGACTCGACTCCGAGACGACTCCGACTCCGAGACGACTCCGACTCCGAGACGACTCCGACTCCGAGACGACTCCGACTCCGACTCCGAGACGACTCCGACTCCGAGACGACTCCGACTCAGACGACTCCGAGACGACTCCGACTCCGAGACGACTCCGACTCCGAGACGACTCCGAGACGACTCCGACTCCGACTCCGACTCGACTCCGAGACGACTCCGACTCCGAGACGACTCCGGCTCCGAGACGACTCCGAGACGACAACGACTCCGACTCGACTCCGAGACGACTCCGACTCCGACTCGACTCCGAGACGACTCCGACTTCGAGACGACTCCGACTCCGAGGCGACTCCGACTCCGAGGCGACTCCGACTCTGAGACTCCGACTCTGAGACTCCGACTCTGAGGAGACTCCGACTCCGAGACTCTGACTCTGAGCCTCTGACTCTGAAATTCATTAAATAATTAAAAAAAAAATGCGTGGGGCTCCGCGCAATTTCTATGTCTAGCCAGGTACAGCTAAGCAGCTGGGGGCTGGAATCCGCAGCGCAGGGATGCCCAAGCTTTCTGGGCACCCCCCGCTGCAAATTGCAGCCCGCAGCCGCCCCAGAAGATGGCGCGTTCATTGAAGCGCCATCCTCTGGCGCTGAACCCCGCTCTTCCAGCGGCCCTGGTGGCGGTGGCACGCTGGGTAATAAAGGGGTTAATACCAGCTTTGTTATACAAGCTGGTATTAAGCCCGAGATTCTTAATGTCAGGCCACGTTTGACCCAGCCACTAAGAATCTCCAATAAAGGGTTAAAAAAACACAACACAGAGAAAATTTTTTATTTGAAATAAAAAAAAAAAGCCATTAGGGACTCAATCTTTAATTAAAAAAAATCCTCTTCCGTCCGACGCAGTCCAAAACGCGATGTCCTCTCTGCTACATCCCCTGTGCATAAATATAGATGTCTATGCACAGGGAATGAGCAGACTGAGAACAATCTCAGCACTGCTACATCAGGCAGCAGGCGGGCTCTAGGACCCTGGAGCTGCACAGAGAAGACAGCTGGACTCGGCTCGCAATGTAACAGCAGTTATTTGCGAGTTTCCCTGCTATCACTGGCACAGTAGCCGAGTCTAATGCAAACAATGGCAATCCTAGTTTTGTCAGCGTTTCTGACAAAACTAGGATTGATATTGATTTGCATTGGACTCGTGCGAGTAATCACTGGGAAACTCGCAGAGTACCGAGTCCTGCGAGTCCCTTACTACTCGCCGAGTAACGAGTCCTAGCGAGTAGATTCGCCCATCCCTAGTACAGCTCCCCACAGGTGGAGCTTTACCTCAGGGCAGCTGTGGTGATGGTGAGACGGTGAGGGAGGACAGTGATGGAATGGTGGTACAGTTCTTACCCTTCTGCTGTTGATGTTGATGATGTTACGTCCTTTGAGCTGCGGCAGGAAGAATAACAGAAACCGGTTCCATTTTAACTTTACTTTACTCGGTACCGGCTGATGGCATAACAATACACGGTACAGTTTGGTTTAGGGTGTTGTTACCAACTCAGGATTTCTCTTAAGGAGTCTTTAGATGTTCTTTCTCTGTCTTTCAGGGTTTCTATTCTCTTTCTAGATCTTTCTCTCTTTCCCACCTTTGAAGAGCTCCCCCGCCAGTCCTACGGTCTGTTTCTAGGAGATAAGGTCTGTCCACTACCCGGTCCGGACAGGGCAACCCAAGACTACAAAGTTCCCTTCCAGCACTGCCGTAAATGTCTGTCCCTTTTTATTTCTCCTAGTGTCCTGAACCGGTTTTCAGTCCTGAGGGGAGAGGTACCTTTGTGGTGCTGTCAGCAACCCGGTCCTGTTGGGCCTGCAGCTCGTCGGCTTCGCAGTCAGGGCTGAACTCCTGGCTGCCTCGGTTGTCCGTGTCACCTGTGTACCCTCAACATGACCAGCTGGCTCCTACCAGTTCTGGTCCGTTGCCATCTGTCCTGGGCCCCCTCATAAAGATGGGGTACCCTCCACTCAGCTGAGCTGCCAGGCGTGACCACTTGGTCTGCCTTCCCAAGCCGTCTGAGGTAAATTCTTAACTGTCACTCTAACTCTATCCTAACCTCCGCCCACCACCTGTGGAACCTACTATATTACCAGTTCCCCCTACTCTAAGTGGTGCGGTCCTAAGTGAGTGCTAAAAATAGACTCCATAAGATTTAAATCCTAACCTAGCAACTTACAAGGAAAAACACATTTTATATTCAAGTGTAATACCATTCTGTGGTGCATACCCGCAGGGGCGCCACATAACGATGATCATTATGGCCAAACAGTTCAAGTTTAGTTTCATCAGACCACAGGACATGTCTCTGGAAATGTAGGTCTTTGTTCCTGTGTGCATTTGTAAAAATTATTCTGGCATTTTTCTCTTTCTTTTGGAGTAATGGCTTCTTCCTAGCAGAGTGACCTTTCAGCCCATGTTGATACAGTACTCGTTTAACTGTGGATAATGACAACTTACCAGCTTCCGCCATCATCTTTACAACATCTTTTGCTTTTGTTCTTGGGTTGATATGCACATGTCGGCAGATCCAAGATAGCCGCGATCTGGGGGAGACATGCCCACTGAGTTCCTACCATCTAGCCCAGAATCTTTGTCATCCCAAGATTTTGGCACCGTTCCCAGCTCATATTTTGGCCCCACATCACTGGTATACCCCTAAGGAACTCTTACCCGTGCTCCTTTTTCCTAGGAGAGCCCAAGAAGCCATTTAGGACTGCTGCACAGGAACTGCCTCCCCCACACTTCCACATCAAAGCAGCCAGCCCTACATACATTCGGACCTAGGTGGATCCTACCTGGCCGCAGTGCTATTGGCAGTACAGACTACAAGCAGGGGGTTCCTGGAGATCACTGCAGGGTTTTCACTACTGGACAAATCCCTGGCCTGTCTTGGCGGCCTCTGAGACAGACCAGCAGGGTGTGCTTCACATCTATCTGCACCTCCGTCCAGGTGCCACGTAACTCCAACCATTTCCTCCGGGCCCCAAGACTTAACAGAAGGAAGAAGCTGTTTATACAACCCTGACACCCTGGTGCTCCCTGATCCCGGATACCAACTGCACAACACCCGCTATAATACGAGCCCTGAATACCACCAGACCCAGCGAGCAGCTACAGGTACCACTTTACTCTATTTTTAACCAATCAAAGGGCTGCTCACCACAGGGGCCCTGGCTATACCTCGGCCTAAGGTACAAAAGAGGGGCTTTACATCATATTGAAAATCAAGCTGGCATCTTTGTCTGTATAAACTGAAATTTTAATTGTATAATGGGACTGTCATCCTCCACATAGGGGATCTATTGGGTCCTATCTTTACATCTCATAGCGGGGCACCAAATCTATACCCCTCTTAACCCGATGCAATCCGCTTCAATATTATTATAGACAGTACCTGTGCCTTTTGTGTTCTCCAGCCCTATTATATCTTCTGGATCTCCATCTGTTCTTCACTTCTGGCCACACAATATAACGGAGCTCCTTTTACACTATCAACAGCTTAACTATCCATTTTGGCTATTGATTTACCCCAGCCTAACCTTAACTGCGTCATGTGATAATCTTTAGATATATACGAGTGGCTGGGTGGACACAAGGGCAAGCAATGACTGATACCCTAAAATGGTGAAATCTACAAGCTAACCAACAAAATCAGCTGCAAAATCGAGTGGCCTCACTACCCAAGCCGACCTTGACAAATTCCTACCGAAACAAGCAGGTATGTCTGCAATCTCTAAATCATCCCGCCAATTGATAGTAGACGACCCCACCGAGTCAGAAACGGAGAGCGACATTTACACAGAGGAACCGTCCAAAACTTCTCAATTCACCAGATCCTTTATTAAAAGGATACTATGCAAAACCCTAGAACCCATCGGTAAAGACATCTCAGACATCAAACATGATCTTTCACAGCTGGGATATCGGGTTGAAAATCTTGAAACCTCCCATCTAAAGAGATCTTACATTCCAACTCTGCACTGATAAGCCTTTAACATCATGAAGATCACCTTAATCAGATCTTTACAATCCTAGATGTCTTCTGCATCATTCTATCAACAAAAGACCCGACGACTATTGAAATGGTGAGGGTTCACAGAGTGCTGAGAACAAACCCGCCTCCAGAAGATCCTCCTAGAGATGTGATTCGTCGCTCTCTAGACTACAGAACCAAGGATCTTTTGCTACACAAAGCCAGAGAGGCGACTGGCATAACATGCAGCGGCTCTAAGGTCCAAATCTACCAAAACTTCGTCACAATTACCCCAAATAAGAGGAGGCTCTTGAGATCTTTCACCATGATACTACATCAAAGACATTTCCCCTTTTCGATGACTGTTCCCTTTTGGCATACTCGTAACTGCCAATGACAAGAAGTTCCAAGGGAGAACGTCAGCCAATATTAAGGAAGTCTGCAAATACCTTTACATTGTGCTGGACCACTACCCGGACTTGGAAGCTGTCAACTCTGCTTATGTTCTGAAACCTATTCCCCACCCACGCCCATGGCTGACGGCCTTGAACCCCAAGTTCCAATGATCCAAACGGTGATACACCACACTAGCCGTGATGCGCGATGAAGAGGACCCAACCGGCTTAAAAATACAGCTGAGGCGCTGGACAACACTTTTATCCCGCCTTTCTCTCCTCATACGAAAGAAGGTCATGTCATGCACATGATAACTACTCCATAAATATTTTATCCCCCCTTTTTTTTTCAATCCTAGGAGACTTCCTTGTGCCTCTTTCATATTTCCAGTTGGACAATCATTACCTACATCAGAGAAGCCACGTTTAGTTACAAGTTTCTATGTTTCATTGCTTTATGAGCCTCTCTTATGTTGCTACTAGTAAAAAGGCCCGATGCTATTGCATCGGGAGTGGGGTGATATCAAGGTGGGGGCGGGCTGTTTGGCATTGGGGGCATCTGCTGTGACTTCACCCTGTGGGGCATCAGCAGGGGCAGTGTGGGGAGTGAGGTCATGTGGGGGGGGGTAAGAGGGGTAAACAGCGGCAGTGTGGGGTGAGTGGGGGCATGAGCAGTGGCAGTGTGGGTGATTGGGGGCAGTTGGGGGGGGGAGAGGGGTAAGAAGGGTGTGTGGGTGAGTGGGGGGGTAAGCAGGAGCAGTGTGGATGAGTGGGGGCATGTGGGGGAGGTGAGAGGATAAGAGGGGTGAGCAGGGGCAGTGTGGGTGAGTGGGGGGTAAGCAGGGGCAGTGTGGGTGAGTGGGGGGGTAAGCAGGGGCATTTTGGGTGAGTAGGGTGGGCTATGCAGGGGCAGTGTGGGTGAGTGAGGGCATGGGGGGGGGAGAGGAGTGAGCAGGGGCAGTGTGGGTGAGTGGGGTGGCTATGCAGGGGCAGTGTGGGTAAGTGGGGGCAGTGTAGGTGAGTAGGGGGTAAGCAGGGGCAGTGTGGGGAGTGAGTGAGGAAAAGGGGGGGTAAGAGGAGTGAGCAGGGGCAGTGTGGGTGAGTGGGGGGGTAAGCAGGGGCATTTTGGGTGAGTAGGGTGGGCTATGCAGGGGCAGTGTGGGTGAGTGAGTGAGGGCATGGGGGGGGAAGAGGAGTGAGCAGGGGCAGTGTGGGTGAGTGGGTGGCTATGCAGGGGCAGTGTGGGTAAGTGGGGGCAGTGTAGGTGAGTAGGGGGTAAGCAGGGGCAGTGTGGGGAGTGAGTGAGGAAAAGGGGGGGTAAGAGGAGTGAGCAGGGGCAGTGTGGGTGAGTGGGGGGTAAGGGGGGGCAGTGCGGGTGATTGGGGGGGTAGCAGGGGCAGTGTGGGTGAGTAGGGGGTAAGCAGGGGCAGTAGGGGGAAGTGGGGGCAGTGTGGGTGAGGGGGGGTAAGCAGGGGTATTGTGGGTGAGTTGGGTGGGCTATGCAGAGGCATTGTGGGTGAGTAGGGGAGCAAGCAGGGGCAGTGTAGGTTAGTGGGGTGAGCTATGCAGGGGCAGTGTGGGTGAGTGGGGGCAGTGGGGGTGATTGGGGGGGTAAGCAGGGTCAGTGTGGGGAGTGATTGAGGACATAGGGGTGGTAAGAGGAGTGAGCAGGGGCAGTGTGGGTGATTGGGGGGGGTAAGCAGGGGCAGTGTGAGTGAGTGGGGGTTAAGCAGGGGCCGTGTGGGTGATTGGGGGCAGTCGGGGTGTGTGAGAGGGATAAGCAGGGTGTATGTGTGAGTGGGGGGTAAAGAGGAGCAGTGTGGGTGAGTGGGGGCATGTGGGGGAGGTGAGAGGGGTAAGCAGGTACAGAGTGGGGGCATGAGCAGGGGCAGTGTGGGGAGTGAGGGCATGTGGGGGGGTAAGAGGGGTGAGCAGGGGCAGTGTGGGGATTGAAGACATACAGGGGGTAAGAGGAGTGAGCAGGGGCAGTGTGGGTGATTGGGGGGGTAAGCAGGGGCAGTGTGGGGGTGAGTGAGTGAGGAGATAGGGGGGTAAGAGGAGTGAGCAGGGACAGTGTGGGTGAGTGGGGGTAAGCAGGGGCAGTGTGGGTGATTGGGGGGGGGTGAGCAGGGGCAGTGTGGGGGGGTAAGCAGGGGCAGTGTGGGGAGTGAGTGAGGAGATAGGGGGGGTAAGAGGAGTGAGCAGGGGCAGTGTGGGGGAGTGTGGGGTAAGCAGGGGCAGTGTGGGGAGTGAGTGAGGAGATAGGGGGGTAAGAGGAGTGAGCAGGGGCAGTGTGGGTGAGTGGAGGGTAAGCAGGGGCAGTGTGGGTGATTGGGGGGGTGAGCAGGGGCAGTGTGGGTGAGTGTGGGGGGGGGTAAGCAGGGGCAGTGTGGGGAGTGAGTGAGGAGATAGGGGGGTAAGAGAAGTGAGCAGGGGCAGTGTGGGGGAGTAGGGGGTAAGCAGGGGCATTGCAGGTGAGTGGGGGGTAAGCAGGGGCAGTGTGGGTGACTGGGGGCAGTGTGGGTGCGTAGGGTGTTAAGCAGGGGTATTGTGGGTGAGTTGGGTGGGCTATGCAGGGGTAGTGTGGGTGAGTAGGGGAGTAAGCAGGGGCAGTGTGGGTGAGTGGGGTGAGCTATGCAGGGGCAGTGTGGGTGAGGGTAAGGAGGGGCAGTGTGGGTGAGTGGGGGCATGTGGGGGAAATGAGAGGGGTAAGCAGGTACAGAGTGGGGGCATGAGCAGGGGCAGTGTGGGGAGTGAGGGCATGTGGGGGGGTAAGAAGGGTGAGCCAGGGGCAGTGTGGGTGAGTGGGGGGTAAGCAGGGGCAGTGTGGTTGATGGGGGGGGTAAGCAGGGGCAGTGTGGGGAGTGATTGAGGACATGGGGAGGTAAGAGGAGTGAGGAGGGGGAGTGTAGGTGAGTGGGGGGGCTATGCAGGGGCAGTGTGGGTGAGTAGGGGGTAAGCAGGGGCAGTGTGGGGAGTGAGTGAGGAGATAGGGGGGTTAAGAGTAGTGAGGAGGGGCAGTGTGGTTGAGTGGGGGTTAATGAGGGGCAGTGTGGGTGCAGATGTGGGGGCCGGCGCCCCTGTAACATTACTTGAGGAGGGGGAGGGGGGCGGGTGTTTTGAGTCTGCAGCCCCTCCGGGTCTGCAGGGTACAATGATAATGCGGCGCGGGCGCCATCTTACTGTGGTCCGCTGCGGCGGGCCGCGTCATTGAGCAAGGCGTTGGGTGATATGAGTCTGCAGGGCAAGCGGGCCTGCAGGCTACAATGATAGTGCGGCGCGGGCGGCATTTTACCGTGGTCCGCTTTGGCGGCCCGCGTCATTGAGGAAGTCGTCGGCGGTCGTTTTTGTACTGGCGCTCCCCTGGCTGCTGGCGCTTGGGCCAGAGGGCTCGCACTGTCCAATGGACGGTGCGGCCCTGCCAGCGGCGAAGCGGAAGCATGGGGCGAGGGAGCGTGGAGAGCGGCGGGCGGGGTGTTGTACCGGCATTGTTGGGGGTCTGTTTTGTGCAGCGGCAGGATGATTGCGTTTGCGGTCTGAATCTGCAGCTCGCAATGGCGCATGCGCGCCATCGCTCGCTCACAGTGCCGCCCGCAAAGCATCTTGGGATTCGGCGACAACGCCCGAATCCCTAACTGCGGATTATATAAATAGAATATTGCTATGCTGATCCCTATCATGACTTATGCTGCAATCATGTACCTCTTAACACTCACACATCTCTCGCCCCATTATCCCCTTCCCCCCCTTCCCGTGCACTCCTTCATGTCTATCCTTAATGCAGCTTCATACGGGATCAATATTTGTTTTATTTTCTACTTCGTTGGTTGGTAAACTCTTGTGTCCGCCAAATTGGCCTCTCGGTAGAATTATCTGGTCATCAACCGGCTGATAAATGCTGATTGAATGTACTTCTTTTGGATTAAGTTAATTGCTCTCTCTACTGTACTGCTTCATCCAACAGTTGAATTTTGTTCCTTTCCCCTAGATTTCTATTCTCTATCCTTCTCTTCTATCCTAGCTCCAACTTCTCACCCTGCTTGCTCCGTGGGAGGACCACCATTGCAGAGGTCAACGCATCATTATCTTCTACCATGACGTCAGTTCGTATGTTGTTCCATGTTGTTCTCATAATGTCCATGGACTAAACTCTCTGATCCCCTGTTCACAAACACTCAAAAAGGTGCAAGGGGTAGTGATAGCCTTTGCTAAAAATATCCCTTTCCTCTTGCATGAAAGCTTGAATGACCCTGAAATCCACTACCTATTCATAAAAGGTTTAATTGGGGGTAATATGGTGACCCTGGGAAATCTTTACGCTCCTAATAAACACCACCTAAGGTGGCTCCGGAAAGTCCTTCATAAATTCAGCTTGTTCCGAGAGGGCACTGTTTTACTAAGAGGAGATTTAAATATCACCTTAGAATCTATGTTGGATATGTTGGCAGAGAAAAACACAATTCCCCTATGAGATTTAGCCAAAATTAAACCTCTCTTTCATTCTCTTGAACTGATTGATGCATGGAGATACCTTCACCCACAGCATAAAACCTTTAGATATTATTCATACCCCCATAACACAAATTATCGTATAGATTACCGTATTTTCCGCACTATAAGGTGCACTGGATTATAAGGCGTAGTATCAAAAAGGGCTTCCTAAGGCATCTTGGTCAACATATAAGGCACACCTTATTACCATAAATAAAACAAAGCTCAGACTCCCCCATCATCCTCCACTATCCCTCTGTAGTCCCCCCATCATCCTCCACTATTCCTCTGTAGCTCCCAATCATCCTCCAGTATCTCTCTGTAGCCCCCCATTATCCTCCACTGTCCCTCTGTAGCCTCCCATCATCCTCCACTATCCCTCTGTAGCCTCCTATCATCCTCCACTATTCCTCTGTAGCCCCCCCATCATCCTCCACACACACATTCAGACACACACACATACACCCATACGAACACCATGTTTCCCCGAAAATAAGGCATACCTTGTTTGTACCCTCCGTCCCCACTGTCCGGTGCCTGCTGCTGTATTCAGTATGTTGCATTTTCTTATTTCAAAACCGGGCCAGCAGCCGTGCCGCTCACAGCGCAGGAGCCCTGAGCCAATCACAGCGCAGGAGCCCTGAGCTAATCACAGCGCAGGAGCCCTGAACCAATCACAGTGCAGAAACCGTGAGCCAATCAGAGGCTATGCACTGTCGTCACCTGGCATCGGATTGGCTAACGGTTCCTGCACTGTGATTGGCGCAAGGCTCCTGGGCGGAGATCGGCACACAGCTCCAGAGCTGTGATTGGCTGCTGGGCTCCTGGGCTGTGAGCGGCGCGGCTGTTTTGAAATAAGAAAATGCAGCATACTGAATACAGCGGCGGGCACTGGACAGCGGGGATGGTGGGTACAAACAAGGTATGCCTTATTTTCGGGGAAACACAGTATATAAGTCGCATCGCACTATAAGCCACACTTTTGATTTCAAAGAAAATCATAGGCTTTTTGGTTCGCCTTATGGAGCGGAAAATATGGTATGTATTGATATCTAGGAACACTCTTTCCTCCACATCAGAAGTAGACATTTTCCCGGCACTATACTCGGACCGTGCTAGGATATCGATTAAGTTAGAATTCCAAAAACCACTCTCTAATTACAGGACATGATTAAATGAATCTCTCCTCCATTTAGACGAAGTAAAAACTAAACTTCAGGTGGCCATTGCAGATTACTTTTCCATCAATACTACTCTGGGCGTGGATCCGACTATGGTATGGGAAGCCTAAAAGGCTACAATTAGGCGGATAATTATATCAGCGGCTTCGGATATCAACAAATGCTGGAGAGCTGAACTGGATACCCTCTATAACAAAATCGCTCGGCTAGAGCGCCAACATCAATGGACACTTATCCCTGACTTGTTGCCTTAATTAACGCATCATAGGCAAAGCTTTAGAGACTTACTCAATAAGCCAGCTGCTAAATATTACGTTTCTTCGAGGAACCGCCTCCTGGTTCATGGAGACAAAGCATCTAAACTAATGTTGTCACTGATTAAGCGACGCCAATCATGCACGTTTATCCACAAAGTCACAACTGATAAAGGCCAAGTAACAGAACTACGGTCAAATTATTAAGGCCTTTTTGTCCTTTTACAAGGGCTTATACCAGCTCAGACTCAATGAATCTGAGATGGTGAAGTTGCAAAGGACGAAAGATAGAGACTCTTTCCCCTCTTCCCTACCCTTGCCACAACTGTCTGAAGAACAACGGGCACTGCTATCTAAACCTTTTGACCTCTGTGAATTCCAGTCCATACTGTCGGAGAGCCCTAAAGAGAAGTCGCCCAGACAAGATGGCTTTTCGACTCTATATTACAAGACCTTCCTTTCGTATCTAGGCCCGCTACTTAAGATGTGTAACACAGTTTTGAAGGGCAGCTCACTCCCTCCCTAAAGCTCTTGAAACACACATCTCTCTATTGTATAAAGAAGGAAACGAGCCCATGCTTTGCGGGAGTTATCGACCTATCTCCCTGATAAACAATGAATGAAAGATTTATGCAAGTTTAATAGCAAGACGTTTGTTGGGGATATTGCCTCAACTTGTCTCCTTGGAACAAACAAGGTTTGTGTTGGGTAGACAGGGGAGTGACAATGCAAGTAGAATCCTGCATTTGTTATAGCATGCGAAAATGAACAATTTACCACTGGTCCTTTTAGGCACTGATTCTGAGAAAGCCTTCGACAGGGTGGACTGGACATTCTTATGTCATACCCTGTTGGCCTTCCGCTTCCCAATCCCTCTAGTCGAGGCAACCTTCAAAATGTACCTTTTATCTCCTGCGAGATTACGCATCAACAATCTTCTTTTTGATGCTTTCTTAATTCAAAACGCCACCCCTCCTCTTTGTACTCGGTATGGAGCCCCTCCTACGAAGTATTCAGCTAGAATTAGAGATCAAAGGGGTACAGCTACAAAAGGTTCACCATAAATCTCCTGTATTTGCAGATGACCTGTTGGTGGTCCTTTCAGATCCAGATAGAGGCATCTCTGCTTACCAAAGTACTGGAATGGATCAGAGGCCCTGTGAATAAGTTGTGGTTATCGATCGAAGAAAACATGACACAAACCTCACTGAGGTCCTGGGCCTTGCTATTAAATTTTCATGACAAATCACGTCCCCCACTGAACGACATAACCCAGGCAGTCCTTAACATATGGAAGAAGGAACACTACCTAATGACTCCCTCCCCTGTCCCCTATCTTAACAATCTAAGAGGTTATTAGTCCCCTTCTCCCAAGGTTACGGATGGTCCCCCAATCTGATACCAATCTTTTTTTGATTCGCCCCGTTCCAATAGACCTAGTGTTTCTTGATGGTGCATTAGGAGATTCAACAATTGGAACCCCTGGCCAATATTTCATTCTTACAATACAACAGACTAAAAGAGTACATTCACAAACACATGAATCATTACAACTCGTTCCGGCCCCTTGCCCCTTTTGAACAACTCTGCGCAACTGCAACCCCCCAGCAAAGTTCTGTCGAAGCTTTAATACTGTTTAGTTCGTAAAAAAGCCCATGTTAAATAAGCTTACTTGGGTCTATAGGAACGGGATTTAAATGTTCTTTTTATGGATGAGCAGATCACCCAGATATACGGCAGATCTCATGGGCCTTCACCTTGTGTGCAGATTCAGGAGAATTCTTATAAACTAATGTGGAGCCCACTGGGACAGGTACTCGGTACCGGACCAGGGTACTGCTGGGGATATCACGGTGGTCTTGGTCCGGACCGTGTCCCGGGTTCCGCAAGTAAATGGGGGAATATTTAAAGGGGAGTTTGTCGTGACGCCACCCACAGGTTGTGGTCAGGGTGACCATCCCTGCTGCAGAACGTCCGGGGATGATTTTTGGCAGCTGGGGATGTAATGGCTCTCCGCAAGTAGAGCTTGGTTCCCCAGGGGCAGAGATAGTAACAGTCTATTGATGGTGCTATGGATATTGTAGGATAGTGGTAGTATTAGAGATGATAGCTACTTGTGAGGGAATGCAGGATTTGATCACAAGAATCACACAAACTCACGGTTTTGAAGTTTTCCAAGTCTTTACTGCAGATGATGTTGTTAGCAAGAGTACTGTCCATGGAGTCTGTACCGGTGCCGGGTTGCGTACACCCTGTCCAGGTCCTCAGCTTCCCTCTCCTGCGCTGTGTGTGTGGCCCTGCTGCCGCTTCAGCTAGGCTGCTAGCCTGTCTCTCCTCACAGGTACCCCCTTTGCTAGGCAACTTGAGTCTTTCCTCTATATTTCTGACCCCGCCGTGTTGCTTTGCTGAGGTACAGTGTAGATACATAACCTCCACTAGTCCGGTGTTTACTGTGCTGCATGTGTGAGTCACAGTTTTGGATCCGGTATCCTGTCTGTGCGCTCCTCCGGGGCGAGTTATGAGGTAACTCAGTCTCCCAGATGTGTTCTCCTGTTTCTCTTACTCCTTCCCTCAGACCCTGGCTAGGCCTGGAAGTGGGTAGCAGGCTGTGGAGAGGCCTAAGGCAGCCCCTTTACACCATCAGTCTTTCTTCCTCAGTCCTCCCAGGAACTAAACTAACTCCGACTGACTGTCACTCCCACTCTGAGGTAAACACCATTAGCTCCTCCTACCACTCTGCTCTTCCCCATTTCCTCTCCACACCAGAATATATAGGGAAGCAGCTTTAGCTCCCCCTTCTGGCCTGGAGACGCTAGTGTATTGTTGTGGGTTGTGTGGGGAGTTAACCCTTTGTGGTGTTACTTTGGCACATTAACCCCTGGGGTGCCACACTAATAACCCATTGGTATCTAACCCCAATCCAGCTGCAGAGATGGCGTCCCTCCACATGTGGACAACATTGGAGGAGTAACACAGAAGCTGGCTCATATCTACATGTCTGGTGGCTCTGCTCTAAAATAAGTATTGGGAGACCATACCTAAAATTATCTCAGAGGTCTTTGACCGGGAAACCAACTTACCAGCACAAAACTCTCTTCTCAGCTTCCCGATATGGCCTAAAGAAGCCATATCATCTCGGCTGGCTAGCAACATTTTAGCTGCAGGAAGAATACTGATCCCTGCTCAGTGGAATACTGCTAGAGTCCCTTCCAGGGCTCAAGTCCTTAAAGAAATAGACTCAATGTATAGGACCCATGAAATTGCAACCCTCTCCTACAGCTCCTATTTCCTTTTCGAAAAAACATGGTCATCATGGATACATAATAATAATCATCTATAATTATTATTATTATTATTATTATTATTCATTTGTATAGCACCATTGGTTCCATGGCACTTTACATAAGAAGTGGGGGTAACAAGGACAAATGCAGAACATATGAACAATCAAGGCTTGCTGATACATGATGAGAGAGGACCCTGTCCACAAGGGCTCGCAGTCTGCAGGGGTGGGAGAGGACACAATAGGAGGGGAAGTGCCAAGCATGTGGTGGAGCGGCGCTGGAACTCATCATAGGTTGTAGGCTTGTTGGAATAGATTCATTTTCAGGTTCTTTTTGAAACTCTTAAGGGTAGGCGAGTGTCTGACGTGCTGGGGGAGAGAGTTCCAGAGTATGGCAGAGGCGCGGGAGAAGTCTTGTATGCGGTTGTGAGAGGAGGAGATAAGAGAGGAGGAAATGAGGAGTTCTTGTAAGGAGCGCAGGTTGCATGTGGGTAGATATCGGGAGACCATGTCAGAGATGTAAGGGGGGGAGACAGGTTGTGGATGACTTTGTATGTCAGGGTTAGGACTTTAAATCGGGGTCTCTGGGGGGTGGGGAGCCAGTGAAGGGCTTGGCAGAAGGGGGAGACAGGGGAATAGTAAAGAGGCAGGTGGCGTAGACAGGCACTGGAATTTAGGATAGAGCGGGATAAAAGCGGGGAGACCAGTGAGCAGAAGGTTGCAGTAGTCAAGGCGGGAAATGACGAGGGCGTGAACAAGAGTTTTGGCAGTGGCGTGATTAGGAAGGAGCGGATCCAGGCAATGTTCTTGAGTTGGAGTAGGCAGGAGGTGGCGAGGGCATGAATGTGGGGCTTGGACTGGAATGAGAGCAGTCGTTGACTAGGATGAACAGGGCCGGTAGAGGTGGAGGGCGACTGGGGGGAGACGAACTTTGTTTTGTCCATGTTCAGCTTGAGGAAGCGAGCAGAGAAGAAAGACGAGATGGCGGACAGGCATTGGGGGATTTTAGACAGAAGGGCGGTGATATCAGGGCCAGAGAGGTAGAGCTGGGTGTTGTCGGCGTAGAGATGGTACTGGAGGCCATGGGACTCAATGAGTTGACCTAGGCCGAGGGTGTAGATGGAGAAGAGCAATGGTCCCAGTACCGATCCCTGGGGGACGCCGACGGTAAGGGGGTAGGACGAGGAAGAGGTGTAGGAGTAGGTGACGCTGAAAGTGCGGTCCGTATAAGGTATGAAGAGATCCAAGAGAGGGGGCGAGGTCAGTGATACCAAGGGATTCTAGGATTTGAAGTAGGAGAGAGTGGTCGACCGTGTCAAAGGCGGCAGAAAGGTTAAGGAGGAGGAGGACGGAGTAGTGTCGTTTACTCTTCACGGTCAATAGGTCGTTGGTGACTTTAGTTAGGGCAGTTTCAGTGGAGTGGTGAGGTCAGAAACCAGATTGTAGGCGGTCAAAGAGGGAACAGGAGGAAAGGTAGGACAGTTCAGAATAGACGTGTTGCTCAAGTAATTTGGATGCGAAAGGGAGGAGGGATATGGGGCGGTAGTTAGCGACAGATGATGGGTCAAGAGAGGGTTTTTTGAGGATGGGTGAGATCAAGGCATGTTTGAATGATAAGGGAAAGACACCGGTAGTGAGTGATAGGTTGAAGAGGTGGGTTAGGGCAGGGATGAGGACTGCGGTGAGGTTTGGGATGAGGTGGGAGGTGAGTCGGTCGAGGGCGCAGAATGGTGAGGTGAGATCGTGACAAGATGGAGGAGAGCTGATCTTCAGTCACGTTGGAGAAGCTTCCTTTTGTCAAAGAGGGTTGGGCGGTGATGGGGGTGGGTCAGGGGGATGTTGGGCCAAAGCTTTCTCTAATTTTATCAATCTTTTGTTTGAAGAAGGTGGCGAAGTTGTCGGCGGAGATGAGGGGGGAAGGAGGAGGTGCCAGGGGACGGAGTAGGGAGTTGAAGGTTTTGAATAGTTGTTTGGGGTTTTGGAACAGTGTGTTGATTAAGGAAGAGAAATAGGTTTGGTTTGCGGGGGTGTGTGCGTCCTTGAAGTTGGAGAGGGATTGTTTGTATGTGATGAGGTGGTCTGGGGAGTGGAATATCTACCCTGGACGCTCGGCGTAGTTCTTTTGTGAGAGAGGTAAGCCAGGGTTGCATGTGTGTGTGGGTTTTGGTGTGTGTGAGGGAGGCGGCATGATCGAGAGCCGCAGTTAGTGTGGAGTTATAGAGGGTGGTAACAGTGTTGACGTCGGGTGAGGAGGCGACGTCTGTGAGAGGGAGGAAGGAGTGAAACAGTGAGTTGAAATCGATAAGTTTAAGGTTTCTGCAGGGGTGACTGAGTTTCCAGAGAGGGGGGGCAAAGTAGGGGGAAAGATGGAGGAGAAACAGATTGTGGTCAGATAGAATGAGGGGTGAGTTTGAGAGGTCGGTGAGGGAACAGAGGCGGGTGAAGATAAGGTCAAGAGTATGGCCGTCTTTATGAGTGGCTGAGGTGGACCATTGGGAGAGGCCGAAGGAGGTGGTCAGTGATAGGAGTCGGGAGGCAGCATTGTCGGGGGTGTCGATGAGGATGTTGAAGTCACCCTTGATGATAGTGGGGATGTCAGAGAAAAGAAAGTGGAGAAGCCAAGTGTTGAAGTGGTCAAGGAAGGAGGCGGTGGGTCCCGGGGGCGGTAGATGACTGCAAGCTGGAGGTTGCAAGGGGAGAAAATGCGGACTGAGTGCAGTTCGAAGGAGGGGAAGGAGATGGAGGGAGGCGGTGTAGTTTGGGTGAAGCAGCAGCTGTCAGACATGAGTATACCCACACCTCTGCCGCGGGTGTTACTTAGTCGGGGGTGTGTGGGAGAGAGTGAGACCGCCATAGGAGAGTGCAGCAGGGGAGGCTGTGTCAGTGGGGGTAAGCCAAGTTTCAGTGATGCCGAAGGAATTTTAGTTTGTTGGTGATGAAGAGTAGATCTACTCCTGAATTCACCTTGGCTTTTGCGACCACTTGAGAGATTATATTCTACTGCTTGGACTGAACTGACTTTCTGCTTCTAAAACCCTACCATCTACATACCGGTATATAAAATTGTAATTAATAAACTCATACAAATCCTCCCACAGAGTAAATACCTCTCCCCCTTTTCTGCTCTTCTCCTTCCTTCTTCCTTTTCCTTCTTCCAACACTGTTATTTTCTTTCCTTTCCCCCTGTTTTTCCCTCCTAAATATGGAGAGTCTTAACATCTTAAGCCCCAACTTTGAATTAGTTGTACCTCTTTAAGTATTCATACTTTCTTTATAACAAGATCGAGTCCCATATTGACACTATTCAGCCAATGACATTATCAACCATTCGAGGTTAGACATGACTATGTACTTAACACCTTGGTTCGGCTCATGACACATGATCCATGTGGATTCTGTTTTCACATTACTCAATATTAATATTATTATTATTATTATTATTCTTAGACTTCTAGGTTTAAGTTTCATCTATGAAAGGACAAGTTCAAAATTTCATCAATTTCACCAGTCATGACATTAGATTCCTAAACTTATACACCTATCTGTCCATGTAGCAATGTGGATGTATAATGTATTTATACATATTAATTGGATGCAGTAAATGCTAAAATGAGGAATTCTTTGGATTCACCATCACCCACTCAATCAACAATAAACAGTTAAGGACGGCTGACATTTACAAAAAATGCAAAAAGCAAATCTTCGAGTCTGATGTTCTCTCTACTAGAAACAAATTAGGCTGCCTGGAGAAAACATGGATCAAATGTCACACAGACCTATTAAATATAGTAGACAGATTGCAATGACTATTTTCACAGCTTCTAACACTTATAAGATTTATATTTGTGCACAGTGATCAATATCTGAGATTAGTACATCTGTAAATTTTATTTTGTAAATCAAATTAGGTGATTGCACGAATAAAAGTTACTTTTTTAGTTTCCCAAAACTATTATTAGAAAGAAAATTTACAATATCAACAAATAATCTCACTGAGTAGATAGTGGTCTGGTTTTAGTCTATACAGTGATATCATGGCTATGTTTTTCACCAACATGTGACACCATATACCTTTCCCATTCGAGGGACTTTTTTGATCATTGTCTAAATCACTCTGATAGGTGAATTATATTAGCCATTGGACCTTCTCACCTCTAGGATCTTGTTGGCCATCCCCTTCCAAAATTCTTAATATGACAGCTCTGTAAACTGGTGATCTGGAAGAATCACAGCTGTAATCAGCAGATCGGTGGAGCTGCAAACTCAGATTTACCCAATGATTTTTACAGCTCTTTAAAATTCAGTGGCAACAAGATTTCCAGCTCTACAGCCAAAGTGTGGCATTATCTATGGCTTGTGTGCTGCTGCTGAAACGTAGAAAACTCCGTTATGAACTTCCCAGGGCACAAATTTCTGCTACTGTTACTTTAAAAATCAGTTTACACCTCTGAAAGGAGTACTGTATTAAAGACCTCAGCCTTACTAAAACCTCAGTTGCCCTACTGAACAGGCTTATTCTAACACTTGCAGGTGTGAATGAGGTTGAGAGGACCAATTGAGCTGTGGTACTGATCTCGGCCTGGACAGGCATAACTAAGCGATTACCTTATCTTCACTAGTGATGCACCCCAGGGCCGAGGGGTACTCAGAATCGGGCTGTTAAGCAGTTCTGGGAAGTCACAGGGGTCGAGACCCGGCTTCTGTGACCCTGGGTTCAGTTGTAAAAGAGTTCTTGGCTAATGTAAGTAAAGGGGTCATTGGTAAGGGAGTTATTCGTGATGCCACCCGTGGTTTGTGGCTATGGTTACCACCGCTGCTGCGGATCCTTTGGGGATGGTGGACGGCAGCTAGGATGGAGCAGCTCCCCACGGGTGGAGCAGATTCCCAGGGCAGTGGATAATGGAAGGGTATAAGGTGGAGGATGGAGACACGGAAATAACTGGAGGCCACAGCAATGAACATTTCCTTTACTTATACTTATCCGTTGCAGGTACTGTCTAGGGCACCGGTTTAGATGTTACTGTGGACCCAGGCTACCTGGACGCAAACAGAAAAGATCCACCTATTCAGGTGTGTTGGAGGCCTCCCTTCTGCGCTTTCACTTGCGAGTCACCTTGCTGCATGAAGCTGTGCTGCGGCCCTCTCTCCCTTCCTCTCCTAGTCTATACCTGTATAGCAGGTAGCGCGAGCCTTGTTCCAGGGGTTGCGCCTCAGTGGAGACCCAGGGCTCTAGTATGATATTCTGCTGTCAGGTGTTAGGTAGGCCAGGGGACCTGGAATCCCTGGTCCTTCTGGATTTCTGCTGCTGGGCCATTAGTACCCGAACAGCCTTGGACTCCGGTGTCTGGTTTTCTGGGCGCTTTCTCCTATGGGGTGAGCTCAACACCGCTCTGTGCCCCAGGTTCTCCTCGCTTTCCTTCTCAGACTAACTCCATGAATGTTCTGTTGTTCTTCCTGGCTGTCCTGCCTAACCCCTCCTCCAGGCCGAACTTTTATAAGGAAGCTCCCCTTAAGACAGGTTCCCCTTCTGGTCTGGAGACAGGACAGTGTTGGATGCTGTGTCACCTGAATAAGGAACCCCCTTTTTGCTTCCAGGCGTGACATCACCCCCTGTGAGGGAGGCCATGCCATTGTTGCAACCAGACCCCCCTAGTGCTATATTCCCCCCAAGTGAAATTCAGTACTCCGGACCGAGCAAACATTTTAGAACAGTGAATAACAACAATTTAATGTGTAGGAGTCTCAAAAATGAAAACATGCAAAAACCAGCACAATGGAAAAAACAAAGTCACCATGGCGCTTAGTCCTTGCACTGCAGTCCAGGATTTGTCTCTTTTCCTGGTTGTTAAGACAATGATGGGAGTGCTGGTGTGTCACGGTCCGCGCTGCTGTGGTATAAATAAACTCACCAAAGAGTCAGCAGTTATTCCATCCTTTATTTCCTCCTCTCTCCTACGCGTTTCAGCACCACACCCGGCGCCTTCCTCAGGGACATTACAATCATACCAGCAGAGGGGGTTTTTATAGCCCCTTGTTGTACAGACAAAGAGGTGTCATCTGTTTACCTGATGATGCCATCCTAATCATCAAAATGGGTGGATCTGCCCATTTTGGCGCTATTTTTTACAAAAACATTAAATACATCCCAAAATTATAAATGTATTTAATGTTTTTGTACAAAATAGCGCCAAAATGTCTGTACAACAAGGGGCTATAAAAACCCCCTCTGCTGGTATGATTGTAATGTCCCTGAGGAAGGCGCCGGGTGTGGCGCTGAAACGCGTAGGAGAGAGGAGGAAATAAAGGATGGAATAACTGCTGACTCTTTGGTGAGTTTATTTATACCACAGCAGCGCGGACCGTGACACACCAGCACTCCCATCATTGTCTTGGATTCAAGCCACTATCTAGTGGTCGGTGGAGGTCCTGCAGCAGCTGGAACACTGATTCCAAAACGCCTTCAAACCAGTTGTGGGAATCACAACTGGACCAGGTGAGCAGCTTCATAGCACCACCAGCTTACACAAGTGTCACTAGTGATAGGGCACTATTGCGCCTCTTGTCCCCCTCCCTATTTTTCTTTTCCTGGTTGTTGGCCACTCTCGTAGGCCAGTACAATAAGGGCCTGACCACACACAGTCCAGTGCTCTATTGTCCATTAACTGTTCAAGAAAAATGCAAAAGTTCATACACTAAGTCCCGTAGGCACGATACGCTTAGTGGTTACTGAGTTACGTAGTTGCATTAAACAAAACATTTACATTTTCAACATATTCACTTAACTCACTAACAAGTCTCTGATGGACTGCACAGCCTTTGTCAGAGAGCATGCTTCAAACAAGCTCCGCAGTCTCTCACTTAAGTCATTCAGGATGTGCGGCTTCCCCAAGCACCATGGTAAACAGGTCGCCCCCGGTATATAGGGCATTGACAACGGCATTACCGGAGCTACAGCTGGTGCTGCAGCTGGCGCTGTGGCCACGCCCGCTGCGGGACCCTCCCCTTAAGCCAGGTTCTAGAGCTGCCACTTCTGGTCAGGAGACAGGAAAGTGTTGGATGCTGTGTCACCTGAATAGGGAACCCATTTTTGCTTCCAGGCATGACATCACCCCCTCTGAAGGAGGCAATGCCATTGTTGCAACCAGACCCCTGGGGTGCTTATAGAAGAGCCTCTAATGGTGAGATTATGTCATGTGGTAGCTTTAACTTTGCTTCAACAATACCGTTCCTGTGGTGTGGCGTCCAGTTATTGGGAAACAGTTGCTCATTGTTTGGTGTATGGTGGAAATCTCCTCATGGTTTGTATATCTCCTCCTTGTGCTTTATTTAACCCTGCTCACATATTGTCTTCGTCCAGTAAGTGCGAGTGCAGGGAGTTTCAACTTTGGTTTTCCTGGTCTGTCTTTATCTGTGGGTTTCATTGCTTCCTATAAAAAGAGGGAGAAATGACTAAACATAGGAGACATCAGTAAGAAGACAGACAGTTAAAAAAGAGAGTAACCAGCTGAGGAGAGGTGGTGGAACAGCTGAGGAGAACACCAAGATCAAGTTGGAGGGCAGCTAGAGAATATATGCCTGAGAAGTGTCCAGAGGACTGGAGCAAGTGAGAGCTCATCGTAAGGCCGAACCCTAGAGCAGAATATCAACCAAGTGGTACCGGGAGGAAGAGGGGGTACCAAAGGCACGGGAAGTGAGCAATCCACCCATGGGACTCGTATCCATTGTCAAGCACAGGCAAGTGGAGGGACTAGGATGCAAGGGGCACCGGGAACCCAAAAGACTAGGGGAGAGGACATGAGGAAGATGGCAATCCGTCATTGAAATGCATTGTGGTCTTTATTAATAAATGATAAGTATATAATATTTGCCCCCTCCCGTGGTCTCTGTCCATAGCACTCTCCAGCCACGGTATCACATAATTTATCAATTGTCTCCTCCCTCCGGGAGCTTGTGGTAGGGCTGCTTTTGCTCAGAGGACCTGTGGTTTCATCAATAGGACCTGGCGTGACGTAAGCACTGACGCGATGTCAGGTGATCGGATCCCCTGCACCATGTGACCGTAACATGGAAGTGCACATCAGAGGCTCTGTGCCAGCGCCGCCGCCGGCGGAAGACACAGTGCCGTACACCAGGGTTGTGCTGGGTGAGCACAACCCTATAAGGTGAGAAGCTTAACTCCCTACACCTCAGAATAGCTGCTCCCCACGGGATCCTCTCATGGTGCACCTATCTTCTCTCTTTTTCATAGTGGAGAAGACCAAGCTCAGATAGCAACCCGGAGGCTGTGGCACTTCCAAGGTGACACAGCCGACAAGCGCGCACATTTGCTGAAAAGGTGGAAACCATAGGGAAAAGGGGGGACACTGCATGTTAACTGCTAGGAAAAGCCCACAGTCGCTGGCTCAGAGCTCTTTGTGGCGAGGCGCAAGGCAGAACGGGAGTGGCAAGTGCAGTGTGAGACGACCTGGAAAGGACAGAGAAGGGGTGCCGGTTACGTGCTGAGTCGGTCGACAGGTTAGGGGATACTCTGATACCGGGACAGGGGGTCACTTCAGTGGGGGAATCACGGCTGGTCGGTTACCGATTCCGTGCCCTGGACCCTCAATGGCGGGGTGGGAGTGATGATGATGGGGGAATGGTAACGTGACACCACCTTTGGTACCTGGTAATAGGGTTACCAGTGCTGCGGCCGGCTGCTAAGGTGATGGGAATGCAGCTTTGGTAGTACAGCTCCCCACAGGTGGAAATTTATCTCAGGACAGCAGGTTGGATGAGGGGACTAGTAGTAGCGGTTCTGCTGTGAATGCTGCAGGCAGCAGCGGTGAAGCAGGCACACACACACACACACAATAGTCTCTGTTTCGGTACCTTTTTACTGATGTCCGGTAACTGGAACGTAGGGATGGGCGAATCTACTCGCTAGGACTCGTTACTCTGCGAGTAGTAAGGGACTCACAGGACTCGGTACTCTGCGAGTAGTAAGTGACTCGCAGGACTCGGTACTCTGCGAGCTTCCCAGCGTTTACTCGCACAGTAACGAGTCCAATGCAAATCAATGGCAATCCTAGTTTTGTCAGAGACTCTGACAAAACTAGGATTGCCATTGTCTAGCATTGGACTCTCTACTGTGCCAGTGATAGCAGGGAAACTAGAGCTGTCTGCTCTGTGCAGCTCCAGGGTCCTAGAGCCCGCCTGCTGCCTGATGTAGCAGAGCTGAGATTGTTCTCAGTCTGCTCATTCCCTGTACATAGGCATCTATATCTATGCACAGGGGATGTAGCAGAGAGGACATCGCGTTTTGGACTACGTCGGACGGGAGAGGATTTTTTTAATTAATGATGGAGTCCCTAATAGCTTTTTTTTTTTTTTCTAATAAAAAATTTTCTCTGTGTTTGTGTTTTTTTTAACCCTTTATTGGAGATTCTTAGTGGCCGGGTCAAACCTGGCCTGACATTAAGAATCCCGGGCTTAATACCAGCTTGTATAACAAAGGTGGTATTAACCCCTTTATTATCCAGCGTGCTACTGCCACCAGGGCCGCTGGAAGAGCGGGGTTCAGCGCCAGAGGATGGCGCTTCAATGAACGCGCCATCTTCTGGGGTGGCTGCGGGCAGCAATTTGCAGCGGGGGGTGCCCAGAAAGCTTGGGCCTCCCTGCGCTGCGGATTCCAGTGCCCAGCTGCTTAGCTGTACCTGGCTAGACATAGAAATTGCGCGGAGCCCCACTAATTTTTTCATGAAATAAGAAAAAAAAAGGGCTCCCATATATTCTTGTGTCTGGCCAGGAACAAATAGGCACCTGGGGGTTGGGGGCAGCCCGTCGCTGCCTGCTGGATCTGGCTGGTTCCAGAAATACGGCGAAGCCCACGTCAAATTTCTTTCTGACAAATCCATGAAACAATGTAAATAAAAGGGACTGCATCTTTATTAACCCCTGGACCATGGGCGAGGGGTTAATAAAGATGCAGTCCCTTTTTTAGGATTGTTTTATTGATTTTTCAGAAAAAAAATTACGTAGGCTTCGCCGTATTTCTGGAACCAGCCGGATCCAGCAGGCTGCGACGGGCTGCCCCCAACCCCCAGGTGCCTATTTGTACCTGGCCGGACACAAGAATATAGGGGAGCCCTTTTTTTTTTATTATTTCATGAATTTCATGAAATAATAAAAAAAAAATGCGTGGGGCTCCGCGCAATTTCTATGTCTAGCCAGGTACAGCTAAGCAGCTGGGGGCTGGAATCTGCAGCGCAGGGATGCCCAAGCTTTCTGGGCACCCCCCGCTGCAAATTGCAGCCCGCAGCCGCCCCAGAAGATGGCACGTTCATTGAAGCGCCATCCTCCGGCGCTGAAAGCCGCTCTTTCAGCGGCCCTGGTGGCGGTGGGACGCTGGGTAATAAAGGGGTTAATACCAGCTTAGTTATACAAGCTGGTATTAAGCCCGAGATTCTTAATGTCAGGCCACGTTTGACCCAGCCACTAAGAATCTCCAATAAAGGGTTAAAAAAACACAACACAGAGAAACATTTTTATTAGAAATAAAAAAAAAAAAAGCCATTAGGTACTCCATCTTTAATTAAAAAAATCCTCTTCCATCCGACGTAGTCCAAAAAGCGATGTCCTCTCTGCTACATCCCCTGTGCATAGATATAGATGTCTATGCACAGGGAATGAGCAGACTGAGAACAATCTGCGCCATAAGAATTTTGAAAATCCGCCATTGCAAAGCGCGCGATGCGCGGGAAGAAACGGGGCAGTACCCAGCAGAGGCGCGAATCCAGCCTCCTCCCTGGTGCTGACGACATTCGGCGGGGAAGAGAATCCCTGGTGCCCCGCGGAACTTTCAAGAGAACATCCAGGTGGAAGTGGAAGACAGGAGGGTCGACCTTAACTAAGGGGGTGCTGGATGTCACAACCGGAAAAGCCAGCCTCGGCAAGCAGCAGTGGAGCAGCCAGCAGAGCTGCAGTGCCGGATAACAGAGAAGCACCCGGCGGTGCAAGGAGCAGCACCCATCATGCCGTTCCTGATGCCGTATACTCCGGGGGCAATGTGGCTACCCCAATACTCTGGTGAGCCTAGCACTCTTAGTAAGCTTTTATCTTGGCAATAAAGTCATTATGTGATGTACCCCCTAACTGAAGCCAAGTGCGTTGGAATGATTATTGGACAGTTAACTGGCAATGCGCAGCGGGAGATAGCGTCCTGGCCGGACACAGATAAGGACACTATAGTGCATCTTGTAGCTGGACTAAAGGCAGTATTTGAGTCTAGTGCTGATACCCGGGCTAAAATGAGGTTCTTCATATGTCAACAAAAGCCTAAGCAGAGTGCCAGGGACTATGCCTTAAACTTGCAGGAAGCACTCAAAGCCCTTAAACTACCAGAACTTGCCTTAGCCCCAGGAGCTGATAAAATGCTAATTCACCAGTTTATAGAGCGCCTCCTATCCCCTTCTCACAGAGGACAGCTGAGTACGATGATTATTCAGAATCCTGAAATGACTTTTGCTGAGTTAAAAGATAGAGCTATCCGTCTGCAGCAGATAGAGAAGCCCTGGGATCTAAGCTCTATGCAAGGCCCTGCAGCAGCACCCCAGCAGCCGACAGCATCAGCGACCACTGCCATGTCAGCGACTGCTGCTGAGAACAGAGAACCTATCTCTTATAAGGCCCTCAATCAAAAAGCTAGATGCCTTGACAGATACCATTATCTCCATTGCTAAAGTTATCAAGGAGCTGCGAGGACCCAAGCCTGCATCCAAGATCGAGTTGGCGACCAGCAAGGAGGATGTCCCGTGGATGAGGTCCAGGAGGTATCAAGCGATGAGAGGACGACCCAGCGACTGCTATCAACCAGATGGACAGCCCATTTGCCGCCGTTGTCAGAAACCAGGTCACTTTGCCCGGGAGTGTGATTTGTGAGAGGACGACCGGTCATCCCTATCGTGTTGGATGGCATTCCCTTCAGTGCCTTGTTGGATACCAGGTCCCAGATAACATCAATTCCACATGTTCTATACAAAAGGTACTGGGCTGATTCAGATATTGATAGTGGTCCATCTGACACTAAAATGAACTTATGGGCTAGTAATGGACAACTAATACCACAGGTTGGGTTTAGAGAAATGACCATTCAGATTGGGATGGTAGAATTGCAGAACCAGGGTATTATAATTATAGATGTTGACCGGCGAGATCGTGAACCTGTAACGTTACTAGGAATGAATGTAATTGAAAAATGTTTTTCCGAGGTAATTACTGTCTTGCCGAAGATCGCCGAGACTGTCAGAACCAGACAGCAGAGGCTTCTACACAAAGAAATCAAAGCCCTGATGATGAAACAACAGGTAGAAATATCCGGAGGTGAAATCGGCAGTGTACGAGTAAGTGATCCAATACCCATTGTAATACCTCCCAAAACTGAAATGTTGGTCTGGTGTAGAGCTGCAATAGGCATTAAAGGGCAAGACTATCAAGCCCTGGTAGAACCCGTGTACTCAGACAGTAGACCAACTATACTTACAGCTAGAGGAGTGATTGAGGTACACCAGGGGAGAGTGCCATTACGCCTTTTAAATTGCGGAGAAGACGAGATCACATTACCAAAGTATGCCATCACAGCCGTCCAGCCATTGGCCCGTCAAGTCAGGCGGATGACAATGTCTCAGGGGAAAAGCTGGAGGATTGGTGCCAAAAGCTAGATGTGGGTACCAGTTCTACACCTTCCCATCAAAATCATGGAGTATACCGGGTAGTGAAAGAATATGAGCCCGATATTCAGCAAACACCCGTTAGACTTTGGGCAAATCAAGGGGGTAGAGCACACTATACCCACAGGTAATCATCAGCCTATAAAAGAGAGGTATAGACCATTACCACCCACTCACTACCAAACCACCAAAGACATGCTCAAAAAAATGAAATCTGCAGGGGTAATAAGAGACAGTTGTAGCCCATGGGCAGCACCTTTAGTGTTGGTTAGAAAGAAGGACCGGACCATGAGAATGTGCGTAGAGAACCGGCAGATTAATCACATCACACATAAGGACGCATACCCATTACCTAGGATTGAGGAGTCATTAGCTGCATTAAAATCTGCTAACTACTTTTCTACCCTTGATCTGACCAGTGGGTACTGGCAAGTTCCTGTGGCCGAGGCCGACAAGGAGAAGACAGCGTTTACTACGCCAATGGTCCTCTGAGTTCAATTGTATGCTGTTTGAACTCGGCAACGCACCCGGGACCTTCCAACACCTGATGGAAAGCTGCCTAGGACATAAAAACTTTGAAACTGTCCTCCTGTACCTAGATGACATCATAGTCTACTCCAAGACATATGAGCAGCATCTACAAGACATGGCACCAGTGTTTGAGGCCTTATCCGGATACGGCATGAAAATCAAGCCATCCAAGTGCCACCTTCTCAAGCCAAAGGTACAGTACCTGGGTGAGTTCAGAGGGAGTAGCACCGGATCCTGATAAAGTCACCGTGATACGGGATTGGCCAAGACCTACTAATGTGAAAGAAGTGAGGCAATTCCTGGGCCTGGTAGGCTATCATAGAAGATTTATCAGAGGATTCATGAAGTTAGCAGCTCCCCTGCAAGACATCCTGGTAGGACAGTCAAAAAGATCTTCAACCAGTAATCCTCCTCTCCAGTGGAGTGAAGAGAGGGAAGACGCCTTCAAAAAGCTGAAGTGTGCGCTGACAGGAGAAGAGATCCTGGCATATCCGGATTACCATCAACCCTTCATTCTATACACGGATGCCAGCAACGTGGGACTGGGAGCAGGACTTTCACAGAAGCAAGCAGGAAACTCCGGCCAACGGACAGAAACTCCGAGAATTACAGCTCCTTCAAGTTGGAACTACTGGCAGTAGTTTGGGCTGTAACTGAACGTTTCAAGCACTACTTGACAGCTGAAGAATTCACCATCTACATGGATAACAATCCGTTGACCCACCTGGACCCAGAAAAATTAGGTGCATTGCAGCAGCGATGGATAGCTCGGCTGTCTAACTACAATTTTGTCATCAAATATAGGGCAGGCAGCAAGAACGGGAACGCAGATGCCTTATTCCGGATGCCACACCTGAAAGACGTGGAAGAGGAACCCGGAAGAGTTGGAAGAAATTGAACTACTGGCCTTTCATCGTTCAAAGGTAGACAAGTATCAACCAGACATCTACCAAAGAGAACAACAGGCAAGTCTCAACCCGTTAGCATACCATGGATGGGCTGACACCCAGGATAGCGACCCAGCTGTGAAGCTAGTGAAAGAACTGCTTACACAACAAGGTGCATACCCTAACCAGAACACCCCGGCTGAGACCCAACAACTCTGGAAAGAGTAAGGCAAGTTGTTCCTGTATCAAGGGAAGCTCTGCAGAAGGCATACCAACCCTAAAGCACAAACTAGCCTGGCAGATAACCATACCCAAGCGAGACGTCAAAATGGTCTTAGAAGCCTACCATGACGATGCAGGTGATTTTGGATGGAAGAAGTTGGAAGTGCTCTTAAGAGAGAGATTCTACTGGGTTGGCATGAGAAAATCAATTGAAGATTGGTGTAGAAACTGTGGCCGATGCAACCTCAGAAGAAAAAATCAACAGAGAGCCCCACTCCAGTCCATAGTAACCAAGCAACCACTCGAGTTAGTTGCGTTAGACCACGTCAAGTTGTCACCAAGTCGGCCAGGCTATATCTATGCCTTAACCATTGTGGATGATTACTCATGCTTCTTAGTGGTGGTACCAGTCAAGGACCTGACAGCGAAGACAGCTGCAAGAGCGTTTCAGACACATTTCTGTAGACTTCATGGTTACCCGGAACAAGTCCTTGCAGATCAAGGTCCAGCCTTTGAATCAGAGATTTTCCAGGAGTTTTGCAACATGTACGGCTGTAAGAAGATCCGCACGACAGCTTATCATCCCCAAACAAATGCTTATGTGAGAAGATGAACCATATTGTAATTGACCTGTTGAAAACATTACCAGAGTCAGAGAGAAATCAACGACCAGATAAATTACCCGATTTGGTAGACTTATACAACCATGTTCCGGTGAGTTCTACAAACTGCACCCCAGCCTACCTTATGCGTGTAAGACCCGGTAAGCTGCCAATTAATTTAGATATGGGAATTCTGAAGCGAGACACAGAAGTTGAAGAATCCAATTGGGATACCCTACGTCAACAACAGTATCGCCTAGTACAAGAGTGCGTAAAGAAAAATCTTCAGCAAGTTTGAGCAAGACAAGAGAGAACCTTTAACCAACGTGCTCAAGCAACTCCATTACAATCAAGTGAGCAAGTTCTCAAGAGAAAGAGACGCACTAACAAATTGGATAATAATTGGGAAACCACCCCATACACAGACTTACCATCCAACTTACATAATGCTAAAATGTAAATGTGAAGGAAGAACTTCAGCAGTTGTGTCCAGAGACCATCTCAAACCTTGAAGACACCAGAAGTAATAGTACCCGTACGGGTCCAACCTGTCAAAGAAGAAGATGAAGTATTCCATACAGTTCTAGGAGATTTTCCCAAAACATGGCCAAACTACTACGGACCAGTTGTAGTACCAATGATTGCTTTCCCTCCAATGGTGGAACCAACACCAAAACCCGGATTACCAGAAGAAGTCCCAAGACCTGACGAACTGGAAGTAGAACCCGTAGAGGAAGTACCAATTCCTGGTCTCAGTGAGCTTGCCAGTCCTACAGTCAGACCTCCATCTGCCATAGTACCAGACACCCCAAGTAGGTACACGTCCACCCACACCATCATGCTAAGTACACCAGCATTACGCAGATCAGAGCGTAGTTCCAAGGGTCAGTTAAAGGCAAAGTGCAAAATTAAACGTGAAATGTAAATATGTTTGTGTAAATGTAAATTGAACCCAGTAGAGTGTAAATGTATAGAAAGGGTGAGAATAGTTTTGTGTTAGGTGGCAGCCACGGAGAGTAAGAACTTGGCCTCTTATGCGGTGACCCGTGGGCCTAGAGGCCTACTGTACTTGTACTTGTAGCCAGAGACACCCGTACGTGTTTAGAATAGTTTGCAATGTAAAAAAAGCCCATTACCTACAGATACTATCCTGTATGAACTTCTTAAATATTCTTGAACTTCTATTCTTCCTTATTTAATTTATGGACCATACATACCATGGACTGGTAGTGGCAAAAACTTTATTGTAAATATTCATCAACCCGGAGGCATAAGACTAAACCCCCAGAAAGACTTCTTATTTTGAACTTTTGGACTCTTTCAATTTCAGTGAAATTTGTACTTTTTACGACTCTGTAAATATTAATGGTTATACCAATTGTTTGTTTTTCCACAGTCCTGGAGTACTGTCTTTAAGGGGGAATGTGGCACCCCAGGGGTTAATGTGCCACAGAAACATCAACACGGGATCACTCCCTACACAACACTGGACACCACACTAGCACCTGTGGGCTAGAAGGGGGAGCTAAAGCAGCTCCCTTATATACTCTGGTGTCAAGATGAAGTAGAGAGTTCAGTTCCTGGGAGAACTGAGGAAGAGAGACTGTAGTGTAAAGGGGCTGCGTCAGGCTTCTCTACAGTCTGCTCCTTGATTCCAGGCCTAACCAGGGTCTGAGGGAAGGAGCACAAGGGACAGAGGAACACATCTGGGAGATTGAGTGACTTCACCACTCGCCCCGGGGGAGCGCACAGACCGGATACCGGATCCGAAACTGTGACTGACACACGCAGCACAGTAAACACCGGGATAGTGGAGGTTGTAGATCTACACTGTACCTCAGCAAAGCTACACAGCGGGGTCAGAAGCACACGGAAAGACTCAAGTTGCCTAGCAGAGGGGGTACCTGTGAGGAGAGACAGTGCCAGCAGCTCAGCTAAAGCAGCAGCAGGGCCACACACACAGCACAGCAGTGGGAAGCTGAGGACCCGGACAGGGTGGGAGTAACCCGGCCCTGGTACAGACACCGTGGACAATACTCTGCTACTACATCTGCAGTAAAGTCTTGGAAACTTCAAAACTGTGAGTGTGTGTGATCCTTACACTCGAGCCCTAATTCCCTTCACAAGCAGCCACCGTCTCCACTATCATCCCTATCCTGCAACATCCATAGCATCCATCATAGACTTTAACTACCTCTGCCCCAGGGAACCAGGCTCTGCCTGCGGAGAGCCGTTCCATCTCCAGCTGCCAAACATCGTCCCCAGAGGTTCTGCAGCAGCGGTGGTCACCCTCACCACAACCCGTGGGTGGGATCACAACAAACTCCCCTGTAAATATCCCCCCATTTACTTGCGGAACCTGGGACGCAGTCCGGAACAGGACCTCCGCGACATCCCCAGCAGTACCCCAATCCGATACAGAGTACCCCATCCCAGTCGGCTCCACATTACTGTGGCACATTAACCCCTGGGGTGCCACAACTTCTTAAGCAGTTCACAAAGTACACAGTCACGGGCGCTGGCCGGGTAGTCACCAAAGGATGCAAAGTCTCTCTGAGGCCCGCTACGATGTTCCTTCTGGTAACAACTTCTGTCCTTTTTACTCACTGCGCTCTCCTTACTATCCGTGTGTGGCCCTGAATGGAGCCCTCTTCCTACCAGGCCCGTTGAGTATATAGTGGTTACCCTTCTTTCTAAGGTGCTCAACCTGGTTTGGAGCTCCTAGTTGGGGTGTGCGTGTCGGACCAGGTCGGGGCTATATGAAAGGCCTTCAACCCACTGGGTTTGGCAGCTCAGAGCTAATCTTTCCTGCACCACACTTGGAGCCGGTACTCCATCTTGGACTGGGTTCCCTCGCAATCTTCAGTCCAGCACGGGCTTGCACAAGCCAGAGATCCCATTTCTGTCTGGGTTGCCTTCCTTTTTCAGGCACCCTCCACCGCAATCCTCACAGGGACCTCCTTCTCCTCCTTCCCTCACGGTACTCTCCTCACATCCTAACTGTAAATCCCGCCTCTTTCACTACACCTCAGCTCCTCCCACCGGGACTGGTTACCCTGGTAATGGGTACAGCCAATTGGTCCCCTAGCTCTAAGTGTATGAATGGATGAGGCCTCAGATTAACATTACCATCCTCTGGTCACCGGGATACCATACATGCTAATTCTAGGGTTAGTACCCCTTTAGTGGTGCACTGACCAGTGGGGCACCACATTCCTACTACTGGAGTTGGTCCGTTTAGAATTTTGGCCATTTTCAACCCCGTGTTGTTCCAACTGGAAATTCTTTCAGTCCTATGTACCCATAAAATGTTTTACAGGTCATCACTCAGGTACTTTAGGCCATTGCCGGATGTGTCCAATTTGTAGTCCAGAGGCCTCTTGTAAAGGGAGGGGGTACTGTCCCGTATTGACTGCTTTTGCAGTCCTGGTGTGTTGCTGCAGTGTTATTTGAGGTTTTATTTCTTTAGTCTGCAGCAATTAATGAAGGTGTGTGCAGCTCTGCAAGTTGGGAGTGAGCTCAGGTCAGGGGTAGGCAACTCCAGGCCTCGAGAGCCACACACAGAGCAGGTTTTCAGGATTTCCTTTGTATTTAACAGTTAAAATCAACAGTGCAGGAGATTAAATTACCAACTGTCAAATACTAAGGAAATCCTGGACTGTGTGCGGCTCTCGAGGCCTGGAGTTCCCTACCCCTGGCTCAGGTGGAGGGGAGGGATGTATCTGAGCTTTGTGCTCTCCACCCCCTCTGCCTTAAGTAGTTCTTCTACCTTCCACCAGATGTTGTAGAAAGAGTTCATTCCTCTTTTAGGACCTGTGTAAGCTGGAGCTGCTGCTGTTCCCTTCTACTGGAGTTGTAGTCTTTTCCTGGTCCTTGGGTGGAAGTGGGGGCTTTTAGCCTAGGGCTGATCATGAGCGAAGGGCTAGGATGGTGGCCTGAACGTCCTCACCTTCAGAGTTAATTTCAGGATCAGTGCTAGTCAGGGACCCCCAGTCTAAGGGTCAGACTAGCTCCCCAGTTCAACTAGCCCATCTTACCATCTTGCCTCCCGATTCCGTATCTGCTATACCACCCCCTGACTAATTCAAGCAGCACTAATGATGACAGGTTCACATCCTTTTACAGTACTAGTCACTTTTCTTCACAAATGAAATGTGCTACAAATATTAAAATGTTAACATTTAGAATTTTTAGATATTCACTTTGTAGAAATCAAGCAAAAGAATGGCCTGATGGTAGTCATTTTGCTGGATTCTTGTGGCTGGGAAGGGTTAAAAAAAAAAAACACATTACACTCATTCATATATCCCTGGCCCTCTCCACTCCAGTCATGCCAACACCACCCTTCTTCCCTTCATTTGGCTCCCTTCTTTTCCTACCTTTGGTTTTTAAGCAGGTGAAGCCCCTGAATAAGACTCATGTACGACATACTTTAGTTGCGTGCATTACATCCCATGTGACCGATTGAGGCACTACACATGCCATTAACAGCAATGATTAGCATCATGCCCTAGTTGACCTGCCTGCTTGTAGACTGGAGGAAGACTGATAGGAAGATGAGCTGATGTGGTGGTGGTGTGACAGAGTGGAAGGCCAAGGAGAGATAAGGTCTTGAGATTTATTAACCTCTTCCTTGTAGATTTGATATGTACCCAACATGTTCAATGCAAATTGATTCTCTCCATTTTTCCATCAAAGGTTCGACAGGCTTAGGGCCCTTTCACATCAGCGTTTTTTTCAAATCGTGGCAGCTGCGGTGAAAAAAACGCATCTGCCGCGATTACCGCATACCGGCTGCACTTGTGGCGCGGTTGCGGTAAACGCCATACAAGGTATAGGCGTACTTGCGGCAGGTGCGGCAAGTGCGGTTTTGGCACTTGCGGCAGGTGCGGCCGCGAAAAAAAATGCTGTCAGCCGCGTTTTTTTTCGCGGCCGCACCTGCCGCAAGTGCCAAAACCGCACTTGCCGCACCTGCCGCAAGTCCGCCTATACCTTGTATGGCGTTTACCGCACCCGCGCCGCAACCGTGCCGCAAGTGCAGCCGGTATGCGGTAATCGCAGCAGATGTGTTTTTTTCACCGCATCTACCGCGATTTGAAAAAAACGCTGATGTGAAAGGGCCCTTAATCAGCTTGTAACATTTTATTATCTTCAAGTACAGACTATTATATAAGCCAAGTAAGTTATTGGGAGCTAAAAGATTACTTCTTATTTTAACTGCTGGAAATAAGAAAAATAACTTTTGTTGACAGTGTGAGCAGCCTATGTGGCCTAATTAAGCTGCAGGGATTTGAAGTATTTCATACTTGGCTACCAATCATTCCAAATCCCTTAGGAATTGTGGGAGCCGTTCCGCTGACCCGCGAGGTCAGGTCAGGGCAATGTCCCGGCTTCCACTCATTCTGCGCATTGTCACTACTGCCGTCTTCACTGCTCCATAGTTCCACCGAATTTCGTCTCAGTCTTCTATTTATTTGAGATCTGGTCTCCCTGGGATGTGAACCAACATGAATCATTGAAGGCAGTGGCAAAACCTATCAGCCAATGGCTGCATGGTGTGTGGAGATTATTTTTTTATACTGGAATGTGCAATGTATGCTCATAAATAACAGATATATCACAAGCAGATCTTTAGAATTTGTGCATTCATTGTGGCCGAACATTTCTCAGACAACTATTTAATGGGTTGCCTCATTTGAGTTTAAGTTTGTCCCTCAATGTTACTTGGTATTAAAACCCCTTGCCTTCCCAGGGTTCAGTAGCACATCTCCATCTCTGTTACCCCTCTCCTTCCCAGGGTTCAGTAGCACCTCTCCATCTCTGTTACCCCTCTCCTTCCCAGGGTTCAGTAGCACCTCTCCATCTTGGTTACCCCTCTCCTTCCCAGGGTTCAGTAGCACATCTCCATCTCTGTTACCCCTCTCCTTCCCAGGGTTCAGTAGCACCTCTCCATCTCTGTTACCCCTCGCCTTCCCAGGGTTCAGTAGCACATCTCCATCTCTGTTACCCCTCGCCTTTCCAGGGTTCAGTAGCACATCTCCATCTCTGTTACCCCTCGCCTTCCCAGGGTTCAGTAGCACAACTCCATCTCTGTTACCCCTCGCCTTCCCAGGGTTCAGTAGCACATCTCCATCTCTGTTACCCCTCGCCTTCCCAGGGTTCAGTAGCACATCTCCATCTCTGTTACCCCTCGCCTTCCCAGGGTTCAGTAGCACATCTCCATCTCTGTTACCCCTCGCCTTCCCAGGGTTCAGTACCACATCTCCATCTCTGTTACCCCTCGCTTTCCCAGGGTTCAGTAGCACATCTCCATCTCTGTTACCCCTCGCCTTCCCAGGGTTCAGTAGCACATCTCCATCTCTGTTACCCCTCGCCTTCCCAGGGTTCAGTAGCACATCTCCATCTCTGTTACCCCTCGCCTTCCCAGGGTTCAGTAGCACATCTCCATCTCTGTTACCCCTCGCCTTCCCAGGGTTCAGTAGCACATCTCCATCTCTGTTACCCCTCGCCTTCCCAGGGTTCAGTAGCACCTCTCCATCTCGGTTACCCCTCGCCTTCCCAGGGTTCAGTAGCACATCTCCATCTCGGTTACCCCTCGCCTTCCCAGGGTTCAGTAGCACATCTCCATCTCTGTTACCCCTCGCCTTCCCAGGGTTCAGTAGCACATCTCCATCTCTGTTCCCAATATTTGGCATTGGCTGCATCTCTGACATTACATTGTCAGCGCGACAGCCAGTGAGCTAAGTGGTTCTGTCAGTGTGACCCAATCAGAGAAGCTGAGCTCATTGATTGGCTGTGACATCAGCACCGCAGCCAATCTCAGATACCGGAAGCTTGGGTGATCTGGGGAGGACGTTAACCCCAGGTTTATTAATTATAGCAAACTGCGCTCTGGGAAAAATATCTGAAAGGGACAAACTTTACCCAATCTCCTCAAGATGACTATTTCATCATTGTAAATAAGAACCTGTCACTCCCACCTCATTTTTAGATTGTAAGCTCTTATGAGCAGGGCTGTCATTATTTTGCTTTAATTATTGTATTGTATTATGCTTTGTATTGTATTGTATTTTCTGATCACTGTTTCTTATGATTGTCTGAATATGAACATCAGAATTGTGAAGCGCTGCGGAATATGGTGGCACTATATAAATAAAGATTATTATTTACTAACCTGATTGATAGCATACAAAGTAATGAAGGCGTGTGTATTTGTGTATTTCGGTGTATGGTGCTCATTGAATAAATCAAGATATTCTGAAAAATAAAATTCCCATTTTTCACAATTTAGATTTTATTAACATGTCTATGTAAGGATGCATGGGGCGGCAATCGCTGGTGAGGCACATTACTCATTCACCTCAGCAATCTATAGTAGTACTGGCTGGGTGCATGGACTGGGGGGGTGCAGGTCATACCTTTAAACAGATCGTTTGTTGCTTCTGGTGAACCAGGACCAATGTGCAGCGAAGATCGACAAAGGCCAACTGTTCTTATTAAACAGTTCTTTACTGAACAACTTCCACTGCTCTTCCAACACAGCCTTGTACGAGACACAGGCACACAACTTAGGGTGCCTTCATATTTGCGTATGTGAACGCAGCTTATGCTGCGTTCCCATACGCAGTCAAACGCATGCACTGCGTTCCTATGTTTAACATAGGAATGCATAGTGCCTGCGTTTGTTGCGTTCTGGTGCGGATGCGGAAGATATCTGCTCTATCCAGGGTCTCCCATCCGCACCCGGGACGCAGCATGTTGCATTTTTTGTGCGCTCGGGGACCTTGGAAAATCAGCAAGCTTCCCCAAGCGCACAAAAAAAGCATTGGCGTCAGTGGGTCCGCAGTGTTCTGCGCTTGACAGCGCAGGAGAACGCTGCGGACCCACTGAAATCTCTCCCGGTGGCCGCCGGTAATGTCACAGGAGATCACCGATGGCCACCGGGAGATCAGCTGAGCCTCTCATGATCTCCTCCTCCCCGCCGCCAATAATCAGCTAGCGGTGTCGGCGGGGAGAAACAGCTGATGTGACAGCTGTTTGAATCTTCCCACGCCGACATCTCCTCTCGGTGTTGGTGCGGGAGATTCAAACAGCTGTCAGATCAGCTGTTTCTCCCCGCCAACATGTCCCGGAGCTTACCGCCGGGAGGAGGAGATCTCCGGCGCTGATCTCCGCCTCTGGCCCGCCCCCGGACACCTCTGATTGGCTGGCCGGGCTGCACAGTGATGTGTCCGCAGGCGGACATTCTCCGCTGCGGACACATCAAAATGACATGCTTTTGACTGCATTTGTGTCTGCATGCCATCAGCATGCAGACACAAACGCAAATGTGAAGGTAGCCTTAAGCACAGTTTCCAAAGTAAAAAACATCATGTGACACCCTTCCTTATCCAGCTTCTCAACCATTGCTGTCCCAGATTTTCCTTATATCACCTCCCAGAGTGACACCACAGTGTGAAAGTCATTCTTCCACACCCACGGCTCCACGTGTTCCTAGCAAGAGGGATTTGCCACATCGGAAATCTGATGTTTTCAGATCTGCTGCCTAGGGATCTTTCTCAGATCATGTTCAATCCCGAATCGATTCATTCCCAATTAGCTACTAGCTACACTGGGCCTTATGCTAAGCATCTTTCTCCAACCCCTTCTTACAGGGGTGGACATGTATTCTGCAAGAACTAGGTTTGAAGCTGGCTGCAAACTCAATCTCAGCCACCTTCTGTATATCCGTCCATTTACTCAGGTCTCGCTGTCTTACTATGATCTTAGCTGTTGAAATTTCCACGAGTTACTCACTAGATGTGGCCTTCAGCACCTAATTGACTCACACGTCAGTAGTCACCACAAGTTCTTCCCTACCTCTCTTGAGACCAGTCTCTTACCCCTTGAGTTATCACCTCCCTAGAGTGGGCTAGTCTCAGCATTAACTATCTCAACACCTGCCGTCATCTTAAATTTGCACAACTTTTCCTTCATAAATATGATCACTAGTGATGAGCGATTACCGTAATATTCGTAATCGCTATACTCATTCCGAATAGCGAGTACAATGTAAATCAATGGGAATCGCGAGTAATTTTCTGTTGGACCCTAAATGTGGGGTCTGGTGCTTGAGGAAAAGGCTGTAATGGGAAGAGCCTGGAGAATCTGCCTGCAGGCATTTCTGAATCACATATGGTTTGTGGGAATAGCTTTGTTGCAGGATTACACCACACGTGTTGGGGTTTCCCTGACCCTATTGGTGCCTCAGTGTTTTCTTAATGGGTATGCAATTGTAATTTGGCTTTGATCACCCTGATTTAATGATGTATGTGTCACTGGGTACTTGTTAGACCTGGTCTGACCATTTTTATAATAGTACATGGATCAGATCCTATCTGTTTTTGAGCGGTTTACATGTAATAAACATTTATATTTTTTGCATAAAAACAAATGGGTCTTGTCACAGTTATTAGGGTATTGAATACTCTTTTGTGGTTCATTGTTAGGTTGTTTTGTGTCTTGTGTCGTACCCATTTTGCCTATGAGGTCTAAGAAAACCCCTACTAAATTGTTTTTTGTTTTCTCTGTGTTTTTTCACAGCCACTATGCAGGAGACCATGAAACATCGAGCCAGGGAAAAACTCTGGCTCTCTAAATTGGACCAGGTCTTTGGCAGCAAGGGAGACGTGGTATCAGCAACTGACAGGAAGGCAGTGACGGAGCAGCTCAATAACATGAAGGTCTTGTTGCACCAGAAAACACGCCTGTGGTGGAACAAGGCCTTGATGCAAAGATACATCAAAAAGGGGTTGTGCCCCAAGGGTTAAGGATTCAAGTATTTCCCTCTATCAACACCATTGAGGATGACTTCAAATCAGCTTGGTAGGACGTGGCTATAGCCTTCTCCCATAGCTTCATGGAGCTCCTCATTGAACATAATGAGAAGCCGATCCTGGACCTTGACTCTGAGATAAACAAAATACAGGAGACCCTGATGGCACAGATGTCCCAGGACGAGCAGTCCAAAATGAACGAGATGTTTGAGCGTGACTTTTCCAAATGGGAAAAAGAAATAGTTGACATTAAATCAAAGAAATACCAGAGGGATGTGATGGATTTAAAAAATGGATGAGTGTATAAGTGGCATGGGGGCAGGAAAAGATATACCACGTTATAATAATCAATGGCACGCTATCAGGGGCATCCTTAACAGACACTGGCAGGTTCTTAGGATGGATCCATCTCTCCGTAAGTTTCTCCTAGATCGACCACTTATGACATCAAGACGTGGCACGAGCCTTCGGGACATTTTGGTTCACAGCCACTATGTATGGAGGGGCGGAATTGCTCTTCACCATAGGGAAACCCAAGTGGGGCTGTTACCGCGTGGCTCCTGCCTTGCCTGCAGGACTATTAGGGCCAAGTCTTTCAGGAGCGCGGACAGGAAAAGGGAGTTCGAAATTAGACAGTACATTACTTGTAGTAGTGCAGGGGTCGTGTATTATGCCACATGTGGGTACAGCCTTGTTTATGTTGGACTTACATCCAGGGAGCTTCAGAGGAGGGTTGGAGAGCATGTGAGGGACATATCGGGGACAGAAAAGGTGGACAACCTGTCAGCTCTTCGAACCCTACCACGACATTTCAAATTATATCATCATTGTGACCAGAGTAGTCAACGTGTCCGCGGCATTGATCAGATCCACCTTGGCATACGTGGAGGTGAACTGAAAAAGGCACAGGCCAAGAGTGCCGGTGGATATACAGACTGGGCACAATGATACTGGGGGTTTGAATGAGCGACTGAGTTTCTCCCCCTTCCTCTGAAACTTGTACTGCTCCCCTGAGGTGTCCCTCGCGCCCCCTTTCCCTCTCCTATGCTCCCATGGTCTTTTATTATTGCTGCACCGCATTTGGCTGACCCTGACTTCTGGATCTGCGAGTATATTGTGTTGCCTTACTCCCGAATCCCCCTGCACGCTTGTTGGATTTGTTGGCTCTGTGATTCCTGGGACAACCGGTGGACTTGTGCTATTTCTTATCTCTAAATAATTTGAATTTCAGTGGAATCCTCCACCCCCTGGTGGTGTTTTATACGTGTATGTCGACATATATTCCGTAGTTGGATAATTTCATGTTCTTTATCTCCTACGTGTTCTGGATGTATGTTTTGGGACATCTGGCCATTAGATAATGGCGACTGGGCTTAGCCCTGGTCCTTGGTGTCTCTGATGTTTTTATGTCTCTCAGACTGCTATGTCTAGTCTTGGTATCTTCCGATGTAATTGTCAATTTAGATATCGCTATCAAGATTTTAGTACCTCCTTTAGTTGGTGTTGCTGTTATTGCCAACCCATTTCTCTGGTCTTTAAAAATCTATAATTTATGAGTAATGCTCATTTTTTGTCTCTGCCTTCAATGTCTCTGTCAGATGCTTTTTAACATGTGTGTGTTTTTATATTTACTTTTTAGTCACTTCAAGACCTCTGGAATTCTTGGACCCTAAGGAATGGAAGGGAAGCCCTTGGATCAATTTTCTATTGAGGATCTGATCATCTACACAGAGCCTTATATTGTATTGTGATGCTATTTAATGTATTATTGCTGGCCTCTTTATACTTTAATTTGTACTGCTCCTCTATATAGATTCGTCCTTGTAGAGTGTTATGACACCCATTCCCCTAAATTATGTCTGTTCTTGGGCCATTTTAATGCAATGTTGCTGTACTCCTTATTTGCCCTATAAGGGATTAATTTCCTGTGGGAGACGAGCGGCTGCATTGAATAGTCTAGGCTCAATTGCGGCCAGCATGCATGCGCCAAATGCTGCGATCACGTGTTTGTGACACAGCCACTGAGGGGCGACATCCCGTATCATGTGAGGTCAATGGAGGTTTTCCTCCTTCTGGGACGCCACTCATGGCCGTGTTGCAATCACCGTTGTTTAGCGGTCAGGTGGCGTCATGCACCAGCAATTGGCTGATAGAACAAGGGGCCCTGATAAAACCAGAGGTCTTATGTATGTGTAGGTGTATGTGTCACTGGGTACTTGTTATTGAGAGTAGGTGTTCTGTTGCAATCTTATATGAGGATGTATAATGTATGCAATTGCCATTGATATGTAATAAGTAGCACTGCCATATTATACCCTGCCGGCCCCAAGTGACATTAATTTATTGTTAAGCGATATTTTGCTACTTCTGTTAATTGCTCATCTCATAGATATGGTTGACCCTGCACTTTCTGTGTCTCTACTCACTGCCTGCCCTGACCATATTTATAATTGTACATGGATCAGATCCGATCTAATTTTGTGTAGTTACATGTTATAAATATTTTTATTTTTTGCATAGAAACAAATGGGTCTTGTCCCAGTTATTAAGGTATTGAATACACTGTTGTGGTTCGTTGTTGTTACACTGTTAAGGCCCAGTTACACACACAGATAATTGTGCACATATTGTTCACAGATCTCTGGTTGTAGTGAAATCATGGACACATTGATCCATTTTGTAGTCTTGGACAAATGTAACAATGTGTCCATGATTTCACTGCAACCAGAGATCTGCGAACAATATCTGCACAATTATCTGTGTGTGTGACGTGGTCTTTACAGATGCACAAGAACAACTACCAAACCTAACCTAAATCACATTTAACAGGCCAAAAAGGTTCGGAAACAGTTTTCCCTGTATAATCACTAACATACAAGGCTAAATAAACAAGAGAAACAACAAAATATCGCTTTTTTTCACACGTACTGTTGTACCTTTTTTGTTGCCTTTAACAATTGGGAGGGCCCTCACTCATACACTGTGTAGGTCCCTCTGTCATACAGCATTTTTAGTTAGCTATTCCCCTGCACTTTACAAGGTCAGCTACAATGTACCAGTAGGTATGTAGATCTTTGACCTCAGAGGCCTCAAGTGGCCCTGTAACATATGTTTTAGAGGGACACCTCTTACTTCGACATTTGGGCGGTCCCTCCCCCATTGAGAGTCAGACAGTGGAATACATATTCCAAAGCATTATACAATGTGCCCATTGTAGTGTTGGGCAAAACCCTTCACCTCCTCCTCCACCTCCATGACATTTTGCGGACCTAAATTCTAATGTTCAGAGGGCCTGCAGTAGGCAGGAAACTTGAGATTGCTGAGGGACGAGAGATGGCACTCCAACATATGTTTTGGAGGGATCGCTCTATTCTTTAGGAAGGGACCTCCTCTTCATTTGGGAGGGCCCTCTATACATTAGGGAGGTTTGGGAGCGTTGATGCAAAAGTATTCGAGGGCCCACAGCCAGAAGAGTCACTTTGAGGAAAGTGATTTACGATCTCCGGATGTTTAGCACGATGATGATTGATGATGATACACAGCTGCCATTAGATCAGCCTACAATCTCAATTGTTAAGGATGATAACATGGAAGATGAGTTGGTCGATTATGAGTTCACTCATCTGACCTGGACCATTGGCATGTATAGCCAGCACAGCAAGACAGATGAAGATTGAAACATAACACCAACACAGGTGCCAAGGGATACTGGTTTGACCAGACTGAGAACTGGGTCATCTGTGCCCAAGAGCACCTCCACTGTGGCCCAAGACAGGGCATGGGGGCGTTCAGTCACTGTCTGGATTTTTTTTTACTTAAAGTCCTTCGAAAAAATAAAACATTGTAATCTGTACCATCTGCCATACCAAGCTGAGCAGAGGTCAGGGCAAAGGCAACCTGAGCACCACAAGTATACACATAATTAACCATATGCACCATATTAGGTGGGCAGCACATCAGAGTACTAAATCTGTGTCTGTGGCTCAAACCACTGCCATGTTGCCTGTGCTTTGTCCTTGACAACGTGGTGTCTATCAAGCAGGCGCTCATACTTCCTGCCCACAAGGTGTATTTGTGGCACCTCTGCGGACCGATCGCCACTGGATGGCGCAGCAGCCGGGATTGGTAAGTCGGTCAACCCACACACACACCCAACACACTCCCAATCCTAAGTCTAGGGACTCTATGCCCAGCAACAGGATAGCGGGAGGAGCCAGGTGGTGGGTGGAAAGTTATAGAAGGACCAGGTTAGGGGAGTTAACAAAAGGACACAACCCCAAGTTCAGGGAGATCAGTCAGTGAAGGGAAGTCGAGGAGTGAAGTCCAGTAGAAGGAGAGGAGGGAACACCACCATACAAAACAGAGTACACAAACCTGGCGGCCTGAGCCACAAGAGGCTTGTCCGGGTCCCGGGCTGCAGACCAAGGGAAAGAAAGAGGGAATCAAGGTGAGCTTGAATTAGCGAGGACACTGGTGGAACCGGGCTGGAACCAGAGTGCCGTCTCTGCAGAAGTGGCCAGGATACTGCAAGCTCCAACCACAAACCCAGGAGAACAGACCAAAAAGGCGCGAAGGAGACACCAAAGGGGATGACGCAGATGAACCATTCCGGCTGCTTAGACTACACCAGAGCTGCTGCTGAGCTGTTGTAAGTTGTACCAACTGTTGAGAAAAGAGAGTTAACCTGGTTAATGATGTACCCTGAGGAAGGTGCAAGGGTTGCACTGAAACGCGTTGGTTTTTGTGGTGGAATAAAGAAGGAGATGGAGGAAACAATGCTTTTGGAGTACATTTATTGAAGCAGCAGCGCGGACCGTTGATACCATCCCTGTTTGAACTTTAGATTTACACCCAGTTTGTAAACAAATTCTTCCAAATGACAGCAACACAACTTAAATTCCACAAAAAAGTTGACTTTTAAAAATGATGTGACCTACAGATGACCAAAATTGTAAAGTTTGTGTTTGATTTGCTGAGCAGGAATATGTTTGTCCACTATATCAGCAAAAAGGTCAATGAAATACTGAACCACAAAGAAATCAATATTGTCATGATAGTGGTATCGCCAAAGCAGAGCTTCAACGTTAATCAGGAATACAGAGATGAGTAGCAGGTGTAGGCATGGTGCTCACAGAGCCTAGATAAAATCCCAAAACACACACAACAAACACACCACAAGAAATGCCTCCCCATTTCAAAAAATCATGCCTGGATTGCACCAAAGTGGCATCAATTCACCCAGAATAAAAAGTGTAATTCAATAAAATACATCTGTTCGCATTCTGAAAATACTGCTGACAGATGCAGAACACCATTCGGTTGCTGGAATGCATACAAACAAAATGGTGTATGACTGTGAAACCACTGGCACTTCCCCTGTGTTACCTTCTTTCCAATAAGTTGTCCAGGAAACAGGCCCTGATGACACCTGCACACAACCTGCAGTTGCACATCTACAACAAACATTTAGTATTGGACACTTGATGTACAGTCACATGAAAAAGTTTGGGCACCCCTCTTAATCCTACTCATTTTTTTTTGTTTAAAATTGTTTTTTTGCAACAGCTATTTCAGTGTGATATATGTAATAACTGATGGACACAGTATTATTTCAGGATTGAAATGAGGTTTATTGCACTTACCAAAAATGTGAAATATGCATTATTTCAAAATTTGACAGGTGCAAAAGTATGGGCACCTCAACAGAAAAGTGACATTAATATTTAGTAGATCCACCTTTTGCCTCTAGTCGCTTCCTGTAGCTGTTAATGAGTTCCTGGATCCTGGATGAAGGTATTTTTGACTATTCCTCTTTACAAAACAATTCCAGTTCAGTTAAGTTTGATGGTCGCCGAGCATGGACAGCCCGCTTCAAAACATCCCACAGATTTTCAATGATATTCAGGTCTGGGGACTGGGATGGCCATTCCAGAACATTGTAATTGTTCCTCTTCATGAATGCCTGAGTAGATTTGGAGCGGTGTTTTGGATCATTGTCTTGCTGAAAGATCCATCCCCGGCGTAACTTCAACTTTGACACTGATTCTTGAAAATTATTCTCAAGAATCTGCTGATACTGAGTGGAATCCGTGCGACCCTCAACTTTAACAAGATTCCCGGTGCCGTCATTGGCCACACAGCCCCAAAGCATGATGGACCCTCCCCCATATTTGACAATGGGTAGCAAGTATTTTTCTTGGAATGCTGTGTTTTTGTGGCGCTATGCATAACGCCTTGTTGTATGACCAAACAACTCAATCTTTGTTTCATCAGTCCACAGGACCTTCTTCCAAACTGAAACTGGCTTGTCCAAATGTGCTTTTGCATACCTCAGGCGACTCTGTTTGTGGCGTGCATGCAGAAACGGATCTTTCGCATCACTCTCCCATACAGCTTCTCCTTGTGCAGTGTGCGCTGTATTGTTGATCGATGCACAGTGACACCATCTGCAGAAAAATGATGCTGCAGGTCTTTGGAGGTGGTCTGCGGATTGTTGTTGACTGTTCTCACCATTCTTCTTCTCTGCCTTTCTGATATTTTTGTTGGCCTGCCACTTCTGGCCTTTACAAGAACTGTCCCTGTGGTCTTCTATTTCCTTACTACGTTCCTCACAGTGGAAACTGACAGGTTAAATCTCTGAGACAACTTTTTGTATCCTTCCCCTGAACAACTGTGTTGAACAATCTTTTTTTTCAGATCATTTGAGAGCTGTTTTGAGGAGCCCATGATGCCACTCCTCAGAGAAGATGCAACTAGGAGAACAACTTGCAAGTGGACACCTGAAATAGCTTTTCTCATGATTGGATACACCGGGCTATGAAGTACAAAGCTCAATGAGGTTACCAAACCAATTTAGTGCTTCAGTAAGTCAGTAAAAAGTAGTTAGGAGTATTCAAATCATGAAAATCAGAAGGGTGCCCATACTTTTGCAGCTGTCAAATTTTGAAATAATGCATATTTATAATAAATCTCATTTCAATCCTGAAATATTACTGTGTCCATCAGTTATTACATATATCACACTGAAATAGCTGGTGCAAAAACACAATTTTAAACAAAAAAAAACCGAGTAAGATTAAGAGGGGTGCCCAAACTTCTTCATATGACTGTATATCATATATACTTGTGGTGTCAAGCAAAATGTGACCCCCAAAACTGACAGTGGAAACATTGACTAGTGTGTGGTTTCTTCCCAACATGGTAGTAGTACTGCTTAGGATTTTACAAGCACTATATGACTGTATTGATTTGTGAAGTTTTGATGGCAGAATCCTACCTAAATGTCAAAACAGCGGGTAACATGGCCTGGTGTGTGCTTGGTAGCAGGCAGAAGAAAGTTTGGAGTACTGCTGCTTTACATTGGGAACATCGCCTTTTTGTAATGCAGACAGAAACACCAGCGGTTTAAATAGCATGGTGCAAAGTTTGTAGCAGGCAGTAGAAAATGTTTGGACTAAACTGTTTTGTGGAGGGCAAAAATCACCTTTGTAAGAGGAGTACTGTGGCCAGCAGAAGCCAGCCTGTCACCCCACATGGCCTGGTGTGTGCTTGGTAGCAGGCAGTAGTACTGGAGTACTGCTGGAGTACTGCTGCCTTAAGTTGGGCAAAACACCTTTTTAAAATGTGGACACAAGCACCAGTGGATTAAATGCACTGCCACAAGGTTAGTAGCAAGCAGTAGCAACTTTTGGTGTACTGCTGTTTTGCATTTGGCAAACTGCCTTTTTAGAATATGGACACAAGCACCATCGGATTAAATGCACTACTGTAAGGTTAGTAGCAGGCAGTAGCAACTTTTGGATTATTGCTGCTTTATCTTGACACAACGGACACTGACCCTACTCTAGTCACTCACCCTCCCTGTAATTAACTCTGTACTGTCTCTTCAGCTCTCAAAAGAGCTATTGGTTGGGTTTTATGATGCAGCTATGAACGGATCCTTTCAACTCTCCCTGCTCCAATATCTCTCCCTTCCTAATCTACACTGTCACTGAGGTGCAATTGAGGCAGCCCTCAAAAAGGCTTTTTTGTTTTGAAGAGGCCTAACATTCTCCCTTTCAGCTGAGAGATTTCTCCCTATTCTTCTCCAATGCAGGCTCTGCATGCAATGTGAGTAAAATGGTTATGGCAGGACTTAAATAGCCCCTATGAGTCATCTATGACGCTGAGTGGCCAACCAATTACTGTAATGCCACAGTCCTTTGGAAGTTCACTGAGTTGTAGGTTAGATTTCTGCTGAAGGAAAAAAAAAAACCTCTTTAAATCTTCCTTAGAGAGTGTGACAGGAGCTGAGTGTGACCGTAGCGTAAGTGCGAACGGAAGTAAGTGTGTGACTTGTGATTCAGTGACTTTGGATTCAGGGAGTTTGGAAGGAGGACTTACTGAATTGCTGGTCGCATTTTATTAATACTTTGCATTTCTTTTCACTTATTATCTGTGTAGTGCAATCCCAATTAGGAAATGAGCTCCATAATTGATAATGCCATCCAGTGTACATCTTGCCACATGCATGCAATCCTTGAACAGCCGGTCGAGGGTGCATACTGCTGTGTGAGATGTGAGAACGCTGTGCATTTGGAAGCCCAGATACTGGATCTAAATGAGCAGCTGGCAACACAGATCCATAGACAATATGGAAAGGAGTCTGCTGCTCAATGGGATAGATGTGGGGAAGGATGGTAGCATGGAGCTGCAGGACTGTGAGGCAGCTAGCTGGGTGACAGTTAGAAGGCGCAGTAGAGGGAAGAGTGCCAGGGAGGCTAGCCCTGATCTGGCACACCCCAATAAATTTGCTTAGTTGGCATATGAAGGGGGTGTCAGTACAGGTATAGCACTGCTGCAGCAGGGCATGACCTCTGAAAGCCAGAGGAGTGTCTGCTCCAGTAAAGGGGAAAACAGGAGAGCAGGGCAGGCCAGGCATTTGCTGGTAGTGGGGGACTCAATTATTATAGGAACAGATAGGGCAATCTTTCACAAAGACAAGGATCGTTGAACTGTGTGCTGCCTACCTGGCACTCGAGTCCGGCACATCGCTGATCAAGTTGACAGATTACTGGGAGGGGCTGGTGAGGACCCAGCGGTCATGGTGCACATTGGCACAAATGACAAAGTTAGAGGTAGGTGGAAGTGTGGTGCCCCGCCAAGCAGGCATCACAGAGGTTACTGCACCCATAAAAGAGGTGCAGATACTTCAGCTGCAGGTGGATCATAGGATGGTGGGTGGCACCCTATACCAGCACTCCCACACTAGATTACACGGTGGGAGGTTACCTGGGAGGGAATAAAACCACCTCTATGAGGAACAAGGAGGTCTTTGCCTCCAGTCAGTGAGTTAAGGAAGAGATGGAAGAAGAAGAAAGGGTTTGAGGAAAGATCCCAGGAGCAGACAGCCAGTTTGGGAGTGAGGAACTCGAGAGAGTTTATCCCAGACAGCTTACCGGGCACCGGAGCCCGCAGCTGTGGGATACTTCAGGACCACAGAAAATCCGGAGACCCGTGGAGTCTACACTTCTCCCGGGCACCCGAGCAACGAAGGAGGGTACCAGGCCCCGCTGAAGGAGCAAGCAGTCAGCAAGCAGAGGGTTATCCGAAAACAGCTAGGGTATGAGATAGAAAGGAAGTTAGGTTGGCTACAAGTAACCAGGCTTCACACCACCACTAGGAAGCAGGAAAGGAACAGACTGGGTTAGAGCACGAAGGCACACACTAAGGGTCCACGGTCCACCATACCACCTAAGATCTGCCTGCAGCCACCCGTGGTATCCTCATACCATCAGGGGTACTAAACTGTGACTTTGTATAGGACTATTGAAAATAACAGTAAAGTACCTGGAGGAACAATGTCTTGACTCTGCTTGCTTTTCTTTTAAATGAACTTGCTCCCAAACAGGAACGCTGCCCCGGAGGTCTAGTCCTACCTGTGGAGGACTTCACCAACTAGCCGCAGTACCATCGACCTCTGGCGGACTGTGGTGGCACTGGTGAATCATCACCAGAAACTACAGGTGGCGTCACGACAACAACTGTAAATAGTCCCCTGTAAATATAACCCCCTTTTGGGAAGATAGGCCCAGGACACGGGATCAGGCGCGGATGCCATTCCCGTGACACCGTTAACCTTTGCTGCCTGACACCCGAGTACCTCAAAGCCTGGGCCCAACAGAAGGTCCTGAAAGAAGGTCCTGCATCCCGGGGCCCTGGGGTGATGGGCGCAGCCTCTGATTGCTGGCAGTGTCACTCAGGGCCCAGCAGGGAAGATGGAAACTGCAGGGGATGGAGGATGGAGACTGCATGGGGATGGAGAGTGCAGGAGGATGGAGGATGGAGACTACAGGAGGATTGAGACTGCAGGGGTATGGTGAGCCGGTGGATGGAGGGTGCAGGGAGAATGGAGAGTGTAGGAGGATGGTGTGTGCAGAGGGATGGAGAGTGTTGGGTGGTGGGGGAAAGAGGTCCTTGAGTCCTGCTTGTTGCCATACACTGGGGTTGTTCAGAGGTGGCGGTGCACAGTGACAACCCCAATAGGTGAGTAGCCATTTGGCCCAGTACTTAGGGGCGGCAGCAACGGCAAATTTTTCGACCGCCCCGGGCGCCACAAACAGTTGCTACACCACTGCCACAACCCTATGACTTTTCCTACTTGTTATGGTAATTTTAATAATGAGGATTGTATTTAAGAAGTTACTTGAATAAGGATATACAAAGTGGATGGCATTAAAAAACGAAAATTGGAATATAAAGAGTGTTTTTCAGTATTCACAAGTCAAAAAACATGTTTAACCCCTTATCTATTCGAGGTCAATATGCATAAAACCAAAGTACAGTATACTAGCTGCATATGTAAGCTTGAAAATGTTACATTTACACAGAGTTTCTTGTCAAGGTCTACTGATAGAAATTGTGCAGAAAAGCACAAAGAGGAGCGCGGTGGAGTGAAGTTGCTTGGCAACGGATGGCAGCCATATCAAAAAGTCACAAAGGTTCTCCGAAGAATGAATGGATGTGGCGGTGATAATTGAGGACGTCAGGTGAGCGACATTCAGTCCTCTATAGAGTCATATTCCAGCCTTACAGCAGCATCAAATGTACATGCCCCATAAGCGGTGGCCACAGATGTAACGATTTCAGTGTTAATATAGACGCAGGATGTTATTATTGTCCTGTCATTCTGTAACTTACATAATTATTCGCTGCTAGTTAGAAAAGTTCAATATCTTACACACAAACCGGCTTTGGAAAAAAAAAGCTTTTTGCAGATAGGTTTACAAACACTAACCCCAAGGCAAAATGCCACATGGATGTTATTGTTGGGATATAACTGGGAGCTAAGGTCTTAACCGATACCACTTTATGTGGGACACGGGGTGTTTGCTCACCTATTCCAGTTATATACAATGAGAAAACAAAAAAATTAACACAGTAGTTCAAAACAATGAAGATAAATGGATCATTTTTAGTTGTGATATAGTGAAAGGTAAAACAAAGCAATCAAAAAGCTTCAAACAGCTTGCCAAAAATCTGATACCCATTGTACTCAGTAGGACATAGTGATAAAACACTATAAAGCTGCATACAGACACTCTACGTCATACCTTTAAGTGTGCCTGACGCCCTATGGAAACCTCATCAGTGCGCATAGAACATCCCAGCAATCACCTCCCCCATCTCGTGGCAGGTTGACAGTGATTGTCACATCAGTATTATGCACCTGGGTTGCCTTTATCATTGGAGACTGCTGTGTCCTGCTGAGTGCAATAGATATCAGATTTTGGCAAACCTTTTTTGATAGATTTTTTGAATTTACGCCCTTGTAGTATTTTTTTCTGAACATATAGTGTTTAGGGACTCAAACTTGATGTGGGTTATGAGCTGACATATTTTGGCCAAAATACCCACCAGTACCTCATATAATACTAAATAGTATAAATGGACAAATAATCAGAATACAACAATCAATATGCCATAGTGCCATCAGTTGTCAGCTGGAGGTAAATACTAAATGCAGAGACCCTGCGTAACAGTGGTACAGAAGATTCAATCCCAACAAAAGTGATATGCACAAAAAGAATAAATTGTTTTAACTCACCATCCACTGCCCCTTGCCTGCAGCATTGTTGTCTTCCCTCCTTGTCTGTGCCTGGCATCTGATCTTGTGATTGGTGCAGCATAGTGAGGTCATCAGTGTACACCCCGGTCACACATGATCTGATGCCTGGGGCAGACAGGATGCTGCACTGCTGCAAGTGAGCGACAGAGGGTGAGTTAATATGATTTATTGTTTTTATGTGTGCGCCAACAGGTCGGCCATATCCAGAATCTGAGACTTTATCCATGATGGGGGGCCATATCAATGATGGTGGCCATATACAGTACAGAATAGTGGGCCACATACAGGATGGGGGATATATGTATGATGGGCGCCATATACAAGATGGAAGCCCGTGGAAGAGGAGTACCTCGAAACGGTCCGTTGCACCTTCAGCACCCCCCCCTCCCTGCACCACCTGTAACTTGATGCACAAATAAACGCCGGAAATTTTTGGATCCAATCCGTGTGCCGCTACTTTCTGCAAATATACAAGATGGAAGGGTTATATTAATGATGGGGGTCATATCCATTATGGGGAGGCTATGTACCAGGATAAGGAGGCTATATCCATTAAAAGGAATCATATATCACCTGCAAGGGGCATAGGATGGGAACATTACCCCCATAACAGTGCATTATAACCATATTTTTTGCTTAATTAATTCCATATATTTTGCTTCTCTAAAATCTGGCTGAGTTTTATGGTCTGGTGCGTTTAATAATCCGAAAAATACAGTACCTATATCTTATAGAAATATATTTCCTAACAAGGAAAATATACTTTACTAACAATGCAAGTGCATGTTCATAAATTCATATATCACATTTTCTATATATACTTCAAGAACATAATGTATATCTATAGAGGGGGCGTGGCCTGGGTGGAAGTCACAATCTATGGGTTCGAAACCCCCTTCCCTGGAAAGCGACTAATTCAGCGCATATATCCCTAAAAAAATCACCCAGACACCCTCAAGCCCCTCTGGGAACAGGCATGTTGATGCGGGAAAGAGATCGGTGAAGAGACAAAGTAAGCTGGAAGTATTCTTCAAAAAAATGAACCCAGCAAAGATGGCACCTACCCTCATGCTAGATCTAGCTCCCATATCTCCAGACCCATGGCAGCCTCTCCAGTGGACCAAGAGGTGATTGTGACAGCCTGGCGGTCTCCCCACAACATGGACAGCTCCCCGGGCTCTAGGTTTAGCCTGTTAGTGAGAATGCAGGCTGAAAATGTAGTTCCAGTGATATGCTCCATGGTGCTCTTCACATTCACTATCAGTAGCCAGAAGAAATGAATGCAGGGGGACAAGCTGTAGATGGGAACACTAACACACCCAAGCGCCTCTACTACTGTTTTATTTCTCAAATTCTCAACATCCAACCAGCCAGTCTCTGGGACATTACTAAAGGAGATGTTAATAGCCTTCAGCAATGCTCTAACTAGGGATGGGCGAATCTACTCGCTAGGACTCGTTACTCGGCGAGTAGTAAGGGACTCGCAGGACTCGGTACTCTGCGAGTTTCCCAGCGTTTACTCGCACGAGTCCAATGCAAATCAATGGCAAACGCTGACAAAACTAGGATTGCCATTGTTTGCATTAGACTCGGCTACTGTGCCAGTGATAGCAGGGAAACTCGCAAAGTAACTGCTGTTACATTGCGAGCCGAGTCCAGCTGTCTGCTCTGTGCAGCTCCAGGGTCCTAGAGCCCGCCTGCTCACAGACATGATGTAGCAGAGCTGAGATTGTTCTCAGTCTGCTCATTCCCTGTGCATAGACATCTACATCTATGCACAGGGGATGTAGCAGAGAGGACATCGCGTTTTGGACTACGTCGGATGGAAGAGGATTTTTTTAATTAAAGATGGAGTCCCTAATGGCTTTTTTTTTTATTTCAAATAAAAAATTTTCTCTGTGTTGTGTTTTTTTAACCCTTTATTGGAGATTCTTAGTGGCTGGGTCAAACGTGGCCTGACATTAAGAATCTCGGGCTTAATACCAGCTTGTATAACAAAGCTGGTATTAACCCCTTTATTACCCAGCGTGCCACCGCCACCAGGGCCGCTGGAAGAGCGGGGTTCAGCGCCAGAGGATGGCGCCTCAATGAACGCGCCATCTTCTGGGGCGGCTGCGGGCTGCAATTTGCAGCGGGGGGTGCCCAGAAAGCTTGGGCCTCCCTGCGCTGCGGATTCCAGCCCCGGCGAAGCCCACGTGAAATTTTTTTCTGACAAATCCATAAAACAATGTAAATAAAAGGGACTGCATCTTTATTAACCCTTGAACCATGGGCAAGGGGTTAATAAAGATGCAGTCCCTTTTTTAGGATTGTTTTATTGATTTTTCAGAAGAAAAATTACATGGGCTTCGCCGTATTTCTGGAACCAGCCGGATCCAGCAGGCAGCGACGGGCTGCCCCCAACCCCCAGGTGCCTATTTGTACCTGGCCAGACACATGAATATAGGGGAGCCCTTTTTTTTTATTATTTCATGAATTTCATGAAATAGTAAAAAAAAAATGCGTGGAGCTCCACGCAATTTCTATGTCTAGCCAGGTACAGCTAAGCAGCTGGGGGCTGGAATCCGCAGCGCAGGGAGGCCCAAGCTTTCTGGGCACCCCCCGCTGCAAATTGCAGCCCGCAGCCGCCCCAGAAGATGGCGCGTTCATTGAAGCGCCATCCTCTGGCGCTGAACCCCGATCTTCCAGCGGCCCTGGTGGCGTGGCACGCTGGGTAATAAAGAGGTTAGTATAGAGCTTTGTATTATCAGCTGGCCCTAAGCCCGAAATTTATGGTGGTCACGCCAATATTAGACATGACTGCCATGAATTTCTATTAAATTGTTTTAAAAAAAACACAACACAGAAAATTTTTTATTAGAAATAAAAAAAAAAGCCATTAGGGACTCCATCTTTAATTTAAAAAATCCTCTTCCGTCCGACGCAGTCCAAAACGCGATGTCCTCTCTGCTACATCCCCTGTGCATAGATATAGATGTCTATGCACAGGGAATGAGCAGACTGAGAACAATCTCAGCTCTGCTACATCAGGCAGCAGGCGGGCTCTAGGACCCTGGAGCTGCGGCAACCAGCTCAGAGGAGACAGCCGGACTCTTATCTGTGCGAGTTTCCCTGCGATTACTTGCACAGTAAACGAGTCCAATGCAAATCAATGGCAATCCTAGTTTTGTCAGAGTCTCTGACAGGCTGAAGCTTCCGAGACACATCTGTGATTTGTAAATCGCACACTACTCGCTATTACTCGCTTCCCCATTCATTAACATTGGACTCGCTAGACTCGCAACGAGTAGCGAGTCCTGGGCTCGAACTCGCTAGAGTCAAGCGATTCCGAGTAATTTAGGATTCGCCCATCACTAATAAGGACGCATACCCATTGCCTAGGATTGAGGAGTCATTAGCTGCATTAAAATCTGCTAACTACTTTTCCACCCTTGATCTGACTAGTGGGTACTGGCAGGTTCCTGTGGCCGAGGCCGACAAGGAGAAGACAGCGTTTACTACACCGATGGGCCTCTGTGAGTTTAATTGTATGCCATTCGGACTCTGCAACGCACCCGGGACCTTCCAACGTCTGATGGAGAGCTGCTTAGGACACAAGAACTTTGAAACTGTCCTTCTGTACTTAGATGACGTCATAGTCTATTCCAAGACGTATGAGCAACACCTACAAGATCTGGCAGAAGTGTTCGAAGCCCTATCGAAATATGGCATGAAGATCAAGCCATCCAAGTGTCACCTTCTCAAACCAAAAGTACAGTACCTGGGACACGTCGTTAGTTCAGAGGGAGTTGCACCGGATCCTGATAAAGTCACAGTGATGAGGGATTGGCCAAGACCTACAAACGTGAAAGAAGTGAGGCAATTCCTGGGCCTGGTAGGCTATTATAGAAGATTTATTCGAGGATTCACGATAGCAGCAGCTCCTCTGCAAGACATTCTAGTAGGACGATCAAAGAAGACTTCATCCTGTAATTTCCTGACACGGTGGGATGAGGAAAGAGAAGATTCCTTCAATTAGCTGAAAAGTGCACTGACGGGAGAAGAGATCCTGGCATACCCTGATTACCATCAACCCTTCGTTCTATACACGGATGCCAGCAATGTTGGACTGGGAGCAGTATTATCACAGATGCAAGGAGGCAAAGAAAGAGTTATTGCCGTTGCAAGTAGGAAGCTCCGGCCTACAGAAAGAAATCCCGAGAACTACAGCTCCTTCAAGTTAGAGCTACTGGCAGTAGTTTGGGCTGTGACTGATCGTTTTAAACATTATTTGGCAGGTGCAGAATTCACCATCTACACGGATAACAACCCATTGACTCACCTGGATACAGCAAAACTAGGAGCTCTGGAGCAGCGATGGATAGCCCGGCTATCTAATTACAACTTTGTCATCAAATACAGAGCAGGTCGCAAGAACGGGAACGCAGATGCCTTGTCAAGGATGCCGCACCTGAAAGACGTGGAAGAGGAAACGGAAGAGTTGGAAGAGATTGAACTACAGGCCTTTCATCGTTCAACGGTACAAGATTATCAACCAGGCGCCTACCAAAGAAAGCAGGAAGTAAATCTTAACCCGTTAAGACACTACGGATGGGCTGAAGCCCAGATAATGATCCAGCCGTGAAGCTATTGAAAGAACTGCTTACGCAACAACGCGCATACCCTGATCAGAATGCCCCAGCTGAAGCTATACAGCTGTGGAAAGATAGAGGCAAGTTGTTTCTACATCAAGGAAAGCTCTGCAGAACGTATACCAATCCTAAAACGCATGGACTAGTCTGGCAGATAATCGTGCCCAAGAGAGCCACTCAAATGGTCTTAGAAGCTTATCATGACGGTGCAGGTCATTTTGGATGGAAGAAGTTAGAAGCGATCCTGAGAGAAAGCTTTTGTTGGGTTGGCATGAGAAAATCCATTGAACTATGGTGCAGAAGATGTGCCGCATGCAACCTCAGAAGGAAAGATCCACAGAAAGCTCCGCTTCAACCAATAGTAACCAAGCAGCCACTCGAGCTAGTCGCATTAGATCACGTCAAGTTGTCACCAAGCCGGTCAGGCTATGTCTATGCCTTAACCATCGTGGACCATTACTCACGCTTCTTAGTGGTGGTACCCGTCAAAGACTTGACAGCGAAGACGGCAGCAAAAGCATTCCAGACGCATTTCTGTAGACCACATGGTTACCCAGAACAAGTCCTTGCAGACCAAGGTCCAGCTTTTGAATCAGAACTATTCAAGGAATTCTGCAATATCTACGGTTGTAAGAAGATCCACACACCAACGTATCATCCCCAAACAAATGGTTTATGCAAGAAAATTAATCATATTGTAATTGAACTGTTAAAGACCATACCAGAATCAGAAAGAAACCAATGGCCAGATAAATTACCTGACTTGGTAGATTTATACAACCATGTACCCGTGAGTTCTACAAACTGCACTCCAGCATACCTTATGCGTGCAAGACCCGGTAAATTACCAATTGATCTAGAAATGGGAATCGTAAAACCAGATACAGAATAGAAGAAGAATCAGGTTGGGATACCCAACGTCAGAAACAGTATCAACAAGTTCAAGAATGTGTAGAGAGAAATCTTCAGCAAGCAAGAGCAAGACAAGAGAAAACTTTTAACAAACATGCTCAAGCAATGCCATTACAAGAAGGTGATCAGGTTCTCAAGAGAAAGAGACGTACAAACAAACTGGATAATCAGTGGGAAACCGTCCCATACACAGTCTTACCATCTAACCTAGACAATGTTAAAACCTGTTTGATAAGCAAAGATGAAGGAAGAACGTCACAAGTCGTATCTCGTGATCGGGTCATTCCATGTCAAGTGATCCAAAAATGAATATTTTTTTTCCCTGACGTCCTCAGATTTTTTTAATTTTTTTTCTATATGAAGAACAACTTTAGTTAATTACAAAAAAAAAGTTTTGAATTTTTTTCTTTATCAGTTAATTTTTTACAGATTTTTAAAGTTTTAAAAAAGTGCGAATTTTGGCCTGGTATGGCTTTACATTTTCTATCATATCTCGGGCTAGAAATAAGATAGAGAAACAAAATAAACACCAATCTACTCAGAACTGTGCAGGCTTTCACCAGATATGTCACAAGAGGATCTTTGTTAAAATTTTACCCATGTGATCGCAAGCGCAAAACTTTAAAACGCATTTCCAAAAAATCGGCGCGCTTTAAATATTTCAAAAACTGCCCATGTGTCTGCTATGCTCGTAGCCACATCTGTACCAAATTTCAAGTTGGGATCTCAATGGGATCATATTTTAAAATATTTTAATATTAATAGCATCAATGGGTCATTCCATATCAAGTGATCTAAATATGAATATATTTTTTTAACCTGACGTCTTTAGATTTTTTTTATTCTTTTTCTCTATGAAGTACAACTTTAATTAATTACAAATTAAAAGTTTAGAATTTTTTTCTTCATCAGTTAATTTTTTACAGATTTTTAAAGTTTAAAAAAAAGGGTGAATTTTGGCCTGGTATGGGCTTTACATTTTTTTATCTCAGGCTAGAAATAAGATAATGAAGTGGGAGAGGCATCATTTTACTCAGAACGGTAACAGCTTTCATTTGAGATGTTACAAGACTATGTTTCTTTATATCAAATTCAATCTATTGACGGGCAATTGTGAAAAAATGACTGATTGTGTTCTTGGTTATATTTGTGCAGAGATTCAACTTGGGACCTATCAAATTTATATATTTTTTATTTTATGGTTGTATGAGTTATCACAACTTATTGAATAAAACATTTATATGCAACAAAAAAGAAACACAAAAAACAAATCCCATAAGTGCCAGGATAAATACATCTTAATCATCAGAACACAACGCTCAGCATTTTCAACTTGAAGTATTGAACAAACCAAAAGAAGAAGGGTGATCATATCCTCAAGTTTGATTAAACAAGATTAAAAGAACCAAAAATGTTAACCCCTATTTATACATATAAATTTGTTTTCTATTCTATCACTAAACATGTGATTTATGAAGTGTTTAATAAGAATAGTACAGTAGTCAAATCATCGTTCTATAAATTATGAACTAATCAAACAATTAATAGTATGTTTTTAAAGTGGCATTTTATCAATTTGTCCCTTCTAGTGGGTGAAATGTAATCTTGTCCATAAACGCTTACTAGCAATCGCCATTTCCTTGTGTGTCAAAGAGTATGTCCGGCCTGTCACGGTGTTAGGCTCCGCCTTAGTTAATATCTGATTTTTCTGCACTTTTAAAATGTCTGGCTTTCTTGGATACACAAAGGATGGCGCTGGACCAGAAGGATACAATAAAGTCAATTCTACTTCTTCATTTTCACAATCTTTGGAGAGTACAGTAGCCAGCCACCAGCGCCAATCATATTCATATTTTTTCAAAAGGATTGCAACAGTGTCTATGATAAAATGCTGTTTCTTGAGAAGTAGCAGCCATTGCTGTGTGGGAAAAATACAGTTAATATTAAGTAAGGAAGATAGGTAATAAAAATAAAGATTTACAGTACACTTGAGATAGAACTGTATTACTATAAAGTGAGTTTTAGGGCTAGCGCGCACAGTTTTTTCTGTCTGCAGATACACGCTGCAGTTTTGGCAGTTTGTTTTTCTACCAAGTTTTTACCACATATGCGCTAGTTTTTTTAATCGCTAGTGAAAAAAATGGCAGCTTTTTTTATATAAATGATAAATGCTGCGTTTATTGCAGCAATTAAAAAGTAGTTCAAGCAGTGATTTACTCACTCTTGAGTGTTTCCAAAAACACTGCATGTGGTGAACCCCATAGAAATCAATGGGGCTGTTTTTCTGAATGATGATCCCTAAGAATAGCACTGTGTGTATTGGCCCTTAATAATAAAAGCATTAAACTATTAATATATTTACTCACCCATATTTTAGTACACAGCCTTGATGGCTTTGTACAGACTATTGTTTGTTCAGGAGTGAAGATGTCCAGACATGTCAGGACATGAAAGGTCTGAACGAGCTGTCTTACTTCCTGAATGCAGTGGGTAGACACTTAACATGATTGACAGAGCTGCTGGCCTATCATCTGCTCTGCATTCACTGTCTATCCCTGTGCTTTCTCAGGTTAAGCCCTAACAAAGCTTTTTCCTATATGTCCTCTCCTGCTTCTAAGCTGTAACATATCAAAGTAATACAGTAATGTCTAAAAATAATGGATTTGATAAATATAGACCCCACGCTTTTAGACCACAGGTTGAACAGATCTGAATTCAAGATTTTTGAATTGACACTATAATAGTTAAATATTTTAAAATATGATCCCATCACGATCCCAACTTGAAATTTGGTACAGATGTGGCTAAGAGCATAAAAGACACATGGGCAGTTTTGTAAAATTTTTATTAAAACGTTTTTTCGGAAATGCGTTTCAAAATGTTGCGTTTGCGTTCGCATGGGTAAAAAATTAAAATTAACAAATATACTCTTGTGACATATCTGGTGAAAGCCTGGACAGTTCTGAGTAGAATGGTGTTTATTTTGTTTCTCTATCTTATTTCTAGCCCAAGATAAAAAAATGTGAAGTCATACCAGGCCAAAATTCACACTTTTTTGAAACTTTAAAAATCTGTAAAAAATTAACTGATGAAGAAAAAAATTCTAAACTTTTAATTTGTAATTAACAAAAGTAGTACTTCATAAAGGAAAAAAAATAAAAAAAATCTAAAGACGTCAGGTAAAAAAAAATATTCATATTTAGATCACTTGATATGGAATGACCCATTGACGCTATTAATAGTAAAATATTTTAAAATATGATCCCATCGCGATCCCAACTTGAAATTTGGTACAGATGTGGCTAAGAGCAAAGCAGACACATGGGCAGTTTTTGAAATATTTAAAGCGCGCCGATTTTTCGGAAATGCGTTTTAAAGTTTTTCGCTTGCAATCACATGGGTAAAATATTAACAAAGATCCTCTTGTGACATATCTGGTGAAAGCCTGTATAGTTCTGAGTAGAATGGTGTTTATTTTGTCTCTCTATCTTATTCCTAGCCTTAGTTATGAGGAGAAACGTAAAGGCAGGCAACAGCGAAATTCACACTTTTTCCGAACTTTGAAAATCATTTAAAAAAAAAATAAATTTTTTAAAAAATTTTTCTCTTCACATTTTGCATTGTCTGACATGCTATTATCAAATAACAAAATCTCAAAAGAATTAAAAATATAGAGGTAATAATCATTGGTTCACTTGACATGGAATGACCCGATCAGCTAAAATTGTGTCCTGAAACACTGAAGACACCTGAAGTAACAGAACCCGTACAGGTCCAACCTATTAAAGAAAAAGAAGAAGTATTCCACACGGTACTAGGATATTTCCCTAAAACATGGCCAAATTACCATGGAGCAGTTGTCGTACCAATGATTGCATTCCCTTCAATGGTGGAACCAACACCAGAACCTGTGTTACCAGAACCCGTGTTACCTGAAGAAGTCCCAAGACCTGAAGAACTGGAAGTAGAACCCATAGAGGAAGAATCAATTCCTGGTCCCAGTGAGCTTGCCAGTCCTACAGTCAGATCTTCATCTAACATAGTACCAAACACTGCAAATAGGTACATGCCTACCAGCACCAATAGGCTACATGCAAGTAGTATACCCGTTTTACGCAGATCCGAGCGTAGTACCAGAGGTCAGTTACCAGTTAGGTACAGGGATTAAAAGGTCAAGTTAACTGTAAAATATAAATATGTTTGTGTAAATATAAATTGAACCCCGTAAACAAATGTACATAGTTAATGCAACGTTAAAAAGCCCAGTACCTACAGAGACTATCCTGTATGAACTTCTAGCATATTCTTCAAACTTTTTCCTTTTATTTTATTTTTATGGACCATGCTACCACGGACTGGTTGTGGTATAAACTTTCTTGTATACATTCATCAGCCCGGAGGCAAAAGACTAAACCCCCGGAAGGACTGCTTTTTGAATTTTTGGACTGTTTTTGAAGTTTAGTGATTTTGTGATTTTTACTTTTAAGTCTTTGTAAATATTAATTGTATTAATTGTTTCTTTCTTTATTGTTCCACAGTCCCGGAGTACTGTCTTTAACTGAGGGGGAATGTGGCACCCCAAGGGTTAATGTGCCACAGAAGCATCAACACAGGTTTAATCCCCACACAACACTACATTAGAGAGTGGGAGGGGCTTAGGTGGCACCTGCACTAGTGGGAGGAGCTAAGTTGTTTACCACAGAGCAGGAGTGACAGTTAGTTCAGTCTAGTCTGGAGCAGGAGCAGAGCCAAGTAGAAGTGGAGGTCCTGAGAGGTCTAAGGAGAGGAGACAGAGGAACAGAGGAATATACTAGGGATAAAGAGTTACCCCAAAAACCTGACCCCGGGGAGGTGCTCAAGATGGATACCGGATCCGAGGCTGTGCCTGAGACAGACAGGACAGTAAACACCGGCATAGTGAAGGTCCACCATCTTCACAGCACCATAGCAAAGCAACACGGAGGGGTCAGTGACACAGAGGACTCAAGTTGCCCAGCATATTGGTACCCGTGAGCAGAGACAGGGCCAGCAGTATAGCTACAAGCAGCAGCAGGGCCACACACAGCGTTTAAGTAGGAAGCCAAGCACCCGGTCAGAGTGGGAGCAACCTGGTACAGACTCCGTGGACAATATTGTGATATACCATCTGCAAGTAAAGACTTGGAAAACAACAGAAACCGTGAGTGTGTGTGATCCTTATACTGAAGCCCCACTTGCCCTCATATACTGCGATTACCTCTACTCTCATCATCTCTACTGCTACCCCTACTCTCCTGCAGCATCAATAACTATCCTCACAGACTTTAACTATTACTACCACTGCCCCGGGGAACCCAGTTCTGCCCACAGGAACTATTCTATCCAAGCTGCTATCCCATCATCCCCGGGGGTGGCGTCACGAGTGACAAATCCCCTGTAAATAAACCCCCATTTTATTGTGCGGGCCCGGGACACGGTCCGGACCAGGACCGTCGTGACATCCCCCAGCAGTACCCCGGTTCGGCACAGAGTACCCCGTCCCAGTGGGCTCCACAAGATGCTGCAAACATTGGAAGTGCACATATTTCTCATAGGTTTCCTTCGCCATATTAAGCACCACCTGTATACCATTGTTTTTCATACAGAACCACTCCCATTCTCATTCCCATTCTCCTACTGTCTGTAAGGCATCGATCGACAAGGCTGCCCTTTCTTCTCTGTTGGCTTTATGACCCAAGGTCACTGACTTTCATAACTATGCTAGCTCTGGTTGGACTGTTGCAATTGTTCCTATTCGTGTCTTGTGCAACACAGCACTCTGGGTGCTCACTGTTCTTCTACTGAGTTTTGAGAAGTCACAAAAGCAGTAGCAAAGTACCATAAATTCTGGGGCTCATCCCCTTCCAACTCTTGACTCATTGTCCATATCTTGGTGATATAAGAAGCTGCCATTTGCAGTCGTCGCCATTTGATGTGGTAATGCTAGGGACAACGCTGCTGCTGCTCCGTCTGTGTTACACAATTAGGTAGCTAGCTACTCCATTACTTTTTAGTTAGAGTAGGAGGGCGAGAGTCTCTATTGGGCATAGGCATATTGTACTGAGAAAAAGGGTAATTCTTAAACCTCTGTGCATTGCCAAAGCAGCTTTTTTTTTGCATACAGGAAGGGATTGGCAAATCTTACAGTTTCCCCTAAAAAGGCTGTGTTTGGTCTCTAACAAGTGCTTTCTAAATCTGTGTGCATAAAATATGAATCGGAAATCCCGAGGTTGTGGTAGAAAGGGGAAGGGAAAAAAAGGTTTATGGAAAGGGGAGTAGACTTGGTGCTGGAGGTGTACATAGGGTAGGTGCTACTGCTAACGTTACTTAAAGCTGTAGTAAACAAACATTGGCTAGTCATCATATCCCAAGCAAAGGGACAACAACTGTTACTGGACAGCCTTCTCCAGTCTCTTTGTTTGTCAACAACAGAGCAATAAGAGTTATGGATGAGGCCCAGCTTTTGCTACAGTTCATGAAAATCACTGCATCAAGTGGCCTGACCTCCTCTTCCTCCACCTCAACATCACTAACAGTACAGTCCTAAGAGGTGGCATCCCAATTACCCATGTGTCACCCTGTGCCTCAACAAGTCTCCAACTGCACAACTGATTGTGGGGAATCACAGATGAGCCATTATGAGCCCTGAACGAAAGTTCATGACCACATATGAGGTATCCTTGTACTCAGAGGAAATTGCACAACAAATTATGTATTCCATTTTCTCTTGTTACCCTTGTGAAAAGTAAAATTTTGGGGCTAAAATAATATTTTTTAGAAAAATGTTATGTTTACATTTCACTGTCATATGTTTTAAAATTCTATGAAGCACCTGTGGATTCAAGATACCTCTGGATAAATTCTTGAAGGGGTGTAGTTTAAAAATTGGTGCAACTCGTTGGTGATTTCCATTGTTGAGGCATATCAAGGGCTGTGCATATGCGACATCACCTCTGCTAACTATTCCAGTCAAGGTTGAACTCCAAAAGTGAAATGGTGCTCCTTCTCTTCCAAGCCCTACTGTGCACACCAACAGTAGTTTTCACCATGTATGTGGTGTTAGTGTACTCAGGAGAAATTGCACAAGAAATTGTATTCCTGTAAGCCTTGTAAAAATGTAAACTTTGGAGCTAAAGCAACATTTTTGTGGGAAAAATGTACAGTATTTCTCCATTTTTATGACTCAACGCTATAAAAGTCTGTGAAGCACCTGTAGATTCAAAGTGCTCACCACTAGGGATAAGTGAGTATACTCGTAACTATTTGGTACTCGCCGAATAGTACAGTATTCGGGCTACTCGCTGTAATATTCACACGATATGAGGCATTCACAAGAGTAAACTTTAACTGTACTTTATTCTTGTCTTCTATCTTTCTCCATCATATCGCAGAACAGTATTTCCAGCAGCATGCTCCAAAGTGAAACCAAAACTTAATTCCCCACCACCTTCTTCTCCTTACCCATCATACAACAGACCTAGTTTTCTTAAAGAGGCAGATCTAATTATTGTACATTCCATCATCCCTTTTTTTTTTTTTTTTTTTTTCTTTACAACTTAGAAGAAATACACTGACAATATAACCATGTGAAAATGTCCAATAAATATATATGTCGGTTTTGGCCTATTTAGTCTATTCAAATCAGGCACCGAAGAGAAACAAAAAAAAAAAACCACAAAAGACAACAAAAAAAACAACAACCAAAAAGAACTCTGTATGTTTTCTGTTCTTTTCTCTTTTATACTTCTTCAATAAGCCGCGATGGAGCCCTCCTTTCTCGTGTTGGATAGCGTCTGGGCTCAGTGAGTGTGTCCATTATTGAAGAATTGTTCACTTCCAGGTGGTCCTCTCCACCATCAAGTACCAAGTCTTCCACAAGAGGAAGATCATTACCATCATTTTGCGGTATGATTTTAAAATGTGAAGAATTTCGAGTTATGAAGTGTCCATTTCGCTCAGCCGTGACCATGCTGCCTTTCTTATCAGTAACATTGTATTGTGCAGGATTATAAGTAGCTGAGGTCTTGTTGGTTGGTTTTTGACGCATGACGACAACATCCCCTTTTTTGATGGCACTTGGCTGTGCCCTTCGCCTTCTGTCTGCATAACGTTTCATAGCTTGTTTGTTAGAAGAGTCTGCTGATTGCACAGAAGAGTCACTTGGTAAGGGATGACTGGTCACATCAGGGATACATATCCGTGGAGTTCTGTTGAACATTAGATGAGCTGGAGCAGCATTAGTAGTAGAATGTGGCGTATTACGATAATTGCGCATGAATTTGTATAATGACTGTTTCAGCGGGGTGTGCTCCAGACTCGCTGCCTTGACTCTTTTCCCCATAGTGCGCATGAAACGTTCTACTATACCATTGGCTTGTGGCCAGCAAGGTGTGATTTTCCTGTGATTGAACCCCAAGTATTCAGAAAATTGTGTAAACGCATGTCCATTGAACGGAGGTCCATTGTCTGTTTTAACCACTCTTGGAATGCCATATGCAGAGAATATGACATCCAGTTCTGGTATGACACTAGTGGCAGATGTTGAAGATATGAAAGAAATGACAGGGTATCTAGAATATTCATAAATTGTTACTAGAATGTACTGGCCATTGGGTAATGGTCCATATATGTCGACTGCCACTTCCTCCCAGACAGCAGTGGGTAGCGGAGACATTTGCAGTGGTTCTAAGTTTGATGCTGGAGTAATGAATTGACAGGTGGAGCAATGTCTAATCTTCTCTTCCACCAATTGATCCATGTTTGGGAACCACATTTTTTCTCTAAGTAATTTTTTAGTACCAAAAATTCCCAGATGACCTTCATGTGCGATCTGTATGACTAAGTTGCGCAAAGTCTTAGGTACAACCAGTTTGGTACCTCGAAGAATGAGGTGTTCTTCAGTGACTGATAATTCATCCCGTACACTTGAGAATAGTTTTAATTCCTTCAGATCAATCTCAGATTTGGGAAATTTTTCTTTTTGAATTTCATGCCACCTTCGATTTTGTATGATTTCTATTAAAGCACATAGCGTCTTGTCACTCGTTGTTGCATTCACAAAGTGAACAATGGAGAGTGCTTTAGGCACTGCATGAGCTGTAATGAAGCGTATGTATCCTTCAATGGAGGATCGCTCAGGTGAGGCATCATTCATAGGATGTCTTGAAAGATAGTCAGCCGGATTGCTGTATTTTCCAGGTTTGTGAACAATTTTGTAGTTATAGTCCTGTAGACGTAGACCCCATCTTTCAATGCGTGCAGGCATTTTAGCTCTGGGATTTCCAAAGATCGTAAGGAGTGCTTGATGGTCAGTGACAATGGTGAAGGGAGCTCCATAGAGAAATAAGTGAAAGTGTTCACATCCCCAGACAACTGCCAAGCTTTCTTTTTCAGGTTGTGAATATTTCTTTTCAGTGCTTGTTAAACTTTTACTTGCATAAGAAATGATGTGAGGATCTTGATTATTATCCTTATATTGTGCTAAGATAGCACCCAGCCCCACGGGACTGGCGTCCACAATTAATTCGGTTTGAAGTGCCGGATCAAAATAAGCCATGGTAGTGGTTGAGCAAAGTTCATTTTTAATTGCTTCAAAAGAGGTCTGACAGTCTTGGGACCATTGAAAAACAAATTTGGAATATATCTAGCACAGTAGCTTGCCATTCCAAGAAAAGAGCGTACTTCACTGGCAGTTTGTGGAATTGAGGCTGTCTTGATGGATTCTACCTTCTTAGGATCAGGTTGTTCTCCTTTTGCCGAGAAGATGTGATCATAGAACTCTAATGAACTTCTATCAAATTCACACTTTTCTTTGTTTAAAGTGAGTCCAGCAGAGAGCAGGCATTCAAAGATGTTGTATAGAGCACGATTATGTTCAGCTTGAGTTTTACCAAACACCAGTATGTCATCACTGTAATTAAAGGCATTTGGAACGTGTTGAATGACGCTCCTTATCGCATCCTGAAAAATTTCTGCTGCTGAGCAGACTCCAAAAGTCAATCTTTTCTATCTTCTGAGGCCCACATGTGTGGAAAATGTTGTTAAGTATCTGGATTCTGGACTCAGTTCTAATTGGTGATAGCCTTTATTGAGGTTGAGCTTTGAAAAGATGGTCGCTCCATTTAATAAATGAATGATGTCATCAATCGTGGGTGAGATATGTCATTCTCTCTGGATAGCGGTGTTGGGTAGGCGCATGTCAACATACAGTCTCACCTGCTCTGGAGTCTTTGGTTTTGGAACTACCACAAGGTGGAGAGACCCACGGAGTGGGACCAGTAACAGTGTCAATGACGTCCTCATCCATGAGGAATTGAAGTTCTTTTTCCACCTTCTTTCTCAGGTGAAAAGGAATGCGTCTATGTGGTTGGGCTACCGGACGAACGCTGTCGTCCACATGAAGATGTATTTGAGAGTCCTTTAATTTCCCCAAACCACTAAATAAGGAGGGAAAACGGTTTACCATGGTCTATACATCCATATCTGCCGGGTCAGTTATGGTATGAATAATCTGGATGAGACCTAGCTTCAATGCAGTGTGATAGCTGAGAAGACAGCCTCCCGATCCTTGTAATGTGTGAAAAGTGGTTTTATGCCTGTTTTCTTTATAGCTGATTTCCGTGTCAAATTGTTCCCTTGTAGCTAGAAGTGTTGTAGATCCATATGGGAAGATTTTTGTGTTCACTTGCTGTAAAACTGGCTTATTTTTCAATTGTTCATATGCAGTGCTGTCTATAATATCCACTGAAGCACCCGTATCTATTGTAAAGGTGATATTGGTGTTGCAGATTGGGAGTGTGATGCAGGGAGACTGTACGGAGCCAGTGGCAGAAGTGGTGAACACATAGTTTTCCGTCCCAGACATTTCTTGTCTCCTGATTTATCATTTTTATATTTGCGGGCTTTGTCAGAGGCAGAGAAGACTTGTATTGTGCTGACCTGCAGACAGCTGCAAAATGATTCCCTTTTCCACATTTACTGCATGTCTGTCCTATAGCTGGACATTTGTTCAGGTGGTGAGGGAAATCCTGTCCACATCTATAGCATTTCCTCTGTTTTGGGGTTTGCTTGTCTTGGGCATTCTTATGCTTGAGATTATGCACATGTAAATGATCCCCACTCTCCATTGCAGTAGCCTGATGATCTGCTGTTTCTATAGCACGGGCCATTTTGAGTAAATCATGTAGAGAGAGATCCTGCTGCAGAGCTTTGCGCCTTATGGTATTGGATGAGCAGGTGACAATTACTTGGGTTAGAATTTCATCATCTACATCTGTGAATGCACATCCATGTGCCAGCTCTCTCAGCCAGGTGACATAGGTGTCTATGGATTCTTCTGGGAGCTGCTTAGAAATTCTGAACTTGTATCTTTAATATCTGATATTTTGTTTGGGATTGAAGTAGTCAGTGAGAGCTTTGGTGCAATTCCTGTATGTGTCTGTCTCGGCTGCAGGTAATGTGCTATATACATCATAGACTCCTGAACCTGCACAATGTAAGAGTACAGCCTTCCTTCGTTTCTCCTCTTTTATGTCTACGGCTTCTAGAAAGTTCTCAAATCTGTTTAGCCATTTTCTCCAGTTAGGGGAGAGATTAGTAGCATCAGTCATATCAAACTGTGGGAAGCTGTGTAAGTATTCAGCCGATAGAGTCTCTCAGTGATGCTGGTGTGTGAAGCAGTAAACAGTGATCAGTGCTCACAGCAACCAGTGGTTATATCATCCTATCCTCGTCGCCAGTTGTAATATTCACACGATATGAGGCATTCACAAGGGTAAACTTTAACTGTACTTTATTCTTGTCTTCTATCTTTCTCCATAATATTGCAGAACAGTCTTTCCAGCAGCATGCTCCAAAGTGAAACCAAAACTTAATTCCCCACCTCCTTCTTCTCCTTACCCATCATACAACAGACCTAGTTTTCTTAAAAAGGCAGATCTAATTATTGTACATTACACTCGCTACTCCGCGAGTTTCCTTGTGATTACTCGTTTGGAGTAGCGAGTAGTACATTCACTTTCACAGTGCATCCATATACACTGCAAAAGTGAAATAAAAGTTAATAAAAAGGTGTTAAAAATAAAAAAATAACATACTCACCTATCCGACGGCTGTCCCGGGACCCGAAAAGAACACATCCGATGGGCTGCAAGGACCTTAAGTCTGATGGCCAATCAGATGGTGTGTGACGTTAACTCATATTTCACTTTCACAGTGTATATAGATACACTGTGTAAGAACTCACATTTTCCATTGACTTACATTGGACTCGCTACTCGTAACGAGTACCCGTGTATTAGGACCTACTCGTTACGAGTATAGCGAGTCCAAATTTTTCACTACTCGTTCATCCCTACTCACCACACCTCTAGATGAATTCCATAAAAAGTGAAGTTTCCAAAACAAGGTAACTTTTGGGGGTATTTTACACTTTAGGCACATCTCGGGCTCTGCAAACACAACATGGTGTCTGCTGTTTATCCAATTTTGTGTTTCAAAAGTTCATTTGAGCTTTTTCACTTCCGAGCCCTGCTGTGCGCCCAAACAGTAGTTTTCCATCACATTCAGGGTATTGCCGTACTCAGGAGAAATTGTACAACACCTTTTATGGTCCATTTGCTCTTGTATTCCTTGTGAAAATTAAAAATTTGGGGCTAAAGCAACATTATTGTGGCAAAAAAGTAACATGTTCATGTTTTTCTTGTCCGTTGCTTTTATTCCTGTGATGTACCTAAATGAGGGCTGTGAAGTCAGTAACCCAAACAATCGACTATGACTGCTCAATTTCCCTGAATCCAACTCGGACTCCAACTCCACCCAAAATGAGCACAGACTCCACGACTCCAACTCCGCAACCAGGGCTGTGACGTCAGAAAGCCAAACATCTGAGTTCGACTCTTCATTTTTCTGAATCTAACTCTGACTCCACCAAAAAGGACACTGATTCCACAACTCTTACTCGGACTCTATAGCCTTGACCTAAACGGTTTGTAAACTTCTTGAATGTGGTTTTTAGAACTTAGAGTTGCAGAGTTTTAGACTGTTGTCACTACTGGGTATTTTCTGTCACATTGGCCCCTCAAAGTCACTTAAAATGTGATTGAGAATCATCCAAGATAGGAGTAGTGTCTCTGGTCCGCGCTGCTGCTTGATAAATGATACACAGGGAGCCAACATTTGTATCTGCTGCTCTTTTATTCCTCCTCACACCAACGCATTTCGGTGCTAACCTTGCACCTTCCTCAGGGTTACATTCCCTGAGAAAAGTGCAAGGTTAGCACTAAAATGTGTTGGTGTGAGGAGGAATAAAGGAGCAGCAGATACAAGTGTTGGCTCCCTGTGAATCATTTATCAAGCAGCAGCGCGGACCAGAGACACTACTCCTATCTTGGATGATTCTAGATGTTTTCCCACGGGTGCACATGGAGATGTGGGTCCGGCGGCAGCTGTCATCTAAGGCATACAAGCCAGTTGTGGGTGAACACAACTGAACCAGGTGAGCAAGGTCCATCTGGGGTCACCATTTGGTAAAACAAGTGATAAGGCACAATCTGCGCCTCTTTGTCTTTTGGTTTTCTAAATTTTATTGGAAAAATGAGACATTGCTGATAAACCTTTCACCCCTCTAACTTCCTAACAAAAAAAAAGTTTTAACAATGTTATAGATGTAAGGTAGACATAGGGCATACTTTATTTTTGAACTATTGTGTGGTATAACCATCTGGTTTAAGGGAATAAAAATTAAAAGTTCTAAAATGTTCAAATTTTTTGCAAACATTTTTGATATTTTCATAACTAAATATCGACCAAAATTTACTACTAACAAAGTGCAACATGTCACATAAAAACAATCTCAGAATAATTGAGATTCATCGCAGCTCCAGAGTTATAAGCTCATACAGTAAAGAGATGAGAAATGAAGTTTGGTCATTAATGTACAAAGTGGCCTGGTCCTTCAGGAGTTAAATAAACTAAACGTTGTTTGTATATTTCAAGATATCTTAAAAGTGAGAATGTCTTCATTACAAGCAAAAAAATAGAACAGTTTAATCATAGAAAAGTGTTACCGTATATACTCGTGTATAAGCCGACCCGTGTATAAGCCGACTACCCTACTTTTGCCCCCAAAACCTGGGAAAACCTATTGACTCGTGTATACGCCGAGGGTGGACCCCAGCAGTGTGGTATACAGGCCCCCCAGTGGTATACAGGCCTCCCCAGTGGTAGTATACAGCAGCCTCCCCAGGGGTATAAACAGGCCCCAGCAGTATATACAGGCCCCAGCAGTATTACAGCAGCCTCCCCAGTGGTACACACAGGCCCCAGTGGTATATACAGCAGCCCCAGTGGTAGTATACAGCAGCCCCAGTGGTATATACAGCAGCCCCAGTGGTATACAGCAGCCCCAACGGTATATACAGCAGCCCCAGTGGTACACAGCAGCCCCAGTGATACACAGCAGCCCCAGCAGTATATACAGCAGCCCCAGTGGTACACAGCAGCCCCAGCGGTATACAGCCCCCCCCGCATCAGTAGTATACAGGGCATACAGGGCCCCCCCTTGCTGCCGCACACCTGTAAATCAATAGATCATTATACTTATCCCTGTCGCTGTCGCCGCCGCTCTGCACCGCGTTCCTCCAGGTCTTCATGCTTCCTCCTCCGGCACACAGACAATTACATCATTTCCTGTGCGCCGGAGGAGGAAGCATGAAGACCCGGAGGAGCGCCGTGCAGAGCGGCGGCGGTGACAGCGACAGGGATAAGTATAATGATCTATTGATTTACAGGTGTGCGGCAGCAAGGGGGGGCCCTGTATGCCCTGTATACCACTGATGGGGGGGCGTTGTATGGCGCTATGACTCGTGTATAAGCTGAGGGGGGACTTTTCAGCACATTTTTTGTGCTGAAAAACTCGGCTTATACACGAGTATATACGGTAATTTTCTCTGCTGAACATTGTGGCCCTGATCTTGTAACTTTCTGAACCGAAATTTGTCACTTCTGGAGTATCGTGTGGATCCGTGTGCCGGATGACCCGTGTGCCGGATGACCCGTGTGCCGGATGACCCGTGTGCCGGATGACCCGTGTGCTGTATTGTCCGAATTTCTGCAGTACCATAAATTGAAGGAGAATATGCCAATAACAGTTTCAGAATCTGTGCAAAATTAGCAAAGAGATCCATCGGTAGGGAGGGAGCATCGACAAAGCAATGTTGAGAGCATTTTCACTGGAAATAAGCAACTTAGAAAAATAAAAAGCATTCTGCCATAAAAGCTTCTTTTATGTTGAATTCTGTATTGGACTAAATTGAACTATTTCTGTTGAGGAGAGAAAAAAAATCCTATTCTCCATTCCCAAATTGCATTACTTATATTAGCATTAAACAGAGAAAAAAATTCCATATACAAAGCATGTTCTTCATCTTTGCTTACTGGACATCCACTGCAAATTGGAGAAATCTCATGCAATTTTGCCTTATGGCTCTGAAGGCCTCGTTACACGTGGCGACATCACTGATTACATAGGCGATGTAGGGGTGTGGCCTACGTCGCCTCATGTAAAGGGGCGATGTTGGCGCCGCCGGGAGGTTGCCTGGTTTCAGAGCAGTGCTCTGAAACCAGGCGACCGATCTGGGGCAATGTGCACACATCACCCTATGTAACCGGCCGCCGGCGAGCTGACAGGCGATGGGAACCATAGGCTCCCATTGTCCTGCATCGCCGCTGGGGTTTTGTGACACCCTAGCGGCGATGCCGCCTGTCAGATCGCTGGCGGGGCGCCAAAAACGTGCGACGTCTACACCGCCGTCGCCTCGTGTGACGGTACCTTTAGACAACCATCGTCCCCCTAGTCTACCTAGTGTGAACCCAGCACTTCACCTAAAGGCTAAATCTTAAAGAAAAAAACATTTAAAACCATTTAAGGAAATTAAAAACTCCTCCAAAAAAACCCTCCAAAACTCACCCAAACAAGAAGCATTTTTTGAAAATATGCTTAGAAAAGCTGCATTTTTGGCAGCTTTAAAAAATCTCCATGGGTATCTAGCCTAAGGTTCACACCGAAATAATGGAGTTTTTAAGGCTCAAAATGCTGGTAAACAGTACAAACTGTCATTAAATATTCAAGATTAAGGCTCACTCTGATGTTTTTGCCTAAGAAGGAACTCATACCTATTACAGTTTATAGGACTCTTTACATGTTTTATTTTTTAAACCAAGTGATCTGCACAAAATCTCGGAGACTTGTCCAATTTTAATCAGAGGCTCGAATCATTCTCACCAATGGAAATCTATAGGCTAGTGAAAAAAAATCAGAGAGCACTCAAACTAAATCTGTTTGCTCATTTATCATGGACTTTTTGATAAGAAAAAGTTGTGAAAACATCAGATTTTATTCTTCAAGAAAAATAGAGTGAACTTGCCCAAACTGATGACACAAAAACATTAATGAAATTTGAATCATGTTTCGCATATGAGAAGAAAACAACACTGACATCTGAATAAGCTCATGGAGAATGTGCACATGACGTCTTCTGCAAAAGGGCTGCCGAAGTGCCCCATAAAATGAACATAATGCACATTAACATCAGAATAACATGGATGTGCATATGTTCCATCTAATGTTACTTGTTTCAACTGTTTCATAGTTTAAAAATACTGAATCGGTTTAAAGAAATGACATGTTGAGTTGAGCGAACCTTTGCCAGTGTCAAATTTGGCTGAACATGGTCGATTTGGCTCGGGGATAGAAAACCTGAACATTTTACCCAAAATTCAGAGAACACAGATTTGTTAAGAAAATAAATTTAAAATGTCACTAAAGCTATACCTGTTTATTTGGAGACAAAACTTTCGCTGGAAGACCGCTGAATGGGTACAACACCCAATACTTAGTGTCCCCAGCCATCAGGTCTACTGGCTTAAATAAAGGTGTAGACTTTTTTGAAGCTTTAAATTACTTTTTTAAACTTCCAAGTTTACAGGTGTTTTGCCACCTGCAAGGTGTCAATTTTGGAAACAATGCCAGATGTGATAGCAGCTGGGAAGTTCGGGAAACTTAGATTGTCCTTAAAACATAAATTTAAGCGAGCTTTTTGGTGCTATATTTTTAATATTTTGTTTATTAATATTTTTATTATTACTTTTACATTTATTTATTTCAGTATTTTTGGAGAGAAAACCTTTAATATTGCAGATGGTCAGCAGCATGTGAGGCCAGCTGTTCTACATTGATATCATAGCAATTCATATAAAAAAAAAGGATATTGCCATATATGCTTAACATCAATGATCTCATAGGTTTGTTCACAATAATGAAATACAATAGTATGGCTGTTGCTTCTTGCAAATGTGCAATTACTATTTCAGATAATAATAATAATAATAACGCTAATATTATTATTGATTCATTTATACAGCACTATTAATTCCATAGTGCTTTACATACATTTGCAACATCGTCTTTATTGGGGCTCACATTTCATGCCACACATTTACAATACAGACTTTGGCAAGTGCACAACTGTGTTATATCTATAATTCATATTAAAATTATTCTTGCATTGCTGCAGTGTCCACTAGCCTTATTCGGCATTCCAGATTGATGGGTGGTGAATAGTGACCGTCACCTGAATAAACTTATTTGTTTTTCTTCATTATATCTCTATCAGGACTCCGGATCTTCTGAAGGCATTTTGTGCATTCTTTCACTTTACAAAGATGCATCATCTGCTTCATTCCTTCCAAGTGTTTTTTGTCTCCTAGTATTTATAAACCCCAATCCATCTCTTAGTTCTCTACTAGAGTATTCTGCCAGGTTTTCAACCGTTGCTTCATCTCAAGCTTGCTCCTCCTCCTACTCATCAGAGGTTCTGCTTCCTTCACCTGTTGCCAGCTTGTTTTGTGTTCCAAGTTGCTACTGTACTTCCTTTGCTTTGGCTCCTACTACAGTTAGGGCCAGAAATATTTGGACAGTGACACAAGTTTTGTTATTTTAGCTGTTTACAAAAACATGTTCAGAAATACAATTATATATATAATATGGGCTGAAAGTGCACACTCCCAGCTGCAATATGAGAGTTTCCACATCCAAATCGGAGATAGGGTTTAGGAATCATAGCTCTGTAATGCATAGCCTCCTCTTTTTCAAGGGACCAAAAGTAATTGGACAATGGACTCTAAGGGCTGCAATTAACTCTGAAGGCGTCTCCCTCGTTAACCTGTAATCAATGAAGTAGTTAAAAGGTCAGGGGTGGATTCGAGGTGTGTGGTTTTGCATTTGGAAGCTGTTGCTGTGACCAGACAACATGCGGTCAAAGGAACTCTCAATTGAGGTGAAGCAGAACATCCTGAGGCTGAAAAAAAAGAAAAAATCCATCAGAGAGATAGCAGACATGCTTGGAGTAGCAAAATCAACAGTTGGGTACATTCTGAGAAAAAAGGAATTGACTGGTGAGCTTGGGAGCTCAAAAAGGCCTGGGCGTCCACGGATGACAACAGTGGTGGATGATCGCCGCATACTTTATTTGGTGAAGAAGAACCCGTTCACAACATCAACTGAAGTCCAGAACACTCTCAGTGAAGTAAGTGTATCTGTCTCTAAGTCAACAGTAAAGAGAAGACTCCATGACAGTAAATACAAAGGGTTCACATCTAGATGCAAACCATTCATCAATTCCAAAAATAGACAGGCCAGAGTTAAATTTGCTGAAAAACACCTCAAGAAGCCAGCTCAGTTCTGGAAAAGTATTCTATGGACAGATTAGACAAAAATCAACCTGTACCAGAATGATGGGAAGAAAAAAGTTTGGAGAAGAAAGGGAACGGCACATGATCCAAGGCACACCACATCCTCTGTAAAACATGGTGGAGGCAACGTGATGGCATGGGCATGCATGGCTTTCAATGGCACTGGGTCACTTGTTTTTATTGATGACATAACAGCAGACAAGAGTAGCCGGATGAATTCTGAAGTGTACCGGGATATACTTTCAGCCCAGATTCAGCCAAATGCTGCAAAGTTGATTGGACGGCGCTTCATAGTACAGATGGACAATGACCCCAAGCATACAGCCAAAGCTACCCAGGAGTTCATGAGTGCAAAAAAGTGGATCATTCTGCAATGGCCAAGTCAATCACCAGATCTTAACCCAATTGAGCATGCATTTCACTTGCTCAAATCCAGACTTAAGACGGAAAGACCCACAAACAAGCAAGACCTGAAGGCTGCGGCTGTAAAGGCCTGGCAAAGCATTAAGAAGGAGGAAACCCAGCATTTGGTGATGTCCATGGGTTCCAGACTTAAGGCAGTGATTGCCTCCAAAGGATTCGCAACAAAATATTGAAAATTAAAAATAATTTGTTTGGGTTATATTTATTTGTCCAATTACTTTTGACCTCCTAAAATGTGGAGTGTTTGTAAAGAAATGTGTACAATTCCTACATTTTCTATCAGATATTTTTGTTCAACCCTTCAAATTAAACGTTACAATCTGCACTTGAATTCTGTTGTAGAGGTTTCATTTCAAATCCAATGTGGTGGCATGCAGAGCCCAACTCGCGAAAATTGTGTCACTGTCCAAATATTTCTGGCCCTAACTGTAGATATTCCTTGTGTCACATAAACTTGTTGCTTAATAAGCACCCTGTAGGTTCCTCATGTATTAAAGATGCAGTAGCAATGTAAGGGACTTTTTAGTAAATCTGCACTGCATCTGGTTCTGAACTTGTTTTTTTCATAGACTACCATTCCCAGGCATCCTGAGTGTCACTGAGTTAGTTACTTTGCTACAGCACCTCTCTGAGTGAACTTTGCCATTGACTTTCCTTTTACAGCGTCTCCTAATGAGTATGGAGATTAAAATACTTCCCTGCTATGTGCTTAATCCGGTGTTGTTTTCATGAGACTTTTTTTAGTAAAGGCTTCATTTAATATTTTCACTGTGTTTATAAACTTTCATTTCCACTGTACTTTTTCACCATTTGTTACAATACAGACATTTTCATCAAAAAAAACCTTGTTTCACTTGTGTTTTGCCTCACACAAAAAGATTCTGAAATACTTACTGCAGTCTTCTATAAAGAGGTCATGCTTCAATAATCACTGCATCTAACTGTAACCCAGTTGTTATACCTTGTGGCTTGGAGAATTAGATTTGTGACAAACTGTGAGGTTAGTTCTGCAGCCCAACAAGATTGTGCAAACATTAAAATCCTGTGGTGATTGCTTGGGTCTGAACCTGTTAGTGAAAGAGGTGGGCACCTTAGGCAAAGCAAACACACAAAGCGGTCCTGGATGGCATAGGTAAAGGGTCCTCTCTTGACTTCTGTGAGCTCCTCAGGTCCTCGTCTGCCATCGGAGCCCAGGATTGGATCCACACCTCATTGCAGATGAGGCTCAAAGTGGGTAGTGCAGTGCAGTTCAAGGTCACATGTGTCCATCTCCGCTGCATGCCGCTCTGCATCTAGTGCTGCTGATGAAGAAGCCCCCTCTGCGCCAGGGGTGGTTAGGAAGATGACTTACTCCAGATCAGACATGCCTTGCAGGGGATCCATCAAACTACTGCATAATGCCAGCACATGGTAGCAAGTTCAACTGTAGCAGCAAACAACGTACATGCGTTCTACTGCACTGGTAAGACGGAAGTGAGATGCTGACTCAGCTCGTGCTCCCCTGTGACTGCTCTGTGCAGGAGACGATGCTCCTCCTCTCTCCCCAGCTGCCAGCTCTGTACCCCGCTCTGTGCAGGGGATAAAGAGGAGGCTCAGCTCACCTGCACACTGCACAAAGTGGTCAGAGGGGAGCACAAGCTGAGGGCACACAGGATTGCACACTGCACTCAGCTCCTATACTGACTCAGTATGCTAAATCTGCAGCTCACAGAGCGGTGCACAGAGCTGCAGATTAGGTACACTGTGCCAGAGGAGGAGGTAACCTACTGTGTGCAGAGTGGGTGGGTGGTCATGCATGGGCCTATGGCAAGCTGTAGAAGTTTGGGGGTGGCAGGCCATACCGCAGACTGGGGGAGGGAGTGTGTGTGTGTGTGTTGGGGTCTGGGAGTAAATGACCAATTCTTCATTTGCATGAAACTCCAGCACAAACACGCCCCCTGGAAATTGTCTGGCAGCCACAAATCAGTGATATCTAGGAAACCCTGCAATATGTTGACAGGATGTATATTACAAACGATCAACATTTTGCAGCCTAGATAGACATGTAAATTATAGAAGCAGGCTGCTTCTTCTCTCATACACAGACACAGGAAACTAGATACAGTCACATGCTCTTCCTGTGTGAGCCCCTTGAAATTTTTCTTCTACCTTTATAAACAGAATACAAATCTAGTAACTAAACACTCAGACAGGAATGGAGTTGTTGCACTAAACATATTCCAACACTCCAACGCAACAACTACTTATCCTGTTAGTCCAATTGTGGCTCTGAAGTAGGGATGGGCGAATCTACTCGCTAGGACTCGTTACTCGGCGAGTAGTAAGGGACTCGCAGGACTCGGTACTCTGCGAGTTTCCCAGTGATTACTCGCATGAGTCCAATGCAAATCAATATCAATCCTAGTTTTGTCAGAAACGCTGACAAAACTAGGATTGCCATTGTTTGCATTAGACTCGGCTACTGTGCCAGTGATAGCAGGGAAACTCGCAAAGTAACTGCTGTTACATTGTGAGCCGAGTCCTGCTGTCTTCTCTGTGCAGCTCCAGGGTCCTAGAGCCCGCCTTCTCACAGACATGATGTAGCAGTGCTGAGATTGTTCTTAGTCTGCTCATTCCCTGTGCATAGACATCTATCTATACACAGGGGATGTAGCAGAGAGGACATCACGTTTTGGACTACGTCGGACGGAAGAGGATTTTTTTAATTAAAGATGGAGTCCCTAATGGCTTTTTTTTTTATTTCAAATAAAAATTTTTCTCTGTGTTGTGTTTTTTTAACCCTTTATTGGAGATTCTTAGTGGCTGGGTCAAACGTGGCCTGACATTAAGAATCTCGGGCTTAATACCAGCTTGTATAACAAAGCTGGTATTAACCCCTTTATTACCCAGCGTGCTACCGCCACCAGGGCCGCTGGAAGAGCGGGGTTCAGCGCCAGAGGATGGCGCTTCAATGAACGCGCCATCTTCTGGGGCGGCTGCGGGCTGCAATTTGCAGCGGGGGGTGCCCAGAAAGCTTGGGCATCCCTGCACTGCAGATTCCAGCCCCCAGCTGCTTAGCTGTACCTGGCTAGACATAGAAATTGCGCGGAGCCCCACGCATTTTTTTTCATTCATTAATTTCAGAGTCAGAGTCTCAGAGTCTCAGAGTCAGAATCTCAGAATTTCATGAAATAATTTAAAAAAAATGCGTGGGGCTCCGCGCAATTTCTATGTCTAGCCAGGTACAGCTAAGCAGCTGGGGGCTGGAATCCGCAGCGCAGGGATGCCCAAGCTTTCTGGGCACCCCCGCTGCAAATTGCAGCCCGCAGCCGCCCCAGAAGATGGCGCGTTCATTGAAGCGCCATCCTCTGGCGCTGAACCCCGCTCTTCCAGCGGCCCTGGTGGTGGTGGCACGCTGGGTAATAAAGAGGTTAGGGCCAGCTTTGTATTATCAGCTGGCCCTAAGCCCGAAATTTATGGCGGTCACGCCAATATTAGACATGACCGCCATGAATTTCTATTAAATTGTTTTAAAAAAAACACAACACAAAGAAAATTTTTTATTAGAAATAAAAAAAAAAGCCATTAGAGACTCCATCTTTAATTAAAAAAATCCTCTTCCGTCCGACGCAGTCCAAAACGCGATGTCCTCTCTGCTACATCCCCTGTGTATAGATATAGATGTCTATGCACAGGGAATGAGCAGACTGAGAACAATCTCAGCACTGCTACATCATCTCTGTGCACAGACATTCATGTCTGTACACAGGGAATGAGCAGACTGAGAACAATCTCAGCTCTGCTACATCAGGCAGCAGGCAGGCTCTAGGACCCTGGAGCTGGCAGCCAGCACACAGAGAAGACAGGAGTCTTATCTGTGCAAGTTTCCCAGCGATTACAGTTGCAAAGTAAACGAGTCCAATGCAAATAAATGACAAAACTAGGATTGCTTCAGGCTGAAGCTTCCGAGACACATCTGCGATTTGTAAATCTCACACTACTCGCTATTACTCGCTTCCCCATTCATTAACATTGGACTCGCTAGACTCGCAACGAGTAGCGAGTCCTGTGCTCGGACTCGCTAGAGTCAAGCGATTCCGAGTAATTTAGGATTCGCCCATCACTACTCTGAAGTCCTCAAACTTGGCTCTTGATAATGGCTTTGTCACACCATCAGCTATTATCTTGTCAGACTCACAATACACAAACTCAAGTATTCCACGCTCCACTTTACAAGTCCAAGTAAGGGCCACGTCACACACACAGATAATTGTGCAGATATTGTTCACAGATCTCTAGTTGCAGTGAAATCATGGACACATTGGTTCATTTTGTGGCTGTGTACAAATGTTACAATGTGTCCATGATTTCACTGCAACCAGAGATCTGCGAACAATATCTGCACAGATATCTGTGTGTGTGACCCCAGCCTTACACACACAGATAATTGTGCAGAGATTGTTCTCAGATCTCTGGTTGCAGTGAAATCATGGATACATTGTTCCATTTGTACATGGCCACAAAATGGAACAATGTGTCCATGATCTCACTGCAACCAGATATCTGCAAACAATTATCTGTGTGTGTAACTGGACCTTAAGTCACGCAAATGGTGATGTTTTACATCAATGTGCTTAGTCCTTGCACTAATCTTACCACTGCTCACAAGTTTAATTCATCCTTTGTTGTCCTCATAGATAACTGTTGGCTAAGTTAGTGGCTTTCCGAAATCATGGAAAGGTTCTTTCAATGAAATTATTTCTTGACTTGCATAAGTAGCAGACATACATTCTGCTTCTGTAGAAGTTAATGCAACTGACACTCATTTTCAGATGGACTGAGAAATTGAAGTTCCTTCTAACTTGAACAAGTAACCACTTGTTGATTTACGATCACTAGACTCTCCAGACAAATCTGCATCCACATAACCTCAGAGTGAGATCTCCTGATGCAGATATCTTAAGATTTAGCCTTTGAGTATTTTTAAGATATTGAAGAATTCTCTTAATTGCATTACAGTCTCTTTGGTTTGGTCTGCTTACATGTCGGCAGAGAGTTCTAACAGTGGCTGTGATATCCGGATGAGAAGCGCCCCCACTGCTTGCCTGCAAGCCTCATTGCTGGGTAGCAGATCTTCTCTTCCTTCCAACTTTAAGTACGATGGATCCATTGGTGTTGATGCCCCTTTGGCTTTTGAATGTGGTTTGCTTCACAACCTCTTAGTCATATTTGTTTTTGAAGACCCACTTACATCTGATAGCTCTTTTTCCTTGTGGTAGCTCAGGAAGCTCCCATGTCAGGAGTTGGTGAAGGGACTATCTGTTCATTAGCGGCATTTATCCACTTCTGCGTTTCGCGGAAAGGCAGTTTTTGCATCTCTTGTCATGATGGTAACTCTGGCTCAGGAAATGTTCTGACCATATGAGAAAGGAGTCTATCTGAGATAGCTTTGTTTAGTCTTTCTGATGATCTGACTGGAGGATGACTTGGTTCTTCTGTGTACTTAGTACTGTGTACTTCGTACTTAGTGGCTTCAGAGCTTATCTAGACTTCAGTGTTTTCCTTTTCATTGTCTGGATTTGGTGATTGAGATTTTTGTTCTTAGCAATGCCATTCTGTCCCGGGTTGGATGGAATGGTATTTTGGAACACAATTCCATTATTTTACAAAATAGTTTGCACCTTAGCACTTGCAGATAATGGAACAGAACATACAAGCAGTATTTTTGGCATTCTTCCAAATTTGTTAAACACTACAGCAAGACATTAATCAAGTTTCTGTGGAATTTCATCCTTTGGGTGCGTTCATTCACAGTTTATTTGCTGCATTTTTTTTACATGCGAACTCATCACAAACCAGGAGTGGGTGATTAAATACAGAAGTGAAGCACTTGTTTCTATTACAGTCCCTGACAAAAGTTATGTCGCTTATCCACGTTATGTAAATACAAGCTTATAACCGGATATTAAATTCATCCATTTGTTTTATAAATTACTCTTTTGAAAGCTGAAACCCTCCCAAATGTGGTTTAGGTTAAGAAAATAAATTGGCATCAATGCTGAAATATTGATCATTTCATGAACACAGAATGGTCAGATTTTTGCAAGACAAAAGTTTTGCCGCCTGGTCATATAATGCACCCAATCCTAGTTTACATCCTCACCTGTGCTCTTTAAATGACCGGCTAATTAGTGGGTGTGTATAAAAAGAAACCCAGCACCCAAGACCTTCACTTGAACTGCAACTTGAGCTCTGACAACATGCCAAAAATCCACCCTGCCACCAAAGCCTTGATTATCAAGAGGCTGAAGACCAGATCCGCTGCAGAGGTGGCTGGCACCTTTAATGTGTCTCAGCGTCAAGTACAAAGAATTAAAAAAAGATTTGAAGAGACTGAAGATGCTTTTGACAAGCCCAGGTCCGGCAGAACCCGCAAGACAACTGCTCAGGAGGAACGTCTGTTGGTTAGAAAATCCAAAGCAAGCCCCTCTTCCACTGCAGCAGAGCTCCAACAGGGCTGGTCACCTCAAGTCCCTGTGTCAACTCGAACAGTTTGTATGATTCTGTCTCGAAATGGTTTCCATGGTTGAATCAGTGCCCAGAAAGCCAGCACTAAACAAAAAGCAAATAAAAAACTGAGTGGCATTTGCAAAGTCCCACAGCCTGATAAACAGATGGACGCTGGGAAAGTGGCAGAAGGTGGATTTCTCTGATGAATCTTCAGTAGAATTAAACCACAGCCGCTGCAAATACTGCAGGAGACCTACTGGAGCCAGTTTAGATCCAAATTTGGTGGTGAAAAGATCATGTTCTGGGGTTACATTCAGTATGGGCGTGTGCGAAACATTTGCAAGGTGGAAGGCAATATGCATAGCCTAAAATATCAAGAAGTATTAGCTACTGCTTACATTCCAAATCATAAAAGGGGGCAAATTATGCAGCAGGATGGTGCTCCATCTCATACATCCACCTCTACAACAAAGTTCCTCTAGGCAAAAAAGATCAAGGCACTCAAGGACTGGCTAGCCCAATCACCAGACATGAACATCATTGAGCATGTTTGGGGTAGGATGAAAGAGGAAGCTTGGAAGACAAAATCAAAGAATCTAGATGAACTCTGGGAGGCATGTAAGGCTGCATTCTTTGCTATTCCTCATGACTTCATTAATGAATTGCATGAATCATTGTTGAACCAGATGGATGCAGTCCTTCAAGCACCTGGAAGTCACACAAAATATTAAAAATGACTAATAGCACCGCAACTTCATTCACCAATGTTATGCAACATATATTTGTATTTTAAGTTAATTGTTTGTTTGATTATCACATTACTTTCTGTGGGCAACAAAACCTTTATCTTGCCAAAATCTGACCATTCTGTGTTCATTAAATGATCAATATTTCAGCATCGATGCCAATTTATTTTCTTAACCTAAACCACATTTGGGAGGGTTTTAGCTTTCAAAAGAGTAATTTATACAACCAATGGATGAATTTAACGTCAGGGTATAAGCTTTTATTTACATAACATGGATAAGTGACATAATGTTTGTCAGGGACTGTATACAATGCCTCCGATTGTTCTACTCCTGGTTTGTGATCAGCTTGTGCATAAACAAATGCAGCAAATACGCAGCGTGTGAATGCACCCTTACTGCGAAGCAGGGGAGCGACAGTGTATCTGAAATAGTCATCAATAAATGTGAGAAAATCTCTTTTCTTGCTTGGAGTTTGAACACACATTGGATCGCAAACATCTGTATGTATCAGATCCAATGGCTGTGCAGATCTAGTGGTGCTTACTTTAGGAAAGGATTTTCTGGACATTTTCTCTTTAAGACAGCTAGTACACTTCATCATTTGTCTACACTGGTTGATTTGAATATCGTTTGCAAGTTGAGCTAGCTTCCTTACTGCTTATGGGTCACTCTGCCCAAGACATCTGTGCCATACATTGACACAGATCTTAGGGCCACGTCACACACACAGATAATTGTGCAGATATTTTTCACAGATCTCTGGTTGCAGTGAAATCATGGACACATAGTTCCATTTTGTGGCTGTGTACAAATGTAATAATGTGTCCATGATTTCACTGCAACCAGAGATCTGTGAACAATCTCTGCACAGATATCTGTGTGTGTGACGTGGCCCTTAGGCCGATCTGGTAAAGAAAGTGCATGCACTTTCTTTGCATTTTAGCTGATAAAGTTCATCTTGGATTTTTCCTTCTGCAAGAGTGTGACACTTTTTTGAGATGATGCAGCTATTATCTTTAAAAGTAACTACATTCCCCTGTTGTGTGAGCTTCTTTACTGACAGACTGCTTTCCAGACTGGGAACATAGGGAACATCCTTTACTGGGATCTTTTTGCTTTTGATGAAGAAACCTGACAGTGGGGGTAGCCGTCTCCTACCCCTTCTGAAGTCACTTAGTGATCATTAGTTAAGATGACCTTTTCTGACTTGCTTTCATCAAGGTCATTGAAGAAATCCTTGTTATTTGTCATATGGCTGCTAGCACCAGAGTTTATACACCATATCTTCTTTGCAGAAGGGCCTGTACTGGCATTAAATGTAGCTTCAACACATGCAGAATCTTCCTTTACTGTTGTTTTGACCCTTTGATCACTGTTTTGCTTTTTAAGATGACTCATTTTTGCTTTCCAAATTCTCATTCTTGCTTTCCAAATTTTTATTCTTATTACAGACAAAACATTCACGAGTTTCTCTTAGATTGCTCTTATATTTAGGGAAATCCTGTGTCTTTAATGCTGTTTCTGTTCTGGAGTCATTACTGCTGCTAACATTCTGTGTTTTTCTCTTGTATTCATCTACAAGTTTGCCTTTAACATGCTCTAATGTCAGCTCCTCATCTGGCCACTTAATAGTGCAGCTACAAGAAAGTCTTTCATTTTTTTCTCCAATATCCCGAGACGCTGCACAATCTCTAGGGTGTTTCTTTTATAATCCTCTTCTGGCCATCACTTAGCTTAGACTGGTACAGCTTTCTCATGAGATAAAGGTTATTGCTGAGATTTGATCTTTCATGCACTTTCTCTAACTCATCCCACATCCCCTTTGTAGTTTCACACTTGCCTACATGCACAATCTGATCATCATCTACACTGAGGGAGATAGTGCTTTGTGCTTTCTGATCCTTCTCTAGCCAATTATATGGTAATGGATGAGGCTATTGTTTCTGAGTATATTTACACGTACCTTCTCTTATGAGCAGCGTCTTCACCTTGAATTTCCAGGACTGGTAGTTCTGGTTAGTGAAGCTTGGCACTGAGAACTTAACGGGATCACTGCTACTGGGCATCGTCTCTGTTGCGCTGTGCTGCTTTGCTTTGGGCCTATGTTGCTGTGTGGCTCTGGGGTTCTGTGTCACTCTGGGGCTCTGCGTCACTCTGGAACCATAAGCTGTTGGTAGCAGATTATTCAGGATACTCTCCAAGCGTGTGACAACAGAGCTTGTTTATTTAGCAACAAACAGGAACAAATATGATAGGCTGATCAGGAATAAATTATTTCTGTGTCTATCTGTGCAGCATCTTCAGCAGGCAGCTTCTTCTCTCATTCACAGACACAGGAAACTAGATGCAGTCACATGCTCTTCCTGTGTGAGCCTCTGGGAGTTTTCTTTTTTTGCTCTAACTTTATAAACAGCATACAAATCTAGCAAGTAAACACTCAGACAGGAATGGAGTTGTTGCACCAAACATATTTTAACAATTGCCCATTTGGCGAGCCAAGCTGAATCTAAACTTCCAGATGTTCACTCATCTCTGCTGATGACACCATAACCAGGGTCTCCAACTTGCTAGTTCTTATCTGTATTTCAGGCTACACACTTTTCTTGTGCCAAGCATCTCTAATTTTAGTGGCTAAGAGAGAGGTTACCTACAACATAAAACTGTAAAAATGCCCAATGAAGTCTGCACTGTATATTTCCAGTGGCTAGATGATAATTTGTGTAAACCAGAATACCCTTTAAAGTACTGAAAGTAAAATTATAGAATTTGCAAATTTGCAAACCCATTCCCAATCTCAATGTTTCCCAGTTCCAACAATGCCAGAATGCCGCTGACAGCGGAGGTGAGTATAAGTTAAAATATTTTAATGAGATACATTCGCATTGAGAACGATTTGTGCGCGTAATGGACCAACCCTTTATTATCTGTAATTATGAATTTGAGTCTCTTCATGAGATGTCATCCATTGATCTCCTTTATACATTTTCCCCGACTTCCAGTTCTTTAGTAAACGTCCCCCTGTTATTATGAGTTGTCAGCTTTGTTTGTGTCATTGCTCAATACAAGGCTATTAGGTACAAACCCCACAGGACATCAGTCTTCACTTCCTTGTATCTCCGAATGTTCCACATACAGATGGGCAGTTTGAAGGCAGGTGTTATGTAATAAGACAGGTCTCCATGACAGATGGCAAGCTTGGTTTCAGATGGTCATTGCTGGGTGGATAAGCTTTGCCTTAGTGAGCATGAAAAAAGTAGCGTGAATATTGCTACCAGTGGAAATGCCGGTATTATCCTGCCTCTCAGGGTCTCATTTCCTGCACTGATTGCTCTTTACTGCACAGCTCGCTGGATACAAATCCTATGTTGTTGGCTCAGCAAACACTTATTAAAAGAGATGATTTCTCTATTTTTAATTTTGTCCAGTGCCAATACAGTGCTGAGACTACCGGGCCCTCTTGTGTTTCCAAGCTTCATAATTCACTGCCATCTGTTTCAACATAGATCCCTGTATTCTACTGAAAAACTCTTAAGTATTATTTATTAGACATATTCTTTAATTAGTAGAAGTCTGGGAATTCGCCCAGTCATCCACGATTTTGTCAACTATTTGTATTTTCTTTTAATATTGTATTTTGCCGGAAAAAAATTACTAGGGCTAAACCTAGACGTCTGTATTTCTATGTGCAAACCAATATTAGGGTTTTTTTACCTAAACTAACAGCCTGACATAAAGGATATATGAATCAGCTCCGGTCAGGAGACTTACAGCAGGTTAAGGCATTCTATTCCATAGATCATGATGCAAACATTTGTGAAATCACTGAAACTGGGGTCCAGTTGACTTCATATCACTAAAAAGACTTGCACTTACTTATTCAAGGGCAAATTATTATACTAGTTCTCAACAGAATGCACACAAGTCTGGGTGGTTGCAGAGGTGCAAAATACAGAACACATCAAAGGAACAGATCCATTAAAAAAAATGATGTGTGAATGGTTCTATTCATCTTGAGGCATGACACGGACGTATGAATGAAGTCAAAGGACATGACCATATTTTGGTCATGCCAAAGACTAGGGAGTGTCCAAATACAGTGTGATACAATTGCGCACAGACCAACGGTGTCTGGCACACTACTCAAAACAACAGACAGAGGAAACACCAGGTAGGACAAATACATCTCAGAATGAGCAAAGAAGACCTCCTGCACTCACCTGTGGCTGAGCCTTCATCTCCCTACCATCTCTTTATGGGGTCTTTAACCCAGTCATCGAGCAGGACACCTAGTCCCTTGTTGGCCCTGATGTTAACCCTCAATAGTGAGCACCAGTCCCAACAACTGCAATAACAAAAAGGGAAGGAAAGACCGACAAGGAAGCAATAACACAGCTTAACGCCTGCTGCCACACTCCAAGGCAGCAGACAGCTTGGAAACAGTCAGCTCTCCAGAGTAGCTCCTTCACATCAGGTAGCTGGGTCAGGAATGGAGTTCAATCACCAGAAAAGAAAGCTGGATCATGTGACCACATAAAGTAGATTAGAGTGATCACAAAGTAGCCTCACCTAGATAGAGCACTTAAGAGCTTTGCTAGCAACAGAAAATGACAATAACTTCTGCATTGGCAATGGACAGAGACACATTTATTATAAAGTCACAATAAAGGAGTGAGACACAGGTCCCAAACCTGTCACAGACTTGTGACAATTTTCTTTAGCTGAATCACACTGATAGGAGGTCAATTTTCCTCAGGGGTGGATAGGAAAAAAAAGGTTTCTCTATCTTCTCCATTCTGTCAGTCCATGAAAATGGGACCACACTCTGATGGCAACCAAGTGTCGTCTGATGTTTTCCTCGCTCCTTACTGGCCTCGGCGGAGCTGGTTTGCATTGCTCAATCAAATGTTGACGGCTGCACCAATTCAGCATCCCCTCAGATGGGACCTTCTACGACAGGGGCCCATCATTCGAATGGAGTTGGACCGTCTTCGCCTTACGGCCTTGGCTTCTGAATGTGAGCTTCTGAGACGGCCAGGTCTTAAGGAGAAGGTGATTGCTACCCTGAGGGGTAGTAGAACGCCGGTTACAAATGCCATCTATGCCAAGGTGTGGAAAGTCTATTATTCCTGGAGCAGGACATCCCCTCCGGATCCCTTCCAGCCTAACATTGCCTCCATTCTGGATTTCCTGCAGGAGGGCCTGGATAAGGGTTTGCGCCCTAGTACCCTCAAGGTCCAAGTATCATCCCTCAGTACTTTTTTTTTATCAATCCTTGGCTGACCATCCCTGGATCCAGTGATAAGAGCAGCGACCCGTTTTCGTCCGTGTAGATTCAACTCCTGTCCTCCAAGGGACCTCAATGTGGTGTTGGTGTTGACTGGACTTGCAGGTTCTTCGTTTGAGCCATTATCATCCCTGTCCTTGTGCAAACTGTCCTGGAAGACGGCGTTTCTGGTAGCCATTACGTCTGCAAGGAGAGTTGGTGAGCTCCAGGCTCTGGCCATTACTGAATCTTATCTCCGGGTCCTGGACGATTGACTGATCCTCAGGCTCGATCCTGCCTTCCTTCCAAAAGTCTTATCGGATTTCCATCATTCCCAAGAGATCGTATTGCCCTCGTTCTGTCAGAAGCCTCCTAATGACCAGGAACAGGAGTTTCATATGCTGGACGTTCGTTGTACAGTGTTGTCTTATCTTCAGCTGACGTGTCCCTGGCGTTTGGAAAATGCCCTGTTCATCTAATACGGGGGTCGCAATAAGGGAAAGAAGGCTTCAAGGAGTACCATAGCAACATGGCTTAAACGTGCTATCGCAGAAGCATATTCCTGTCAGTCTCTGGTTCCTCCCCTCCATCTGAAGGCGCATTCTGCAGGTGGTGACTGTCTCCTGGGCCGAGAGGGCGGATGCTTCCATCGAGCAAATCTGCAAGGCCGCCACCTGGGCGTTTAATTCATACTTTTACCCAGCATTACAGTCTGGATGTCCTGAGACGTACGGATCTGGGCTTCGGAAGGAAATTGCCTCAAGCCGTGGTCCCACCCTAGTAGGTTTTCTTTGTTTTACTCCTGTAGTGCTGTCATGGAGCATGGGAGGAGAAAATGGAATTAGACTTCCCAGTAATTCTCTTTCGGGGAATCCTCCACAACAGCACGAGTAATTCCCTCCCTATTTTTGCGTTTTTCTCTTTCTACTACGGTAGTTGTAAGTATGTCTTGGAACTTCTTTTCTGTTGGTCCTTGATAAACACTGGTGGTTGGAGGTGGGAAGGGCTATTTAACATTTTTGTGTTTCCTGCCCCTATTAGGGCCAAGAGGCAACCTCCTGCAGTGCTGTCGTGGAGGATTCCCTGAAAGAGAATTACGGGTAAGTCTAATTCCATTTTTCTAACAGCTTCTGAATGAGTACCCTGGGTTGGCAATACATTGTTATCAAACCCCATTTAGTACAATTAGAGGTCCTTTTCTTCTTTTTATCATTAGTGGACATATCCTATCATGACTCTATACATGAGCCTTGTGTGAACTTCAGATTCAGGTGAGGGGATAGTAATGCCCACCGAAATCCACATATCCTGAAAGGTTTCTTCACATTGCACCCCTTACTATTTCTGCATGCTGCATGACTCGTGGCTCACACTACTTGGCTTATTTAAAGGGACACTGTCAAGTCACTTTTCAGTATGATACTAATATTAGCCTTGAATAGTGCTTGGACAGACCTTTTAAAAACATATAAAAATCATTATTGTACTGTTTGTAGTTATCATGTTATCAGCATTTTCAAACCCTGCAGGGAGCTCCAGGATTATTCCTCTCCATTATAAGAAAACAAGAATAGTCCGGCTGCTGTAAAACTGTAATGTAATTATGCACTCCCTCTCAGCAGCTCTTTCCTCCCTCCTCCCTATGCTCTCAGTGCAGTGTAATTTCAGTTCCCATAGTAGCTTATGTGCTATTGAGGACTCAGAGGGAAAGAGCTATTACAGGTCTGTCTTATCTAGACTCCATTTGTTTCTCTAAGCATTGGGGAACTGCTATTCTCCTTGTGGCAGAGCAGGTATCACTGCTGTGACAATTTCTGTGTTGTATTTCACATCTTGTGATGCTGCAAACACAGAGCAGAGAGGAGGATACAGCCCCCCCAGTGATCTCCAGTTCAGTGATGTGGTGTGAGTATGTGATATGCATATTCAGGCATGGGGAGTGAACAGCAAAGAACTAATGGAATCATCCATTGTGAGTGACAGATGGAATGAATCTCTATTTGAAGTTTTCAGAAGATAGGAGGAAAATATAAATAAAAGTGCATCAATAGAGAGAGTTTAGAGGGGGGAATTAGAAAACGATAACAGTTACATGTGCAGATACAGGGATGGTGTGTAGACAGTCCGCACTGCTGTAGCAGTGCGGACTGTCTACACACCATCTCTGTATCTGGATATCTTTACATGTGCTACGTGGTGGTGGAGGTCCTGCAGCAGCTTTAAACTATATGCTATTAAAACTAGTTGTGGGTGCACACAGCTAGCTTAGGTGAGTGCACCTTTTTTGTGATCTGCAAAGTCAGTGTCATATTGATAGGGCACTATTGCGCCTTGTTATGTCTCCTTTATCTTTCCAACAGTTACATGTGGATTTTTGACCGGACAGATTCCCTTTAAAATTGTTGAGGTCATAGAAAAATGACCATAGACCTCCGATACCAACTCTTTAAGTTTACACTTTCAGCTGTGGACTGAGTGGAAGCTAAAGAACTTGAAGCATTTTCATTCATCCAATTTAGGGTACCTTTACATGTCACAACATTGCATGCAATTTCACTTGCAACTTACTGGTTGCAGTGAAATCATGGACACATTTTTCTAGTTTCTTGCTGTCTACTAATGTAACAATGTGTCCATGATTTCACTGCAACCAGTAAGTTGCATGTGAAATTGCTTGCAATGTTGCGACGTGTAAAGGTACCCTAAGAACCATCTCAACATGTTCTGGTTCTGCAATTTGTTCAGCAGTACTAGGGCCTACAAAATGAAGCAGTATGACCTGTAGCCTGCGTGCCACAGATGAAGGTGTTTTAATTTTGTACATTACAGCCATGGTTCTACCACAACCTCATTAATGTATGGATGACTGGCATCGAACCTCTAAGTGTAGGTGCAAGCAGAAAAAATACGGTACATACTAATGAAAATAGGAGATATCTGCTGCAGCACTGACACTAAATGTGCACAATTCATAAGTGTAATGAGCGGCCGAGCTGCACAGCTATTATAAGAAACATGACAAAATGTATTATAGCAAACACTGCCCTAGAATATATTGCAAAATGTGCAGCTCGGCCGCTCATTACACTTATGAATTGTACACATTTAGTGTCAGTGTTGCAGCAGATATCTCCTATTTTCATTTGTATGTATTTCTTCTGCTTGCACCTGCACTTAGAGGTTAGATGCCAGTCATCCACACTATTAATTTTGTATTCATTTTGAATGAGCTCCCTCCCCCCTTCCCCTTCCCTGCCCGGAGGCCAGCTTGGGTCTCCATCTTGTTGGAATCCAGCACACACTTTTCCTTTTTCAATTAAAAAGAAGGGCATATAAACCCATTCACATTGCACAACTCTGTTAGTCATAGTGGTAGGACCCGGTGAGATGGAAGCACCTTGTAGTTGGTCACCGGGCACTTCGCAGTGGCCACTGCTGAAGCTAAGTCTTCCAATTTGCAATATATTCTAGGGTAGTGTTTGCCATAATACATTTTGTCATGTTTCTTATATTTGTGTCAAGCCCACTGGAACGAGGGTACTCGGTACCGGATCGCGTTGCTGCGGGGGATGTCACGGAGGTCCTGATCCGGACTGTGTCCCGGGCCCTGGCAATAATAAGGGGATATGTACAGGGGATAGAGTTTATCATGACGCCACCCACGGTGTGTGGTCAGTATGGGGGACCACCGCTGCTGCAGAACCTCCGGGGATGATGTTAGGCAGCTTAGATGGTACTGCTCTCCGTAGGTAGAAGCAAGGTCCCCGGGGCAGTGGTTGGTATAGTCTATTGTGGATGTAATAGTAGGGGATGATAGTGGAGACGGGTTAAGGAACACACACTCATGTTTTGTAGTTTCCAAGGCTTTACTGCGATGTTGTTGCAGATTATAGTCCACGGAGTCTGTATCGGGGCCGGGTTTCTCCTACCCTGTTCGGGTCCTCAGCTTCCTTGTGCTGCGCTGTGTGTGTGTCCTTGCTGCTGCTTCTAGCTTAGCTGCTGGCACTGTCTAACTCTCTCTCTCTCTGCTGGTACCACTTGGCTAGGCAACTTGAGTCTTCTGTGTAGTGCTGACCCCGCAGTGTTGCTTTGCTCTGGTACTGTGGTGGTCTAGAGACTCCACTACTCCTGGATTCACTGTGCTGTGTGTGATCCGGTGTCCGTTCTGTGCGCTCTCCTGGGGCGACTGGTGATGGCACTCAAGCTCCCAGATGTGTTTCTCTGTCTGTAATTATCCTTCCCTCAGACCCTAACTAGGCCTGGAATCAGTGAGCAGACTGTAGAGAAGCCTCTCGCAGCTCCTTAACACTACAGTCTCTCTCCTCTTCACAGTACTGCCTGTACTGAACTCACTACTTCCTCATGAGCGGAGTATTTAAGGAGCAGGTTGTGCTCCCCCTCCTGGCCCAGAGGTGCTAGTGTAAGTCAGTGTGTTGTGGGGAGGGAACCCGTGTGATGTTACTGTGGCACATTAACCCCTTGGGGTGCCACATTAGCTGTGCAGCTCGGCCGCTCATTACACTCATGAATTGTACACATTTAGTGTCAGTGTTGCTGCAGATATCTCCTATTTTCTCTACCACAACCTCACCCTAAAGCAGCTCCACCACCAGTAGCATCACCACGACCACATTCCCCATTTGATGTCCTCCTCATTTGTTGCCGTCCCCAAATTGCAGACGATTAGATGGCCTGTACAGAGAGAGAGATGGCACAGCAGATTAATAGGATGTCTGTATGCTGAGTGCCCTTACAGACCCTTTTCAAAGAGTACCTACAGAGACTATTTTTTATGAGTACCCCACAGGGCCTGCTGCAGTGCAGTAACAGGTTTGTGACAGATTAAGCCCAGCAAACTGGGTGCACTGCGTCCACACACAAAGTTTTTTGGAGGATTAAAGGGAATCTGTCAGGTCAAAAATCCATATGTAACTGATATCATTTTCTAATTCCTTTCTCTAATCTATCTCTGTTCATGTATTTCTATTTATACTTCCCTCCTATCATCTCTAAACAATTAAAAAAGAATAATTTCATCTGTCAATCACTTAGAGCTCTCTGCTGCCTACTCCCCAAAGAATGAATATTCATGTATCATTACACAGCCCTGTCCCCCTGTAATCTTTTATGCTGTGTGACTCCTTACAGAGCAGAAAGGAGGGGAAGGAGGTGTGTGCTCTTAGAGATTTTCATTGTGTGTATGAGGTATGTGTGTATTGTGTGCAGTCTAAGATATTTCTATGTGATTACAAGAACAGTTGATCATTTGCTCACAGATACACACTTTACATGTACGCAGGAAAAACAACCTTCATATAATAGAAATCTTAGCAACACCACACAGTATAAGACAAAACACCTTCCCCTCCCAGCACAGAGGGGAGGACAGAACACCAGCTTTGGTGGGTGCGGATATTTAAATAGTACTTCTACAGTCAGACTATTCTCCTGTGAAAGTAATGGACTGGGCTAATGTACCAGTTCCCTGCAGGTTGTGAAAATGTTTATAGCAATGAAACTACAAATGGTACAATAATGATTTTACATGTTTCTAAAAGGTCTGGCCAGGCACCATTGAAGGGTAATATTAGTATCATACTGTAATATGACCTGACAGAGTCCCTTTAAGCTGATATGAGTGAAATAAAGCCTGATGTAGATAAATAGAGCCAACACTAACTGGTACACAGTGACGAATTAGAGCATGTTGTCATGTTTAGCCACACAGGGCCTGTTACAGTCATCAAACAATCTTTTTGGAAAGGTATGCCCCATTGGAACCTATAACTGTTACTCACAACAAAAGCATCTTATCCCTGCCCGCTCCAGCAAAATGGTTGTGCAACTCATGATAAAGCTGTTCTGCAGGCCGGTGGTGCGCCAGCCAGTCACAGCCTTGCCCATACTTGGCATTGCTGTGATGGCTTGGGAGTTCCTACATCCTAAAAGCTTGGTTATTGGCTGAACTGCACCCTTTCAACTAGCTTTATTCAGATAACAAAACCAAACAGAAAGCAGACATACAGTTAAAAGTACATGTTCAGGAGTCAGCACCGGACACTAAGTGATCGGTACAAACCCCGAACTCTACAGTTTGAGTTCGCTTGTCCCTATCTATGAATACCGTACATGTTTTTTCAAATGCACAAATAAAACAGTAACTTGTAATAATCTACATATTAAGATCCTGAAGCATTAATTTAATTAAACACCACATCTGGTAATCAAACGATTCATTTATATGACATTGCCAGAGTATGAGATATGAAATCCCACTGAATCATCCCTTAGATGACATTAAGTTGCTCAGTGAAGACTATGAAATGAGTTGGATTCTCCTTTCAGTATTGCTACCAGCAGGACTGTTGGGTCTACAGTAACCTTCCATCAGGGGCTTTTTGCACTCGGATGGAAAATTATATCCTGTAAGTTCCGTTAACCCCTACTTTGCCAGATTTTCTTTGACCATAGTTTCAATGTTTTCTTTTAGATTTAGCTCATTCTTCTTATCACTGAACATTTTTTGCATTATGAAAGAATTTTCTGTGTAAATTAGCAATTAATTAAAAGTAGCATTAAGCTACAGTCGCTAAGTCTATAATCATATTAGCAGATTCCCTACTTTAATTTTCGAGGATGTTTCTCTTAATTAAAAAAAAAACTTGCTTGGTATCAGAATATCTTTACCAAAATGGATAATTAGTAAAAGTGATCTGTGCCCATTGTTTCTCATATCCTCCTGGTTTCTGCTGATCAAAGGCATAATTCACCAACTAAGCGGTTACATACAGAGGAGGGACCACCTGTACCTCCCCATAACAATTTGCAAAGTCATCATTGCAGGATTCGGAGGGATATTCATAGCGGCCTGGTGAAAGCCCCCATGTCTGCCATGTAAGTGTTCAACACATTGCAATTCACAAGTGCCTAAGAGTATTGTACTGTCATACGTGGATTTAACAGATGAAGATACCAGGATGGCAGTGATCGGTAAAAGATGATCAAGGGAACTAATTTGACCCTTAGACTTGGGGTCTCTTGCTGACCCTGTTCCCAGAAGTACCCCTGAAGATGAGGATGTATGGGCTGCCACCTTTGCCCTTATTCTGACCAGCCCTAGGCTAACACCACCACCCGGGGACTGGGATAAATACAGCAACTCCACACACAATTACAAAGAAAGCTACAGGACGGCTTCAGCAGGAACTGCAAACAGGTTCCACATAGCTCACAGTCTTGCAAAGAATAAACTCTGCTAGTAACATCAGGTGATGGGTCATGGGACTATTTAAAGGCTGGGGGAGTGGTCAACTATATGACCTGATACACACACCAACCACAACTAACACTGCAGAGCCACAGCTACTGACCGTAGCCCTTAATGTACATATGGAAATTAACTCCATTTCAACTACCGTCGAGCAGTTCACAGAGACTGCACAGCTATCTACCCATGACATGTACCATCAATGTTCCTATAGACTCAAATTCTAATTATCAGATAAAATATTTTCAAAAATATAAAAAGATTATCATGAATTTAAAAAAGTAACACGAACAAAAAAATTATTAAAAAACAAACAAAATAGATGAGAATACTGTCAAAAGAAGAGAGAGAGAGAGAGACACAGAGGGAACCCCTCTGATCATTACACTCAACAGGAGAGAGAGGGAGAGAGATAGAGTAAAACCCCACTGACTAGAAGAGCTTACACTCTACTGAAGATCAAGAGAAGACCCTTCCGACAATAAAAGCTTACATTCTACAGTAGAGAGAACGAAGAACCTGCTTACCATAACAGCTTATGTGGCACCCCAGGGGTTAATGTGCCACAGTAATATCACACGGGTTCCCTCCCCACAACATACTGACTCACACTAGCACCTCTGGACCAGGAGGGGGAGCTAAATCAGCTCCTTATATACTTCAGCTCATGAGGAAGTAGTGAGTTCAGTACAGGCAATACTGTGAAGAGGAGAGAGACTGTAGTGTCAAAGAGCTGCGAGAGGCTTCTCTACAGTCTGCTCACTGATTCCAGGCCTAGTTAGGGTCTGAGGGAAGGAGAATTACAAGCAGAGAAACACATCTGGGAGCTTGAGCGCCATCACCACTCACCCCAGAAGAGCGCAAAGAACAGACACCGAATCCGGCACTGTGTCTGGCACCTACAGCACAGTGAATCCAGGAGTAGTGGAGTCTCTAGACCACCAAAGTACAAAAGCAAAGCAACATGGCGGGGTCAGCACAGAGGACTCAAGTTGCCTAGCCAAGTGGTACCAGCAGAAAAAGAAAGAGAGTGAGACAGTCCCAGCAGCTCAGCTAGAGGCAGCAGCAAGGACACACACACACAGCGCAGCACGAGGAAGCTGAGGATCCGGACAGGGTGGGAGCAACCCGGCCCCCAGTACAGACTCCGTGGACTATAACCTGCTACAACATCTGCAGTAAAGCTTTGGAAAACAGCAAAACTGTGAGTCAGTGTGTTGATTGCAACCTTTGCCCTATATCCAACAGCAGAAAGGTCCCACCTGGAGAGCCACTAGCCTGTCAGCTCTGCACATGGGCTGGAAGAAGGCTGCAGCATCAGGAGAGTAAGAGAATTGCACCTATTACTACACATCATCCAGTACCAAGACAACCAGTTCTGCAACTGCAAAGTAAGTGCCTGTGTCGACTACAACCCCCAATATAATCCTTGCAAACCCTGCTCTTCCTCATAACTTCCTCACAAACTGTTCCTATCGTCTCCACTATTCACCTCCTTATCACATCCACCATAGACTATACCAACCACTGCCCTGGGGACCTTGCTTCTACCTACGGAGAGCAGTACCATCTAAGCTGCCCAACATCATCCCCGAAGGTTCTGCAGCAGCGGTGGTCCCCCATACTGACCACACACCATGGGTGGCGTCATGACTGACATTATCCCTGTAAATACTCCCTTTATTATTGCCAGGCCCGGGACACGGTCCAGACCACGACCCCGTGACATCCCCCAGCAGCAAACCCGGTCCAGTACCGAGTACCCTCGTCCCAGTGGGCTCGACACTTACACTCTACATGTGAGAGAAGATCCTACTGACCTTAAGAGCTGATACTCTACATGACTACAGGAGTGAGGACCCCATTGACCATAAGAGCTTACACTCTACAGGAGAGAGGAATAGGATCCTGCTGACCATAGGAGCTTACGCTCTGCAAGAGAGGGAGACTTACCCAGTGGCTCTGAAGATTCTACGGCCAAGTTGTTTTCCAACTGTGCTCCATTGGGAGCCATTGATCTGTGATGTCTCAGGTACTGACCATCACTGTACAAGAAATAATAATTAGTAAGATGTAAAAGCTAGAGATCGTTCTGAAGAGGCATGGCCTGCATCCCTATGTGACACTCACAGAATTTGGAGCTCCTGTGCCATTAACCAAGCAACTGAGATTTTAGCCTTTTTCAAGGCTAAAACTTCCAAACAAGGTACTAGACCAATTACAAGACCTCCTTAGGATCATCTTGAACCATCTTGAAACAGATTGGTAAAGAATTCGCTTTACTACACCGTCTGAAGATCTGGGTCCTTGGAGTTCTATAAAATGAGAATGCGCATAGGGTCTTATCCAATTAAGAGATTGATAACGTATAGCATAAAATTGCTCACCTGGTTTGGTTGTGTAAGCTCACAACCAGCTTGATCGCTCAAACTCAGCAGCTGCTACAAGAACCGCACTTCCACGATGTGGGAAATAGAATTCTCTCCAGGACCAAGTGCCTCCAGATCCGTGCTGCTGCTCCAAAAGGATATCAAAGACACCGGAATGCTTTGAATGAATAAAATTCTACTTTATTTCCGACGTGTTTCGGAGTTCAAAACCCAGCTCCTTCCTCAGGTCAGTTCCTGGAGGCACTTGGTCCTGGGTCCTTGGAGCAGCACTCAGGCGCCATTACTGAACATTCCCACCTTCCTCTTTTTCCAACTCACAGCTACTTAACACTTGACCTTAAGGAGCAGTGTATGGGACTTTGCACCCACATATTGAGACCTGAGACCCTCTACAACCATCAGGTGAGCCCATTCTCTAGACTCCCAGTCTGATTCCAACTAGACCGGTGAACTGGGTCTCATGCGTCGGCTACTGCACTGTCATTAGTGTAGCTGGGTCTGCTTCCTCCTGGTCCCCCTAACACCAAAGAGACCCCATCAAGAACTGCAACATAGAGAGGAAAATTTACATTGCTCCCCTTACAGCAGCCCACCGGTGAACACCAATGAAGGGACTATTTCCCAGTACTAAGAGAAGCCGGCTCCCTGCGGCGGATTGATCCGCAGCAGTAGGAAAAAGATCCAGACACTAGAGGAAGACCACGAGCGCTGGAACCCGAGAAATTGCTGCAAGCAAAACAGACCGGTTGGTCTATATCCTTTTCAAGCATCGCAGATTCCCAGATCAGAGACCTCCCTGCCCAACATCCTCAGGATCGGCGGTGACAGCGGGATCGGAGTTACTAGAAGCAGCAGACGGATCATCTATCAAGCAAGGCCGGTGAGCCTTCACCGCACCCGAGCCTCACAGACAGCGGACAGCAGATGCACCAACCCAATACTATAAGATAGAAAATATTAGTATAACTTCAGCACATTCCTGCTTGTTCCACTATCAGCGGTGTTGAGGAAATCTTCAGGGACACTAATCACCAGAGTAAGGTACTGGGGGGAACTGAGAGTCTTGGTGGGTGGTCTGGGGTACTTGCCTTACTCAGTGCCTCGCCACTGCAGACACTATGCCACAGCCTATATCAAGTAGGGATATAACAGCTGGTCTGCAGACACTTAGACCTTGGTGCTGCATAAATTCCCTCAATATCCCTCACCCACAGTAAACAGCCAACAGAATTATACCTCAACCTTACTCACAGCCTTATTATCCAGGCATTATCACAATCAATTTCCCTAATATCCTGTGTAGCAAATATGTATCTCAGAGACTGGACACTAGAACAGTTAAGGGGTTAAATCCCCTGCCCATCCAGGAGAGGTCAGGACCTGTTTTATATAAGCACACACAAACCTAGCAGTCACACTGACTCCAATCTCCCCAGGGGGCCAGATGGAAAGCGGAGAGTGACAATATTCACACACACAGATAGCTTCAAAGGGAAGATCATAGATAAGAGAGGAACCATCTCAGATAGTTAGCTTCAAACAGACCCACAGATGAAGGAAGTTAGAAGACAAAGACATTTTTAAAACATAATCTATGCATGGCTAAATGAGTGAGCGTCCAATCATAGACCCAGAATTAGAATGTTAATATTTCTTGCAATTTCACTGGCAATTTGCTGGTTGCAGTGAAATCATGGACACATTGTTACATTTGTACACAGCAACAAAATAGAACAATGTGTCCATGATTTCCCTGCAACCAGCAAATTGCCAGTGAAATTGCAAGCAATATTGTCGCGTGTGATGGTACTGTGGCACCCCTGCGTCCAGGAGACCACAAAGGGAACTGCAGCCAGGCAGGTAGGACGACAGTTGAACACCAACACCCTCACTGCCCACACAACCACGTACAGTAGAGGGCAGCACCCAACCCGGAGCCTAGGAACTCTAAGCAGGCGAGGGGTGGTGGGTTTAGAGCAGTGGGTGGGCAAACACGTAGTCAGGTGACAGACAGTAGAAATAGTGAAGGGGAGGAGGAAAGAGTCAGTAGGCCGAGGTAGGCTGAGCAGTAAAGACTGAATCACACGTCCTGGCAGAGTGGGGTGTAGGAGCGCAGAATCTGAACAGAGCCAGTGTGAGCCGCAGAGAGAAAGCACGTCCGAAGCCAGCACCCCAGGAGTGTGAAGGAAGAGAGGGACAGCGACACTGGTCCCTAGAACTACAGCTGAAACGACCAGACTGCAGGCGGAGTAGCCCTCCTAGGATACTTGAAGACACAGTAGAGAGAGCCTGGTAGTGTCCTCACACGGGAGGACTGCTGGAGGCTGGGCTGAGTAGAGTGTCGGCTGTAGAGGGGACCGTAGTTTCACCCGGCATCCCCAGACAACAGACGGGGGACCACAGCTACATGTTAGGTTTTCTACCCCAAAGGACAGGCAGCTCAGTGACAACCAGGAGGACCCACAGTGGCCCGAGTCACCCCCATACTGTCCGTAGACGCACACCAAGCGAACACAGAAACAGAGAGAGACAACAGCCCGGAAAGGACACAGAGACAGAGTGAGGGGTCACAGAGAGGAGAGACCTGGCTGCAGAGAGTAAAGGTAGCCCGGAGGGGAGAGCGAGCCCATGTACTGAGAATTAAACTAAGACTTGTAACTGAACTGTAGGAACTGTACTGAACTGTAACCTGAACTTGAGACCTTGAGAAGTAAACACAGTGAACCCTGAATACAACTCTCTTGTCTGTCTCTGCCTGCATGCTACTCCCTCCATACAGGTTCGCAGGAGATTCCCACCTGCAGAGCCACAGCTTGCCGACTCCATCGCTGAGGAAGGATTCTTGCAGCATCTGGACAGTAAGTGTACTGCCTTCATCACCAGGCCTGCACACTACACAATAGACTCAAATCATCACTGCCCCGGGGAACACAGTTCTGCCCACGGGAACTATTCCATCTTCGCTGCCATTACATCATCCCCGGAGGTTCTGCACTAGCGGCGGCCCCACTCCTGTCCGCACACAGTGGGTGGTATCACAACTGACATTTCCCCTGTAAATATCCCTTATTATTGCCAGAGCCCGGGACTCGGTCCGGACCAGGACCACCCGTGACTTCCCCAGTAGCAGACCGGGTCTGGTACTGAGTACCCCCGTCCCAGTGGGCTCAACAGTACCTTAAGACCCACCTAAATGCCAAACTCCCAGACGAAACCAACTCAACATGTGACTCCCCGCAAAACCCCTAAGACAAAGATTTAGAAAAGAATACCCAGAAGATGACCCTTTGTTAAATTTTAATGTAGACCAAGCCATGGACAGGGAGTTTTTCCACAACCTCTTCAAGGCCTTTAAACAATCCCTTATGGTACCTTTACACGCCGCGACGGCAGGCTGGATACATCCCGCTACAGGCTACAAATGTAGCTTGTAGCGTCAATGTAGCCCGTCGTAGCGGCGTCTGAAGACGCGACGCTACAGCCGGCGACAGATACATCTGTTTATGGGCTCTGCTCGAAAACTGATGGCTACATCGCCGATGGTAGCGAGCTGTATCGGCGTGTAAAGAAGCACCGGAAGGGAACTCTGGACACCCTGCGATGTAGCTGCAATGTAGCTAAGGCGTGACCCAGGCTCCGGGATACCCCGCCCATCACCGATCATTGGAGGAAGCTCCTGCATGACGATTGGTAGTCGCTGCCTAGGGCGACATATTTAAGGAGCTGACCAGTCACACTACACAATCGCTCGAGCGTGCTGTATTACTCAGCCTCCTGCGATGCCTGGCCAATCATGATGATATTGCGCTGTCCTATCATCGTACGGACGGCTCGTAATACAAGATTGTGGCACGCCTATGTGCTGTCCCTGCTGCACCAGTTCCTCCCATAGTAGCTGGTTGTAGCGGTGTGTACATGAGCTACAGCTGGCTACTTGAGACACCCGGCGATGTAGCTAGCTACAGATGTAGCGTGGCGTAGCGCACCTTATGGCGGCGTGTAAAGAGGGTGCGTTGACCGTTTGTAGCCGTTTGAGCGTGCTCGTGCACGTGAAGTAGCGCGATGTATCCAGCCTGCCGTCGCGGCGTGTAAAGGTACCATATGTGATAGCTGGTAAGATGCCAGACAGGCAGACTTACCAGCGATCACCCAGCGATCGTTGGGATCGTTCAGATTCTCGGGTGCAGACTTGGGATCGCTGGTCGTTGCCCCTGTCACACACAGCGATGCAACCTGGCCAGCCGGAGATCGCAAATCAAAAAATGATCCAGGCCATTCATTACCGATCTCCCAGCAGGGGGCCGGTCGCTGGTGCAAGTCACACACAGCGATATGATCGGCGAGGTAGCCGCAACGTCACAAAACCTGTGACGTTGCGGTGATATCGTTAACAATATCACGATGTGTAACGGGGCCTTTAGTGTGAACAAGACTCTCTCACCACCATGCAAAAAACTAAAGGTTTTTACTGATATTTCCAAAGAAACAGTGACAAAAAGAAAGGCGCTAAAACCTATAACTGACATTCTCCAAGCAAATGGAATAGTCTACCGTTGGGGGTGCCATTCTACCAGTGTAACATTCTCACATAAGCAGAAATCAATTGTAATTGAGGAGAAGGAGTAAGGTCTAAAGATCCTCAAGGACCTCCATATAACCAATACTTGAAGTCTATTTAATAGGCACTCATATCACTACTTATTATGTTGAAACTTTGATCACAGCAGAAGCACAGAAGGCAAGAACTTCAGCCTCATCAGAAGTTAACTACCAGTTCCATTGAACCCTTCCACTATTGAACTAGTCCCAACGGGGACTCATTAGCTTCTATAGTTGTTGTTCATTTAAGGCCCCTTTCACATCAGCGTTTATTTGAAATCGCGGCAGATGCGGTGAAAAAAACGCATCTGCCGCGATTACCGCATACCGGCTGCACTTGCGGCACGGTTGCGGCAAGCCCCATACAATGTATAGGCGGGCTTGCGGCAGGTGCGGCAAGTGCGGTTTTGGCACTTGCAGCAGGTGCGGCCGCGAAAAAAAACGCGGTCAGTGTTGGTGGGTCTTGAGGACTGGAGTTGAGAAACACTGCTTTAGATAATAATTAAACATGGAAGTCATTGTGTAATTCATATTCTACAATATAATTCACCTCATCCTCCCCCCTTTAAAACAAGCTCAAACTACCCAAGCCCCTACCTTAGATAATGGCTAAGAAATTCATGTAATTAAACGTTAATGGTCTGAGTACCCCCCCCCCCAAAAATGGCACTTGGTCTGGAGAGAGGTTTTGAGACATAATATTGATATTGCAGGACTCCTGGAAACCAAGTTTGCAATTGACAACCTACCAAAACTCTGAAACTAAATGTACCCTCATATTTATCTGTCATCTAATAAGAAAAAAAAAAATCAGGGGTAGCCAGTAGTGATGAGCGAGCACAAAAATGCTCGGGTGCTGGAAGCTCGGGCCGAGCATCCCAAGATACTCGTGTTCTCAGCCCGAGCACCGAGCCCAATATTATCCTATGGGAGACCCGAGTATTTTTCTGGCATGACCCCCGGCAGCATGGAAAAACCCTAATGGTACCTTTACACGCCGCGACGGCAGGCTGGATACAGCCCGCTACAGGCTACAAATGTAGCTTGTAGCGTCAATGTAGCCCGTCGTAGCGGCGTCTGAAGACGCGACGCTACAGCCGGCGACAGATACATCTGTTTATGGGCTCTGCTCGAAAACTGATGGCTACATCGCCGATGGTAGCGAGCTGTATCGGCGTGTAAAGAAGCAACGGAAGGGAACTCCGGACACCCGGGGCTGTAGCTGCAATGTAGCTAAGGCGTGTCCCAGGCTCCGGGTTACCACGCCCCATCACCGATCATTGGAGGAAGCTCCTGCATGACGATTGGTAGTCGCTGCCTAGGGCGGCATATTTAAGGAGCTGACCAGTCACACTACACAATCGCTCGAGCGTGCTGTATTTCTCAGCCTCCTGCGATGCCTGGCCAATCATGATGATATTGCGCTGTCCTATCAGCGTACGGACGCCTCGTAATCCACGATTGTGGCACGCCTATGTGCTGTCCCTGCTGTACCAGGTCCGCCCATAGTAGCTTATTGTAGCGCTGTGTAAACGTGGTACGCTAAGCTACAGCTGGCTACTAGACACACCCGGCGATGTAGCTAGCTACAGATGTAGCGTGGCGTAGCGCACCTTATGGCGGCGTGTAAAGAGGGTGCGTTGACCGTTTGTAGCCGTTTGAGCGTGCTCGTGCACGTGAAGTAGCGAGATGTATCCAGCCTGCCGTCGCGGCGTGTAAAGGTACCATAAGGGTATGTGCCCACAGGAAGGCTTAGTGGCGTTCAAACCGTCAGTAAACCACTGGAAATTATCAGTTCTGAGCTCTGAAGTCTCCAGCTGTTTTCCGGCGGTTTTTTTCAGCGTGTGCACAGCGGTTTTCAGTCGGTTTTTCCGGCGGTTTTCTATGGAGGATTTTGTTCATGGAACCGATCAAAAACCGCTGAGAAGAATTGACATGTTGTATGCTGCTAAACCGCTGGGAAACCGCTCAACCGCGGGCAGATCCGCTCACATAAACCGACTATGTGTGCACAGCAGTTTCTAAATTACATAGGGTTACTTGTAAGTCCTAACGCTGCTTAGGATTTACATAAATTTAAATAAAACCTATGCTAAACCGCCGGAGGTTTTCGCTGCTAAACCGACGTTAAACCTTCCTGTGGGCACATACCCTAAAAATGTCACAAAAGTATCAGAACAGTGCTGAAATGACATGGGAACAGCATGGGGAAGACCCCTGGAAGCATTTCAGACCCCGAGGTCACTGCTGTGAACAATGTTGTCAGACTATTACGCCACTTTTACGGACTGTCAAGAAAACGTTACAAAATGAAACCAAAACGGATTTTCATGGAAAAAATATTAAGGGCTCATACCCAATTGTGAGACAGAGTTGGTGTATGTTACTTTTTTGGATTATATGAAAGATTTTTTTTTAAATTGCGTGGCACTCCCATGCCCCTGGGAGGCGACTTAAATGAAGGCATCTTTAAATAATGTGCCCATTATAAGGAAGTGTGTGTTTTGTAGCATTGCCCTAGGGCAGGGAAGCCAAAAATTGGGAGGCACTTCAATGCCCCTGGATAGGTGTGCATGAGGGCCTCTTTAAAAAAATGTGGCCATTGTAAGCAAGTGTATCTG
>JARQOC010000010.1:157699670-157758345 GCA_033576535.1 Allobates femoralis
GGAGTGAATGAGACCTTTCACACCGCGTGCGCCCTATTATAAACATAGGGGCCGCGGTCAGCATGCTCACACTTGCAGATGCATCTGCAAAACGCTGCAGATCCATCTGCAAGTGTGAAGCCAGCCTTAGCATGGAGAATGGGCATAAACAGTATCTCTTAAGCCGGCGTCACACGCAGCAACCAAAGCTGCGATGTCGGAAGCGATGCGCGGGTGCGTGCTCGCTTCCGACATCGCAGCCTTGGTGTCACACGGCAGGATGTTGCCGATGACGCCACAGCGATGTGGGCGGAGCCATCGCTCGCTGGGCTGGGATCAGCCCAGCGAGCGATCCGCAGCAATACTGCGGTATAGACTGGATCGCCGCCAACATCGCTATTGCGGTGTCAGACGGCGCGATCCAGCCTAATCGCTGGTTGCAGATTGACAGGTTTACGTTCATACTGGTAAACCTGTCAACCTGCGACCAGCGATAGATCGCAGTTGCGTCGCGCTGTTACACAGCACAACGCACTGGCGATATCGTGAGCGACATCGCTAATGCATCACTTTTCGGCTATGACGCTCACGATATTGATGCGTGTGATGCCGCCTTTACTCCACAGGACTGCCATTACCCAGACAGCCCATTCATTTCTACCTGTAGTGTGTAAATATATATTTGGCTGAAAGGTGCATCAAAATCAATGGGACACATGCTTCTTAATAAATGATCCATCTTATTCCAGGACACTGTTTATTGAGCCTGGTGTATAAATTGGGCCCTTACTCCCAGGTTTCCCCACTGATTACAGCTGATTTTGGGAAGTCTTAATATGCCATTACCAGTTTGTGATCAAATTATTGACAGCGGATCCTTCTAAAAAGTAGGAATTATTTAAATCAGTGAACAGCATCATGATTGCAGCCCTTATGGTCGCAAAGGAAGGCGAAAAAATGTCTGGGGTGCAGAAATATAGATGAAGGCATATTGCCCCTTTACAAATCACAAAAATCCATCTGAATCAGAGATGAAGAGGCTTCAGAGGCACGCAGCTCAATAAGGCAGAAGTCACACTGGGTGAGAGACATGCAAGATACTCGCATGCCTCACCCACAACGGGCGCCGGCTCTCCGGACAGGAGCATGCAGCGTCATGTATTTCTATGGGTCTGCATGCGCCTCCCCCAAGAGCCGGCGGTCATGCTGGGTGAGGCATGCGAGATTTGCAAAAGTCTTTCGCCTAGTGTGACTCCAGCCTAAAGAGAAGAGTGGTCTCTACAAGCATAATCCTTGGAAAAGTGGCATTTAAACTATGGTAGCTTTAGTTATAGAGTGAGAATTTTATAGGAACATGATCATTGTGCAAGGACAAAAGTTGTTTCCAAATGCAATGTCAGGAGGAGTTCTTTACAGTAAGAGTAATTAAAGTGTAAAAAGTCATATAGTTAAAAGGGATTTTCCAATCTAACAAAGAGATGACATATCTATCATATCCTGTTACTGTTTGATCTATCAAAATGACTTTGCCAATCCCATTCACTTGAATAAAGCCATGCTGCACTAGATAGACCGGAGCTGCACTGCTCTGCAAACCCCTAATTCTCGGGAGTTCCAGAAGTCAGATCCCCTCGATCAGTGATGGGATATCCTTCTGATAATCATGTTCTGAGAGACCCTTCAAGATATTAAAGAATATGGCATTGATTAACTTCACATAATTGAACAAAGGATGGATAGAATGTACAGACACATTCCTGATAAAAATCTGCTGCCATCTACCAGGATGATGAGGATGAAACGATGTCAGACATTTGACAGACAATGATCCCAAGCACACAGCCAAGAAAACTCTCAACTGCTAGAATGTCCGAGCCGATCACCGGAGCTGAATCCAATAGAAAATGTCTAAGGAACTAAAGCTCAGAGTTCATAGAAGGACCTGCAGGATGTGAACAGTGTTTGTGTGGAAAAATGGGCCAAAATGCACCTGAAAAATGTAGGCGACTAGTTTCTACGTACAGGAGGCATTTTTATTTATACTTCGATACACTGGGGAAATAAGTATTTCATCCCTTGCTGATTTTGTACATTTGCCCACTGACAAAGATCTGAACAGTCTATAATTTTAAGGGTAGGTTAATTTTAACATTGAGAGATAGAATATCAAAAACAAAATCCAGAATATAACATTGTCTAAATATATAAATGTATTTGCATTTTGCGAGAGAAATAAGTATTTACCGTATATACTCGTGTACAAGCCGACCCGTGTATAAGCCGACCCCCCTACATTTGCCCCAAAAATCTGGAAAAACCTATTGACTCGTGTATAAGCCGAGGGTGGACCTCAGCACAGGTATACAGCCCCCAGCAGTGTGGTATACAGGCCCCCCCAGTGGTATACAGGCCTCCCCAGTGGTAGTATACAGCAGCCCCAGTGGTAGTATACAGCAGCAGCCCCAGTAGTATATACAGCCCCAGTGGTAGTATACAGGCAGCCCCAGTAGTATACAGGCAGCCCCAGTAGTATATACAGCCCCAGTGGTAGTATACAGGCAGCCCCAGTAGTATACAGGCAGCCCCAGTAGTATATACAGCCCCAGTGGTAGTATACAGGCAGCCCCAGTAGTATATACAGCCCCAGTGGTGTATACAGCCCCAGTGGTAGTATATTGCAGCCCCAGTGGTGTATACAGCCCCAGTGGTAGTATATTGCAGCCCCAGTGGTAGTATACAGCCCCAGTGGTAGTATATTGCAGCCCCAGTGGTAGTATACAGCCCCAGTGGTAGTATATTGCAGCCCCAGCGGTAGTATACAGCAGCCCCCGTAATCCAGGGCCCCCCCAGCCTGACTCCGGTCACCTGTAAAGGAAACTATACTTATCACTGTCCGCGTCCGCTCGCAGCTGCCGACCGCGATCCTCCATCTTGCGTCTTCTTCCTGTTTCCTGTGCTCGTCGCAGGGAATGACGTCATTGCCCGCGACGAGCACAGAAACAGGAAGAAGACGCAAGATGGAGGATCGCGGTCGGCAGCTGCGAGCGGGCGCGGACAGCGGGCAGTGATAAGTATAGTTTCCTTTACAGGTGATCGGAGTCAGGCTGGGGGGGCCCTGGATTACGGGGGCTGCTGTATACCGATGTATACATCGGTATGTACCGATGTATACATCGGTATACAGCACTGACTCGCATATAAGCCGAGGGGGGTACTTTTCAGCCCAATTTTTGGGCTGAAAAACTCGGCTTATACGCGAGTATATACGGTAATCCCTCTGGAAAACTAGACTTAATACTTGGTGGTAACCCTTGTTGGCGCACAGCAGTCAGGTGTTTCTTGTAGTTGATAATGAGGTTTGCACACATGTAAGGAAGAATTTTGGTCCTCTCCTCTTTGCAGATCATCTCTAAATCATTAGGATTTTGAGGCTGTCGCTTGGTAACTCAGAGCTTCAGCTCCCTCCATAAGTCTTCTTTGGAATTAAGGCCTGAAGACTGGCTAGACCACTCCATCACCTTAAGGGTACCTTTACACGCCGCAATCTTGCCTGGTGATATGAGGCGATCTAACGTGCACGTTTTTCATGGTCGCCTCAGATCGCTGATGGCGGTATTACACGCCGCAATCTCGCCCTGAAAGAAAGGCGATGTGCCACACCGGAAATCGCCTCACCCACAGCGTAACCAATCTGCTCGACTTCTGTCGCCGCTTCACACGCCGCAATCCCAAAGGTAATGTGGGCGTACATGTTCAGCGCGGCGAGGACATAGGCATGCCACAGTGTATTACACCGCGCCCCAAACACGCTCATTGAACAACGCAACAGCGTTACGATTGGGCAGCCTGCTCTGGAAGGCTGGCTAATACATGACGCCATTGTCTATCGGACTTTGTCATTAATATACGCTCGTGTTGTCGATAGTGCCTACTGCAACACACTTTCGAGGCGCAAAAGCATCACACAGGAGCGGTGTTGTGCAGAACAGTGGCTTACACTACACAATGGCTATGTGTACGTCTGTAGCTGATGGCGGTAAGATATAAACCACACTATGCACATATGTGCCTGCATTGTTCCACACCATGGCAGAGCTGCCATGGCTGAACTATGTGTGTGTATACACATGTTTGCGTGTGTGTACTGGACTGTACCTACATCCCCCACAAACACCATTGCATTCTCCATGTGTGTGGACACGGTCCCATGTGGCCAAACACATCATAATGGATATGTACATACAGTCACGTCATACAGTGTGGGCCAAAGGGCTGGACCTGTGTACTGGACATTAGGAGACAATGCTGCACGGACCCATCGATACCATTTTACGGATCACATACCTCTGTGCACAGCATAAAGCTATGTGCAACTGCCCTGGATTCAAAAGTAACGACAGACACAGGTAGTTAGTTGTTTTTTTTTTAGTTGGACTTTTTTGTGCACAAAGAAATGTTTTTTTTACAACACACACAAAACATTACAAACAGAAGTGTTAACATCACACAAATAAAAAAAACATGATGAGAAATAATGGCCATACCAAAAAATTTGACAGTACTGAACCCCCAAAAAATAACTACCTAAGTGATGTACACCAAAACACCGCCATAATCCTCCTGGTGCAGCCACCCTAGTGACTCCACCCTCATCCTCATGTTTATGCCTCACAACACCAGCCACCCTACAACTTCTGGTGCTGCCAGGCCACTGCCCCAGGGCCATTAAAGTAGGAGCAGTATGCGTCTATGCTGTTCCTGGCATCCTGCTGACTCAGACTGTGGCTTAGCGGCTGGAGTGGCGCACACCATGGTCGGAAGCACGCAAATCCCCGGGACAGACTGCCCACATAACTTGCCGGCGTGTATGATGACCGATCCCTACGACGCAGGAAGTTATGCAGCACACAGCAGGCCAGCGCTACCACATCAATAGATTCCACTTTCATATGCATAGGCGTATGAAACATGCGGAATGTATTGGCCATGATCCCGAACACATTTTCAACCACACGGCGGGCCTGGGATAGCTGGTAAGTGAAAATGCACTGCTCAGAAGTAAGCGTCCTCTGGGTATATGGCCGTAGTAGGTGAGCCTGAAGTGGGAAGGCTTCATCCCCCACAAACGCAAAGTTGAGATGATGGGTTGTCTCATCATTTGAGGGCAAGTTCAGACCACCTCTCCTTAGGTCTTGGGCCAAGGGGCAGTGTGCAAACACACTCGCATCTGAGACACACCCGTTCATTCCAACGTCCACGTAGAGGAACTCATAGTGAGCATCCACCAGGGCCATGAGGACCACGCTAAAGTATCCTTTGTAATTATAATACAAGGACCCAGAGTTGGGGGGATTCCTGATACTCACGTGCTTAACATTCAAAGCCCCGCCGCAGTTAGGAAATTGCCAGTGGTCCTCAAACCCTCTGGCAACATCCGTCCATTCAGCGGGGGTTGTTGGGAACTGCATGTAGGATGGCAGCAGAGTACTCCAGATGGCCTCACACGTCTCGGGGATCAGGCGGCTCAGCAGGGACAGTGACACACGTGAAGTGTATTGCAAGTCTGTCCTTGAACGACCTGTTGCCAGGAACTGCAAAGTTACAGCCAAACGCTCCTCAGGTGGCACAGCTTAACGCATCAAAGTGTCCTGTTGGGCTATCAATGGCCTTATGCGTTCCAACAGGTTGGACATACAGAGAGAGTTCCTGAAATCACGCGGACTCCAATCCTCTAGCTCACGGACCAGCCGCATGTGGCTTCGGTTCTCCCGTTGCAGAAGCCAATCACGAGCCCACACACAGCGTGGTCTGCGAGCCCGGAACCTCTCATATCTATTTTCCAGCCACAATTCCTCTTCCACCAAGGCAAGAGCCACAATAGCATCTCCATCAGGGTCCATGATGCTCGCATCTACGAACCCCTGCAAATATGAGGAAAACAAACATCACTACAAGAATGCATCATCACACATTCCCAATACTCCCCACCTCCTTCACTATACATCTCCTAGGCACTGAACAACATCCTACCCAAGTCTGCTGATATGGCCACCCACATACATATATACCACTATTGATGGGGCAAACACTGCATTACACTGCCTGACAACCAAACCAGGTCACACTACACCCATGGCCCTCCTCAACAAATACATCTTCATTGTCCAAACACATCATGACCATATCCACATATACTTGCCCATATGTGTTCTGCAGCACTATCAGTAGTTAAAAATGTGTGTGGAGGTGATGAGTGTCTGTTTTATTTGGTTGTAATGGCATGTGTGCCAATTGTCCATTACACACCTTGGTATCTCTCCCTGCACAGCCCCAAAATACATATAGCCCCTGCCATGTCCACCATGTGCCATCTATGTCCACATGTAAAGTCCACTACTGATTATGCATACCCAAGCAGAGTAGCAGACCACATGTAATTGGTTGTGCTGGACATGGGTTGGGCACACAGAGTAGGGTGTGTCCTGATATGTCCATGTATGTTTTTGGCTGAGTTTTTTTATGTTTTCTTTTCAGATGGCTGGGGTTCATGATTTTGTCCACAACCTCCTCACCATGTACCAGGAACATGAATGCCTGTGGCGGGTGTCGCTGCCTGAATACCACGACAAGGCAGCGAGGGCTGTGGCCTACTGTCACCTGGTCGAGCTGGCGTACCGGCTCGACCCAAGTAAGAACTGGACGGTTACCCTGGTTGCGCGGAAAATCAAGCACCTGCGCACCGTGTTCACCAAGGCCCACAATAAGTAGATGGATGCCCGGTCCGGGGCTGAAGCTGAGGAGGTCCCTAAGCCACGTCTGTGGTACTATGACCTCCTCACATTCACCCTGGGCCAGGAGAGGCCTCGGGGGACACGGTGCAGCAGGCGGCTTGCGCGACCAGCTTTGGCCACAGCCCAAGACCCTGCCCCGTCACAGGAGGTGGGTAATTGTGTTTGTGTGATCTATGTACACAGCTTGTTGGTTGCACTGTTGTGGTTGTGGGTTGCAGCACATGTAGAAGGCACACTTGATGTTTTCTTGCACAAATCTTCTTCTGTGTGTTTATCTTTGTGTGGTGTCGTGGCTGTTGCCACACATTGGCCTGTGTTATGTGTGGTCACTTGTTAATACAAATTGGAGCGTCAGGTGAGTACAGAGCACTGGTCTACTTCTTTATTCTTTTTTTTTCCAACCCAGATACTGTGGCTTTGTTTGTGAGGCATAGTCAGATAGGCACAATGTTGTGCTGGGTGTTTGGTTGTGGTAATTGCTGTCATGACATTGCAAAATGTGGCTGATGTTTTTTATTCTTCTGTTTCATCGGGAGCCTGGCTCCAGTGGAGAGGAACCACCCGCTGGCGAGGCTCTCCCATCAATATCTTTGGGAGAGCTGGTGTCTGAGACCAGTGGTGGGGGGCCGGGCCCAGGGCCCAGCTCTGGCATAAACTGAAGAAGAACACTTGCCCCACCAAACACGGAGCTGGGTACCTGGGCAAAACGGGTTCTCTTGGACCGGGAGAGGACCACTGGCTCTGGAATCAGGCACATCGCCAGCGAAATGGTGGCGCGCATGGAGCCAGAGCAACGTGACATGGCCGAGAGGGCCATATTTCGTGTCCTGGAGGCGGGCGTGGATGGGTCCCTGCGAATGGGGTGCTTCTTGGTCGTTCCCCACGAAATCCACTCACGGGCCCACTACGCGTGTTAAATACGGGTTGTTTCCAGGTCCTATGGTACAGTCAGGTTGGATTTTTATAATGTCACACTGCACACCTATGGCCTATTGTGTTTCACATTTTAAGTGGGACTAGGTCTACCTGTGTGTGCACAGACAAGTGATCACACCATATAGTTAGTGTGACAAACCTTTATTTGTAAAATTTAACATTGTTCAGAAGTGGTTTTGTCCGGTTAGTAGTACACAAAACATACTACCCACTTTCCCAATGTGGGATACTATAAGAAAAGAGGCCAACGGGGCCTAACAAACTAAGGTGCCAACATGGCAACAAGGAGAACAACAATGGTCCAAAATGGACAACAATTTGAATGTGACTATTCCCACATTATTGGGGTGGTGTGGTGGAGTATGGGCCCTGGCCGACTGGGCTGCCTGGAGGGCGTGTATGATAGCACCCAAGCGGGCAAGGTGTTGCTACCCTTCTTGGTGTGCCCTCTCCAGATGCTGCTGTGCCTCCTGATGAGCCTGCAGCAGCTCCTCAATAGTTGGTACACCTGTATGAGAAAGAAGGACATTATTCAGTTACCTGTGTAAGTGTGTGTGGGTTTTTGAGCGCATTGTGATGGATGATACGTACGCAGCACTTGACCATCCCTTGGTGCCATCTGTAGGAGATGGGGATGGGCTGACAGCCCAGCCTGCAACACGAGCTCTTTCTCCTTGACCAAAAAAAAAGGACAAACACATCAGGACTCACATGCTGCTGTCTGGCCCACACAGCAATAAGTAGATTATAACACTTGTAGGCCTTAGCAGAAACTTACCACCATACACAGGACCAGCAGGCTCAAGGTGAGGGTGTATGGACCCCAACACACCAGTGCTCGGGCGGAAGCTGGAGATGCTGGGGGGGGAAGTGGTTGGTCCTGCCCTGGGTGTGTGGCCACAGGACAGGGCTTGGTGGTAACAGGGGTCCAGGGCTGGCTGCAGCCACAGCTTGTGCCCCTGGTGTTGCTTGAGTGGCTGGGTCCGCTGCGGCTTGTGCCCCTGGTGTTGCGGGAATGGCTGGGTCCTCCGGGGCCGCTGTGGCTGGTGTCCCTGGTGTGGAGGGAGTGGCTGGGCCCTCTGGGGCCGCTGCAGCTGGTGTCCCTGGTGTGGGGGGACTGGCTGGGCCCTCGGGAGAAGGTGGTGGGGGTGTTCCGGGTGGCCTCAGGGACTGTGGGCCCTCCTCAGACGCGGAGTCCTCCTCATCTGTAATATCAAACATGACAACACACCGATTTAACGAAAGGACCACAACATAGGGAAAACACCTAGTGTGTGTGTGTATGAATGTCATGAGGGCCCAGTCTGTGTTAGGACACGATAACACACCAGTGCCCACATATTTCTGTAGCATGCAAAAGAAAAAACAAAGGTTGCGCCACGCTGCATTGGGGAATCTAGATTAAGCGATATTCAGGATTTTCACTCACCTTTACTAGTTGTGCCGTATCCGCACAACTAGATTGTGGATATGTGGTGAGTGAAGGTTTATATTCACTGATCTTCTGATCTTTGGTGTTCCCCCTTCAACGTTTTTAATATAAGATTCCTGCCTTCTCCTTAGCTGGCTCGCGTGAAGGATCATGTGCCGATTTTAAGGATGGATAAATGTAGCCAGGTCCTGCTCCGGAGCAGCTCACAACACCACGCTCCCCGAAGGGAGATTGTAGATAAGCCGATGAATAAATGTGGTATAATAATAGTAAGCGCTGAGAGCTAAAACAGGATACACAATGCTCTTAAATATATTACCTTTGAGTTTTATTCATTCAACAAATAAAAGCCCTCCTGCCACAACGCGTTTCGACGCTGACTGCGTCTTCCTCAAGTGGATGTCAGGCTAATGATTGCTCCTACTATATATATCTTATTACAGCCAATCATTAACGAAGGGGGCGTGTACTATTAGTCCATCCCCCTTATATTGCACGTGGTAACATAGGAGATAAACAATAATTACTATTTAAACTAAAATCATTCATAAAAACTATATATAAAAGACTGTTATACAGAAGATTAGCCATATTTGTCTCAATTTTTAACAATTTTTTAAAAACAAAGGAAACATTTATTCATCCACATATTTCTGTAGTCAGCTTGTATTGAGTTTTCCGTATTGCTCTCAATGTGTAGCAAAATGGTGTGTGTTATAACAGTGCACACATATGTGCTGCGAGGTGTCATGTGGGTCTTCCAATTTGCATTAATATGTTGTTGTCACCTTTGCGGTCATGACAAAACTTTTTTTGCCAACACACAGATCAAGGACCACTATAGGCATCACCATTTGGATGACAAAAGAGTGTATTCTACACCTTCATGTTGCATTGTGACCAACATGCAGATGCACATTGGTGACACATCCACATGGTGGCCTAGGGCACACTATGTGCCATGGCACAATACCACATGATGGTTGTGTAGTGTTTGGAGTCGGATGATTGGCATGTGTGTGTTTGGCATTGCCACATACTCACCACGCAGCCTGGCAATCCGGGCACGAATATCCACAATCCGCCCTGTCGGACTTGTGTTTCAGATCAGCCAGTTTTTTTGGATCTGCTTTCTGGTTCTCTGTACCCCTAGTTTCTGAAGCAGGGCCCACTGGATCCTCCTCAGTATACTGCGTTTGCACAGCCGTGGGTCACGGTGACGCTGGTGACACCAGTAGTCATGGCAGTCACACAGGTCTATCAGAACCATTAGCTCTGCCAGAGCCCATGTGACTGCACGCTGTGCTGCGGCCATGACTCTTGTGCTATGTGCAGGGGAGGAGCAGGCACCTGGCAGGCAGGGAGGAAGGAGCAGAAACGTCATGACGTCACCAAGCACACTGACGCCGGCAAACAAAGTTTAAGGCGCTAACAAGGTAAACGCCTGCGGAGTGAGAGCAGGATAATTTACCCATCTGCGTCACCTAATTCACATCGCGTAGGGTGATTGTAGTGCGTGGCCCATGCCACCCATGTACGATGTGTACGGCAACATCTGACATAGCATGTGGCACTATACTCGACACAGCGCTGATGAATACTCATGGATGACATGGCTTGCGCGCATCTATGCCGCCAATTCATTGTGTTTGCGTACTGTTGTGTAGGTGAAGATGTGTGTGGTGCTGAACGGACAGCTCTTCAAATATGGTGCCCTGTCAACTGACATCCAATGGGAACACAGTACCCACCACCAATCATCGCAGACGGGGCGCGGACTACACGCTGTGGCACGCCTGCAAGAGATCAATAGGCAACGCATATTCCATCACTATCGCCCTATCAAACCCCAAAACCTGAAAATCTCACCTTCATCATCGCGTCTGATTTCAGAGCAGTGCTCAGTAATCAGGTGACAGGCGAGAGGCGATTTATCGCTGCTAAATTCCCCAATCACACTCCGCAACCGTGAGGCGATTTCAAAGCGATCGGTTCGGGGCGACGTGTCGCCTTTAAGATTACCTGGCGAGATTGCGGCGTATAAGGTACCGTAATGTGCTTCTTTTTGAGCTACTCCTCTGTTACCTTGGCTGTATGTTTTAGGTCATTGTTGTGCTGGAAGACTCAACCATGACTGATTTTTAATGTCCTGGCGGAGGGAAGGAGGTTGTCACTCAGGATTTTACAGTACATGGCTCCATCCATTGTACCATTGATGCAGTGACGTAGTCCTATGCCCTAAACAGAGAAACACCCCCAAACATAATGTTTCCTCCGCCATGCTTGACTATGGAGATGGTGTTCTTTGGATCATAGGCAGAATTTCTCTTCCTCCAAACACGAAGAGGTGAATTAATGCTAAAGAGCTCAATTTTTGTCTCATCTGACCACAGCACATTCTCCCAATCACTCTCAGAATCATAAGTATGCCGAAGTAAACCTCTGCGCCAAACCAGTAAACATTGAAAAGATAATAATCAAGGATGGAGCTGTTAAGTGATTAGATCCTGTCCAAAATCCAGTTAAAACTATGAGTCTGGTTAAAAAGATATAGTGATATATCGTTTTAATCACACACTCAGAATCACCAAGGTGTCATTGGCAAACTTCAGACAGGCGGCACATGTACCTTTTTGAGCAGTGGGACTTTGCGGGCACTACAGGATTTTTATCCATTACGGCGTAATGCGTTACCAATGGTTTTCTTGGTGACCGTGGTCCCAGCTGTCTTGAGATCATTAACAGGTTCCCCCCGTGTAGTTTTAGGCTGATCTCTCACCTTCCTCATGATCCTGGATCCCCCACGAGGTGAGATTTTACGTGGAGCCCCAGATCGTGTGAATTGACCTCATTTTGTATTTCTTCCATTTTCTTACTATTGCACCCATAGTTGTCTTCTCCCCCAGCTTTGTCTTACTTGTGGTCTTGTAGCCCATTCCAGCCTTGTGCAGGTCTAGGATCTTTTCCCTGACATCCTTACAAAGCTCTTTGGTCTTGTCCATGTTGTAGAGGTTAGAGGTGACTGATTCACTGAGTGTGTGGACAGGAGTCTTTTATACAGGTGACAATGTAACACAGATGTGTGTAATGCGGGTAATGAGTTGATTAGCGTCTAACTGCTCTGTAGGAGCCAGAACTCTTGATGGTTAGTAGGGGATCAAATACTTATTTCTCTCTTAAAAATAAAGACACATTTATATAATTTCCACAATGAGATTTTCTGGATGTTATGTTTGATATTCTATCTCTCACTTTTAAAATTAACCGACCCTTAAAATTATAGACTGTTCATGTCTTTGTCAGTAGGCAAACTACAAAATCAGCAAGGGATCAAATACTTATTTCCCCCCACTATATAGTATTTAAAAAGTCCAGTACAAGTCTAGTGGTAAGGACCCAACCTAACATGGTTGTCCACTGCAGATTGGTGGCGCTGCAGATCCTTTCCCATTGAAGAGGATAGAAGCTGATCTGCAGTTCCCGTCAGAGGTCACTGCACATTACATGAAGCTGCTCTATTCCTCTATGTATACTGTTTACTCCTAGCGCCCACCAAAGGTGTTAACATTTGATTGCTGGTGTGGGGAGCAGATGTTGTACCCTCATTGATCTTGCATAGATACAATAGGTCATTAGTAAATATGATTACCGTATATACTCGCGTATAAGCCGAGTTCTTCAGCCCAAAAATTGGGCTGAAAAGTACCCCCCTCGGCTTATACGCGAGTCATACGCCCCAGTGGTACACAGGCGCCCCCCCATGAGTATACAGGCCCCCCATCAGTATACAGGGCCCCCCCTTGCTGCGGTAAACCTGTAAAGTAATAAATGATTATACTTATCCCCGACGCCGTCATCGCGCTCCTCCGGCTGCATCCGGCTTCATCCGTCTTCCTTCTCCGGCGCACAGACAATGACGTCATTGCCTGCGCCCACACCGAAGGAGGAAGACGGATGAAGTTGGAGGATCGCGATGGCGGCTTAGGAGCGCGATGACGGCGGCGGGACAGCGACAGGGATAAGTATAATCATCTATTACTTTACAGGTTAACCGCAGCAAGGGGGGCCCTGTATACTGATGGGGGGGCCTGTATACTCATGGGGGGGGGCGCCTGTGTACCACTGGGGCTGCTGCTGTATACACCACTGGGGCTGCTGTATATACCACTGGGGCTGTTGCTGTATACACCATTGGGGCTGCTGCTGTATATACCTCTGGGGCTGCTGCTGTATATACCACTGGGGCTGCTGCTGTATACACCACTGGGGCTGCTGCTGTATACACCACTGGGGCTGCTGCTGTATATACCACTGGGGCTGTTGCTGTATACACCACTGGGGCTATTGCTGTATACACCACTGGGGCTGCTGCTGTATACACCTCTGGGGCTGCTGTATATACCACTGGGGCTGCTGCTGTATACACCTCTGGGGCTGCTGCTGTATACACCACTGGGGCTGCTGCTGTATACACCACTGGGGCTGCTGCTGTATACACCACTGGGGCTGCTGCTGTATATACCACTGGGGCTGTTGCTGTATACACCACTGGGGCTGCTGTTGTATACACCACTGGGCTGCTGCTGTATACACCACTGGGGCTGCTGCTGTATACACCACTGGGGCTGCTGCTGTATATACCACTGGGGCTGCTGCTGTATATACCACTGGGGCTGCTTCTGTATTCACCACTGGGGCTGCTGCTGTATATACCACTGGGGCTGCTGCTGTATATACCACTGGGGCTGCTGCTGTATATACCTCTGGGGCTGCTGCTGTATACACTGCTGGGGCTGCTGCTGTATACACCGCTGGGGCTGCTGCTGTATACACCGCTGGGGCCTGTATATACCACTGTGGAGGCTGCTGTATACACCACTGGGGAGGCTGCTGTATACACCACTGGGGCTGCTGCTGTATACACCACTGGGGCTGCTGCTGTATACACCACTGGGGCTGCTGCTGTATACACCACTGGGGCTGCTGCTGTATACACCACTGGGCTGCTGCTGTATATACCACTGGGGCTGTTGCTGTATACACCACTGGGGCTGCTGTTGTATACACCTCTGGGGCTGCTGTATATACCACTGGGGAGGCTGCTGTATACACCACTGGGCTGCTGCTGTATACACCACTGGGGCTGCTGCTGTATATACCACTGGGGCTGCTTCTGTATTCACCACTGGGGCTGCTGCTGTATATACCACTGGGGCTGCTGCTGTATACACCACTGGGGCTGCTGCTGTATATACCACTGGGGCTGCTGCTGTATATACCTCTGGGGCTGCTGCTGTATACACCGCTGGGGCTGCTGCTGTATACACCGCTGGGGCCTGTATATACCACTATGGAGGCTGCTGTATACACCACTGGGGAGGCTGCTGTATACACCACTGGGGCTGCTGCTGTATACACCACTGGGGCTGCTGCTGTATAAACCACTGGGGCTGCTGCTGTATACACCACTGGGGCTGCTGCTGTATACACCACTGGGGCTGCTGCTGTATATACCACTGGGGCTGCTGCTGTATACACCACTGGGGCTGCTGCTGTATACACCACTGGGGCTGCTGCTGTATACACCACTGGGGCTGCTGCTGTATATACCACTGGGGCTGCTGCTGTATACACCACTGGGGCTGCTGCTGTATACACCACTGGGGCTGCTGCTGTATATACCACTGGGGCTGCTGCTGTATACACCACTGGGGCTGCTGCTGTATACACCACTGGGGCTGCTGCTGTATAAACCACTGGGGCTGCTGCTGTATACACCACTGGGGCTGCTGCTGTATACACCACTGGGCTGCTGCTGTATATACCGCTGGGGCTGCTGCTGTATATACCACTGGGGCTGCTGCTGTATACACCGCTGGGGCTGCTGCTGTATACACCGCTGGGGCTGCTGCTTCATACACCACTGGAGCTGCTGCTGTATACACCACTGGGGCTGTTGCTGTATACACCACTGGGGCTGCTGCTGTATACAGCGCTGGGGCTGCTGCTGTATATACCGCTGGGCTGCTGCTGTATATACCGCTGGGGCTGCTGCTGTATACACCGCTGGGGCTGCTGCTGTATACACCACTGGGGAGGCTGCAGTAACACTGCTGGGGCCTGTATATACCGCTGGGGAGGCTGCTGTATACCTGTTCTGGGTCCAGCCTCGGCTTATACACGAGTCAATAGGTTTTCCCAGGTTTTGGGGGCAAAAATAGGGGGTCGGCTTATACACGGGTTGGCTTATACACGAGTATATACGGTAGTTTGATTTGTTGTGCCCTCGTCCCACATCCAGTTCAGTTCTCTGCGGCAGCCGGTCTACACATCTGCTCCTGGCGTCCTGGGAACCTGCAGATGATATTGTGGAGCCTCGTAGGCTCCAGAGGCTCCCGGGATGCTGGAGCAGGTACCACAGTGGCTAGACCAGGACAGCGTGGATCCAATTGCTCATCTCTGATCATCCTGTCCTCATAGAATGAGTTGTACTGTACCTACACATATAAGCGTGTGTGACCGCTGACATCCAGAGAAGACTGATCAGTTTTTGAAGAAGATCTCAACACTTTGATGAGCAGCAGAAGACACGGAGTATTGGGCAATACTTCTCGTACAGTATAACATCCATCAGTGTCGTTTCTTCTCATCGCAGTCATAATTTATGAGTATATCGTGTTCAGGACGTCTGTTATTTCAACATTAGGACACTTTTTTCTTTCTCTTTCTCTCTCTCTCTCTTTTTGGGAATTAACCCAGTCATCCGAGCTTGTTTATCTTCATCGTAAGGACAATGAGGCAGGCGATGCCAAAACACATCCAGCTTTGATTTTGCTTCGAATAAAAAATAAGCATTTCAGGTCTTCAGCTGGATTACAGATGTTGGGGCTTTGTAGTTGGTTTTCTGGTTTGAAGATTGCCTTGTGACAATGTTTCCAATATGCGCACAAGTGTCGAGGAGTGCAAGTAAAAAAACAGTCTGCCTTATATTGAAAGGTTATCAAAGATTTCTCAAAATGTCGTTTATTATCCATGAAATCTCTTTTGAGACTTCTGCCTGCTTTACGTTAACGAGGCTTCGCCACCCACAAAGGCACATTCACGTTCCATCGGTGAACACGAGCAATGCAGAATGTGGGCCAATGTGTTTCTGTTTGTTATCTTCATGATTGGAGATCGTTCACAGTCACCAGATAATATGTAGGATCCATAATACATTATACAGCCAGTCCCTTAAAGGGGTATCCCCAGAATTAGAATGATCCTCTAATGAGAACCCGAGCGCAAGAATATGCACCCCCGGCTTTTTGTCCGCCCCCTTCCCTCTGGAGAGGGGGACGAGACAGGGATGCCCTCTTTCGCCCTTGCTCTTCAATTTGGCCATTGAACCTCTAGCACGATACTTGAACGGCTCTAGTTCACATGAGGGTATTGATGTGGGAGGGGTAGTGTTGAAATCAGCACTATTTGCAGATGACATCATTATATATATGAATAGACCGGAAAGAGACTTAGGTACACTACTTCAACATCTTCATACCTTTGAAACATTTTCGGGATTTAGGCTCAACAAGGCTAAATGTGAGATACTACGTCTAGGGACACCACATCACAGACCAGGGAGAGAGGGGGTGGACCAGCGGGAGAGATGGAGGGTATCCGAGTAAAGTCTCATCACATAAAATATCTGGGTATAATTCTTAGCAGCAACACAAGTCTTATATATAGCCTGAACTTCACCCCATTAATTACTAAAATAACTCGAGAATTGGAGAGGTGGAGAGGTCTGCCGTTGACTCTTCTGGGAAGGTGCCATCTAATTAAAATGGTTAGTTTCGCCAGACTTATGTATCCGCTGCAAACTATACCACTGCTGCTTAAGAAAGCGGACGTTCATAAACTCAACGCAGCGTTCTCCAACTTTCTCTGGAGGGGAAAAAGGGCCAGGATAGCCAGTCGTACCCTGATGCTCCCGAAACGAGAGGGGGGACTGAACTTCCCGGATGTCAGGGGCTATAACTTAGCTTGCCTACTGCGCCATGTTATTGACTGGCTCAGGGGGACTAGCAGATACTCTAATTATACAGCCGAGGCTGCGAGGTGTAGACCCTGGGAACCGGCTAGTTTACTACATTCATCATGGTCCAAGGTGCCCAAGACCTTAAAGAACACAATCATCTATAGGGACACGGCCATGTGCTGGAAAGCGGTTAGAAAGAAGTTGACGATGGCGTGGAAAACGTCTAAATATCTTAACCCTTGGAGACACGTAGGGTTTAGCTTGGGCAGAGAAAATGCTTTATTTGCAGCCTGGTCAGAGAAGGGGGTTCGAACACTGGGAACCTCATCCACAAACAAGATGGGCGGTGGATGACGGAATTAGAGGTCCTGGAGAAATTCCAGTTAGGTCATTTCCACATCATACAATACAGGCAGTTGCATCACCATGTTTTACGCCATCTTCACAATGTTTCCCAGGAATGCAGACCCTCGGTATGGGATGACTGGTTGGGATCAGACCCTTTGACCATTAATGTGTCGTACATCTACAACAGCTTGAGGAAACGACCTTAACTATGAGGGAAGACACCACATTTAGCGGGTGGTCCAAGTATATACCTAGATCAGATATTGGAGATGTGATTAGAAGAGGATGGGAGGTTATGAGGAAGAATATAATCAACGAAAGATGGAGAGATGTGCAATATAGAATCATTCATAGGGCGATATATGGTTTTACTTTACCTCCAACTGCAGGATTTCCAGACAGGCAACAAAATTGCCCGAAATGTGGCCAGTCAAAAACAGATATGGTGCATGGTCTATGGTTGTGTGGGGAAGTACAGAATTTGTGGAAGCGGGTTGAAACCCTGGCGAGGGAGATTATAAATACACATGTCACAATGGACATATTGGCCTGGCTTTTCCATTTCCCGGCGTCTGAGGTATGGAATGGCAAATCTGCCCGAATACTTCATATACTGGCAATGGTCACCAAGCAATTGCTTCTCCGCAACTGGCTTTCGGAGCACGTCCCAAGTATGTCAGGCATACTCAAGGATTTGAAGGCTGTAATGCATATAGAAAGTCTAGAAGCTGCGAGAGATAAAAACACACTGACAGGGAAGTTCTTCGAAACATGGAGAGGGTTTATACTATGCAAGCTCTCTCCTACTGAGCTTCGAGCAGTGGTTCTTCCATTCGTGCAATCACCATGGTATCTGTTGGAGAGTTGCAGGGGTCTTTGGGTGGGCTTCAGATATCTACAACCCCGGATGGAGCAGACCAGGAGTGACAACCTACCTTCTTGGGCTCTACGTCTACTGAGGTCCAAGGTCAATACTCAGTACTGTTCATGAACATGGTTTATCGCCGTATGTTTTGAACTGAACTCTAGTACTTTCGGCTGAACTCAAGGGTGGCTGAGGTTGGGGGAGGGGGGATGGATTGTTTAATTGTTTATTTGTTTATTGGTCTATTTATTTGTTACCATACTGAAAACTCAATAAAAATATGTTACAAAAAAAAAGAATGATCCTCTATGATTACTGATCCCCAGCGATTCAGAGAATGAGGCTCTGCAGGATGGAGTGAAAAGGCAGAGGTCATTACAGGACCGTTATCCAGGTCTGTCCATCACAGGAGCGGGACTAAAGGTTCATAAAACATGAAACATAGATGTTCTGTAATGAGCGAGTCGGTCTTTGATTCATCCAGCTGAAATATTGTGACCGGTTCCCTTTAAACTCCTTAGGCAAGGTTCACGATTACTGACTGCTATCTGAGCAGAAAAAAGGAGCTCAGAAAGGAAAAAGATCTGTATTATGAAAGAGACGAGCTGTGGCAGGGGACCTCAGTGACAATAATGGGGTCTGTACGGTATGTGTAATGCTATGTGGGCGCAATTTCTTTTTAGACAGATTCCGCCTCAAATTCACATGAAAAGCTCAGCAGAAGCGTCTCACACAGTAATGTTATCTCTTATGGTACCTTTACACGCCGCCACAACAGGATGGATACCAACGGCAACTTCACGTGCACGAGCACGGCCGAACGGTTACCAACGGGAACCGCACCCTCTTTACACGCCGCCACAAGGTGCGCTACGCTACGCTACATCTACAGCTAGATACATCGCCGGGTGTCGCAAGTAGCCGTCTGTAGCTCAGCGTACCAGCTTTACACACCGCCACCACAGAGTGATCTGGGAGCAACAAAGGCAGGACGTAAAACAAATAGGCGTGCCACAGACCTGTACGCCGCGCCCAAACCACAACCATTGGCCAACACTACGGAGTTGTGATTGGGCACGACGGAAAGGGCGGATGGCCGAGACGTGCCGTACTAGTGAGCGGAGTGTGGCACGGAATAAGCGCTTGTGACATGGCGGAGCCTGGCGAATGCATCCAAATCGATGGTAATGGGTCACGCTAGAGCGGTGGCCAGTCACATATCCCGTGTGTATTAAAGTAGCGGTCCGGGGCTATGTGTGCGTAGTACAAGTGTTTGCCTTGTCACGCACGATCAGCGCTTGTGACAGCGGCGTGTGCCGATTGAACTGAGGTGCGTTTGTGTGCCACACATTAGCGTCTTACAAAAGACAGTATGTGCGTTTTCTGTCAAAAATCTGTGACAACTGTGGCGAAGTATGTGTATGTATACAGGCTGAATGGGGTTTAATATATGTGCTGACAGATGTGAATGTAGTGGAACAGCTTCCAAGGCACCAAGTCAAAGATCTGTGTGACAGTGTATTAGCAAACACCTGACAAGAATATGTCCTGCATCAATGTGCTGTGTGCAGGGGACCCTCTGCCTACAACAAAATAAAGGATCATGTACGCACAATGGCCACAAACACTGTTGGGCAAAAGACTTTCAGAAAAACATGGCTACCCACACATATTGTGTGCACAATCCCAGCCAATAGGTGGCTATGACATCCCAGGCCCCCACCCAACCCTGCATCACATTGCCCTCCTCCACCAAGTAATCAGGCTCACACAGATTATGTTGGATCCAACAGAAAAAGGTTTAATATATTGCATGAATCTTGACCTTGTCTTGTGCAAACAAAATATACATAAAGTAAAAACATTGTAGAATTCAAGAGCAGGTGACATTAATCAGCCAAATTCAATGGATAAGCAAATCACCACACATTGCAAACTGTGCATGGAAAAAATACCAAAATAACCTAAACTAACTAACTAAATAACTACATAATGAAAACTCATGCACATAATGAAAACAAAGATAATGGAAAAGGTCAACCAAACATTAAAGGGGTGCAGCTAACCTGCTGTCACCTTCATTGAAAACACAAAAAGCAACTCCCAGAGCCAGCCACATTATATGGCCTGGTCCTGCCAGCTCACTGCACCAGACCCATTGAAGTAGGAGCAGTAAGCTTCTCTACTGTCCCTGGCCTCCTGCCGAGTGCGGCCATGGCTCTGCGGCTGGAGTGGCACAATCACATGGGCCTCATCACGCCAAGACCCTGGACGGAGCTCCCCTGTTGTAGCGTCTGCATTATCTACATAACCTCCTGGCGTGTATGATGCCCTATCCCTACGACGCAGGAAGTTATGTAGCACACAGCAGGCCACCACTACCCGCGTCAATAGACTCCGGTTTCATATGTATAGGTGTATGAAAAATCCGGAATCTATTCGCCATTATCCCAAACGCATTTTCAACTACACGGCGGCCCGGGATAGCCGGTAGTTGAAAATGCGTCTCTCAGAAGTAAGGGCCCTCTGGGGATATGGCCGCAGTAGGTGTTCCTGAAGTGGGAATGCTTCATCCGCCACAAACGCAAAGTTGAGATGTTCGGTCGTGTGCTCATTTGAGGGTAAGTTTAGCCCACCATTCCCTAGTAGTGTTGCCAAGGAGCTTAGGGCAAACACCCCCCCATCTGAGTTGCGACCGGGCATTCCAACATCCACGTAGAGGAACTCATAGTTGGCATCTACTACAGCCATGAGGATTATACTACAATACCCTTTGTAATTGTAATACGAAGAGCCAGAGTGGGCAGGTTTGGTAATCCTCACGTGCTTACCATCCAATGCCCCGCCACAGTTGGGGAAGTTCCACCGGGTTTCAAACCCTCGGGCCACTTCCAGCCATTCTGCGGCGGTTAATGGCATTTTCATGTAGGCTGGCTGCAGAGCTCTCCAGATGGCCCAACACGTTTCAGGGATCAGGCGGCTCAGCAGGGGCAGGGAGACACGTGACACGTATGTGAGGGATGTCATGGACTGCCCTGTAGCCAGGAACCGCAAAGTGATCGCCAACCGCTCAGCAGCTGATACTGATGGGCGCATTATAGTGTCCTGACGCGCTATCATTGGCCCTACACGCTCCAATAGGAAGGTGAAACAGTCCTCGGGCATACGGAGATAGTTTCGGTAATCATCAGGACAGTTAAGCTCCAGCTCCCGCAACAGCTGCATGTGGCCCCGGGTTTCCCGCCTCAGAAGCCAATCACGGGTCCACATCCGCCGCTGTCTGCGCCTCATCAACCTTTCATACCGATCCTGATACCACATTTGCTCTTCCACCAACGCAAGAGCCACGATAACATTGCGGTCATGGATATTCTGCATCCTCAATATCAGCACCTGTAGATGAGAAAGCACAACATGAGTACATAGACCAAAATGTGTGCAAGTCAGCAGGTTCAGCAAGCCACACCTCTTTTCCATTACACACTATAGCCAAGAGGATGGGATCTCTTGTGTGGGCCCAAAACACAACCCTGAAGCAAGGACGGCAAACACCCAGTAGTCACCCCAAACAACATGGCACACGGCGATTGAGAGTGGCCTCCTCTACATCAACGTCAATGGGAGCTCCCAAAATTCACACATCTGCACCTAGGTGAGTTAGAAAGGGACATGTGTCACCAATAATGTTGGTCAAACAGGTCCCATAATCCATTACACAGCCCATAATGTCAATTGATTACAGTAAAAATGAGAAGAATAACGAATGTGACGTACCCCGATATGGAAGGTTGAGGAAGGCTACATGAACCAAACAACATTGCACATGACTGCGGATGGTTACCCATGGTGTAATTGGTTTTTGAAGGTGTCATTTTAAATACACATGTATGCCATGTCTGGCGCCCAACACCTCAAAGCCCTGTGTCATCCCATTCCCGTTGAACACAGTCTCCATTGGCCACAACCAGTATGCCGAAATCGATCCAGTCGACATGAGTGACACAGTTCCGTCTACAGTCATGCATCCATTCTCCTGTATGTTGTCTGCAAACAAACACAGCAATGTATCTCAACAAAAGTGTCAAGGCCCACACAAAATGCCGTATCCTAACCCACACACTACACTATATGTCGTCCCCAAAAATACAAACCCCTATATCGGCCGCTACACCAGTCTCCGGCGCTCTCCAAGAACATCAACATATGCACCCCACCCTGCGCTAATTCCATGTGTGTCCACAAAAACTTACCTAATGGGTCTGGCCAGCAAGCGTAATGTTTGGCGGGATGGGCAACTTTTAAAGGGCCGCCAACCTATCACGATTCAGCGATCTCCACCAATTAGCGGAAGGCAAATCCGCACCCAGGTGCCCCATCAGGATGTGCATTATTGTGTCCGCTGTGATTGGTGTCCCGGACTATAAAGGCAGGTCAATGGCCACTGCTCCGTGTCCAGACGTCGATGTGCATTGAGCTACTAGTGTCCTGTTTTACTTCTGTTGCTCTGACGGTAAGCCTCTTTAGCGGTTTGTAAGAAAATGTAATGAACGCAGCTGGTTCTGGCACAGGCAGCTTAGGCGATGTGTGTATGGCCATGTTTGAAGCGGCATGCAAATATTGAACACGTAATATTAAATATGTGAACCTTATTCTGTGTCGCCCAGTAGCCAGGTAGTGCCTCTACTTATATAGTGTAAGTATGTATTGCACCTTCTGCTTTTTGGCAATGGTAAAAGAGCACGGTGTTATTTCTTTGGCTGGTACTTCACATCAACATTTCAGGTGTGGTAGAATTGTGGCGGACATTCCAGGGATGTTGGGTACATGGGTTAAAATGGGACTTCCACGTCTGGAGGAACACCTACATGATCATGTGGGTGCACATTACATGTAGTATGTGCAGTGTTGGCACACACCCAGCCCGCCTTTCTCATATAGTGACCCCTTACCATTGTGGACACTGGCCAGGTACTAGTTTTAGCACACAACGTGTTAGGTCACATGTTGCCCTCTACAGGTATGTACGCACACACCGTGTCAAGGTGTGTTGCAATAGGTACATTGGGGACTGAAATCATGTTTGAAACATCTGTAGGTGGACACCGATATCCGGGGCTTGATATTGGCAGCATACATGTGTTTGAGTTAGTACCGGTCTGAGATTGAGAAAATGGGCCACTCATGCCCAGTTTCACTCCACAAAATAGCTGCATAGATGATCACTGTAGAAAGTTAATGATTATGTGTATGATTGTGGCAAGTTTTGAAATGTCGGTATGCCTTGTGTTGTGACTGTGTTTTTTTTGTTTATTTTTTCATCGGCAGATGCCGACGGGTACTGTGGAATTGGAATCCCAGCTTCTCACGGAGTATCAGCGGCACGAATGTTTGTGGCGCAGCTCGCTGCCCGAATATAAAAATCGGGCAGCGAGGGCCGAGGCCTACAGGAGTCTTGTGGCTCTGGCAAATCGCTTGGAGCCAAGGGTAGGCAAGACGTGGGACCAGCATATGGTGGCACTTAAGATCAAAAACATGAGGTCGGCGTTCATGCGGGCTCACATTCAGTACCAGCGTCGTCGCTCAGGGGCTGGAGCAGAGGAGGTACCATCACCTACCCTATGGTACTATCCCCTGTTCACCTTCATCCTGGGCGAGGTTCGCCCGCATCGAACGACCACCAACTGCCCCGTTGCTGCGTCCCATGTAGGCCCGGCTGCATCACCATCTGCGCCACAGGAGGTGGGTAATTGTGTGACAGTGGTGGGCCACAATGTTTCCTTCACATGTGTGCTTCGATAAATCCTTCACACCAAATGTGTTGGCATATTTACCTCCTTGCTGCGGCACACCTTGGGGTGTCAATCTATCTGCCCTCCTTCCATGACTTGCCAGACTTTTCTATTCTATGCTTCCAGCCGTATTGCAATGTTGCTTCTTCCACAACATCTTGGTATGTTTAGGTTAGTTATTTAAGGGTTTCAAGATAGCAGGTGGTTTGTTCTCAAACAGCCACATAGTACCATGTAGTAAATGGTGCTGGCTCACATGTGTGTTGGCTTTGTTGCCAGTGGGTTAAAGGTAATTGAGTGAGGGGTGGATTCTCACCATAAAGGAGTCCTAATGGGAAGGTGCCCAATATGTGTCATTGGCCAGCACAGCCCCCAGTATCAAGGTGTTGTGGTGACATGTCCTAATATTGGATTACGGCTACGTGACAAACAACTAATTATGTATTTAGCTGAGCTCCTGGAATGGTCGAGGTGAGTGTATAGGAGAACCACTGGTGTTGGGGTCTTGAACCTTATTTGCTTTACTGTGTTATTCCTCATTTTCCATTCTGGTAGTTGGCCTTGGTGTGTGTGGGAGTGGTATATAGAGTCCTGTTGTGAATGTATACAGTTGATATTGCCTCCACTAATGGTTTTTTTTTTTTTCCCCACCCACAGGCCCCAGAAGAGGACGGCTCCATTGCCGAGGATTCTGTTGCTGATGATGCTCAGCCCATGACATCTGGGGCTGAGCAGGAGGGCGGGGCGAGTGATGTGGGTCCAGGCCCAGGTCCCAGCTCCGGGATCCGTCGCCGCCGACGTCCTGCACCACCTGAGACGGAGCTGGGCGCCTGGGCCCGACGCGTGCTGTTGGATGAACAGCGGACCCACATGGACAGCGACGCCCTCTACATGAGCAACAGAATGCGAGGGATGGAGCCGCTCCAGAAAAAGATCCTTCTGAGGGTCTTCCACAATGCCGCTGATGCTGCCGATGATGGGGCCCTTCAATGGGGCTGCCACGTCCCCCCCCCCATGCAACACACCTTGTGGCCCCTTTCACCAGCTGCCCCATCTCGGCCCGTGAGAAGACCGGCCCCGCCACAGTCACCCCATCCCCCTCAACACATCGTCGTTCAACCAGACGTTCTGGGGCAGGTCGGGGCTGCCCTCAGAGGAGGGGGGATGCGGCATTGTCAGAGCCGACAGAAGAGGAGTAATTTGGACACTAGTAGCCAATGCACAGAATTGGCAGTCTGGACTTTATAATTTCAGGAATCGCCTTTTATATGTATATTTTGTTGATTGAGTATCGGCCAAAATTTGTGGTTTTTTATATTTTTTTTCCACAAAAATTCTATTCTTTGTAATTTTTTTTAAATTCCAGCCTGGATTAAAATTTTTTTATTAACACAATTGTGTATTCATTTCAGAATAAGGATTGTGGGGGTTTTTGGGGGTGAATGTAATTGTGGCCAATAATAGGTTTCCCCAAGCCACACAATATGGGCCAGTGCTCGCTCAGCAGGATCACCATCGGTTCATTTGGAATGTCTTAGCACATTCACAAAGGGATGTTGTGATGTGCCTCACATAGTTAGGTTATGGTGAGGTTTGGTCACCAAATATTAGTAAGGTCACATGAAGGAGCGTATAACAAAGTTAGAACAGCATTGTATTGTAAACATACATGTGTCACAGACATTTGCCATCATACAAGGAAGGCTTAGGCCAGATGGGGCTAGCCAGTCCACACTTGTGATGGTCCCAATGTGGGACAGTATAGGGATTGTAGGCCAGATGGGGCTAGCCAGTCCACACTTGTGATGGTCCCAATGTGGGACAGTATAGGGATTGTAGGCCAGATGGGGCTAGCCAGTCCACACTTGTGATGGTCCCAATGTGGGACACTATAAGAAAAGAGCCCAACGGGGGCAAAAAAAAAAACAACAATATTTTCACTTTTGCAAGGCAACAAGCCAACGTGTGAAAATTTTAGGGTCCAACAAGGACAACTGTTTGTGGGGCCATGTTTGGCCAGGATACAATGCATCCCTCAAATTCATGGGTGTGATCCATGGTGTGGGTGTAGGTCCGCCAGCATTTGAGCCATGCGGCCAAGGTCCTGCAGGCCACGCTGTAGAGCCGTGGTCAAACGGGCCACAAATGCCTGATGGGCCTGGATGAATTCCTCCATGGTAGGGGCACCTGTATTGGGAGTAAACACAAACTTTAGTACACAGTCGTCACTGCTGATGGTTAGTCATGACTGGCCGCAACCATCCACTTACCCTGTTCCTCCAAATCCAGTTCACCATCAGACGGGGAGGGAGATGGGGTCAAGCTCCATCCATATGAGCCCGCACGTTCACCATCTGGAAAAAGGGTGAACCAACATGGTTTACTTTGTTTACATAAATTGTTTGGCCCCAGATGAAATTTAAGCAACAGTGTGCAGGGTGTCTGTGGCAACATAACCCACTTACCACCATAGTCACTGTGTGGGGACATGGTCACCCCAGGACTCGCCACTGAGCTGGAGACAGTGGGAGGTGGTGTTACTCCCGGGCTGGGGCTCCGTGGCCACATTATGTGGTTCAGGGGTAACAGTGGTCCTGGGCTACGGGGCAAAGACTCCTCTGGGCCGCCAGGTACTTGCTGCTCCTCGCCCTCCTGTGGGAGTTGATGTGTTCCTCCAGCAGCCAGGCAGATGGGGACAGCTGGTCACACTCCAGCGGGCTGCCAGGTGCGGACTGGTCCTCCACGTCCTCTGTCCCGGTGGGTGACGGGACGTCTGGCTCCTGAGGCCCGGGGGAAGGTGTTGACCCTGGGGACAAGGGTGCCACTTGAGCCTGATGTGGTGGGGTTCTTGATGGGCCACCTGGGGGTGGGGCATGGGGCCCTTCTTCTGATGAGGATTCAGCATCTAGTTTGAAATTTGAACATAAAAGACGTAATAAGATCATGCCTACACATTGTTGTCCTACAAAGAGCTTGTGTGGGTATGTATTTGACGGCTAAGCCTGGGGTCACACACACACAGATATGTGGCCAGATATTGTTGACAGATCTCTGGTTGCAGTGAAAGCATGGACACATTGTTCCATTTTGAGGCTGTCTCCAAATGTCAACATGTGACCATGATTTGACTGCAAACAGAGATCAGCAAACAATATGTGGGCAGATATCTGTGTGTGTGACCCCAGCCTTACTTAGCATCAACCAGGTGATGCTGGATGCATACACTCATGTTGTATGCATGGACTGTGCGTGTGAGACATTTTTAGGCCTGACTGGATGAGCACAACACTGTGAAGATGTGTTTGATTGTGTAGGCCACACTGTCCCTTGTCATATGTTTCCATCATTTTTTGTGTATTGTGGGACATGCACATGTGGCGGTGTGTGTTTTGGGGCAACAATTACTCACCACGCAGCCTGGCAATCCTGGCACGGATGTCCAGTATGCGACCTGGGCACTTATGCTTCAAGTCAGCGATCTTTTTTTGGATCGCTTTGACTGTCCTCTGTACCCCCAGTTGGCAGAGCAGGGCCCGCTGGATCCGCCGCACGGTGCACCGATTGCGCAGCCTGGGGTGGCGGTGGTGATGGTGGCCCCAATAGTCCCGACGGTCGCACTGATCAATGAGGATGATCAGCTCCGCCATCCCCCATGTTGCGGCGCGGTGCACGGCTGCCATGACTGCTATGGTGTGTGCAGAGGCGGGGCTGGCACCTTGCAGGCAGAGTGAAAATGAAACCAACGTCATGACGTCATTACGACCGCTGTGGGGGTGACGCACCTTTATAAGTAGCCCAACACGCAGTGACTCGCCCGACACACTTATGCGGCCCCTACTGCAGAAGACCCACAGTGCAGTCCGTACAACACGGCTCTGATCTGTCTACTGGGTAATCTCCTCCGATGTGCTATGGGATTGTGTGCATCTGTGTGCGCGCTGCGCGCACTGCCAGACCCGGAACACTTCTACGGCAGCTGCTGTGCAATAAGCCAGAGCGGTACGTAACACACACTTGTGCGCTGTGTCCCGCATTATTCGTTATCATGTTGATAGGATGTGCACACTGTATGTAGATCATGGGCCATTTATGATTTTACGTTCAAGTGTGTGTCCGCGTAATTGTACTACTATCTGATCGTGCATACGGCGCGTATGTGTAGTGCTGAAGGGACAGCTCATCCAAGATGGAGGGCTGTGAGGCAAGGGCCAATCGTAACGCAGCATCTTCCACCAATGATCGCTGAAGGGGCGCGGTATCACGGAGCATGGGTGACGCCTTAGCCACATTGCAGCTACATCGCCGGGTGTCCCGAGTTCACTTCTGTAGCTTCTTTACACGCCGATACAGCTCGCTACAATCGGCGATGTAGCCATCTGTTTATGGGCAGTGCACGGATGCAGAGGTATCTGTAGCCGGCTGTGTCGTCCCGTCTTCAGACGCCGCTACTACGGGCGATATTGGCGCGACAAGCTACTTTTGTAGCCTGTAGCGGGTTGTATCCATCCTGTTGTGGCGGCGTGTAAAGGTACCATTAAGGTACCTTTACACGCCGCGACGGCAGGCTGGATACATCCCGCTACAGGCTACAAATGTAGCTTGTAGCGCCAATGTAGCCCGTCGTAGCGGCGTCTGAAGACGTGACGATACAGCCGGCAACAGATACATCTGTTTCCTAGCTCTGCTCGAAAACTGATGGCTATAACGCCGATGGTAGCGAGCTGTATCGGCGTGTAAAGAAGCAACGGAAGGGAACTCGGGACAGCCTGCGATGTAGCTGCAATGTAGCTAAGGCGTCACCTAGGCTCCGTGTTACCGCGCCCCATGTGCGATCATTGGTGGAAGATGGTGCGGTCCGATTGGTTGTCGGCGCACAGGGCGGCATATTTAAGGAGCTGACGAGTCACACTACACAATTGCTCGAGCGTCAAATATTAATCAGCCTCCTGCGATGCCTGGCCAATCATGGTATTATTGATTTGTCCTATCAGCGTACGGACGTCTCGTAATCCACAATTGTAGCACGCCTATGTGCTGTCCCTGCTGCACCAGGAACGCCCATAGTAGCTGGTTGTAGCGGTGTGTAAATGAGCTACAGCTGGCTACTTGAGACACCCGGCGATGTAGCTAGCTATAGATGTAGCGTGGCGTAGCGCATCTTGTCGCGGCGTGTAAAGGTGATGCGTTGACCGTTTGTAACCGTTTGAGCGTGCTCGTGCACGTGAAGTAGCGGGATGTATCCAGCCTGCAGTCGCGGCGTGTAAAGGTACCTTACGGGTACCTTTACACACGGCTACATTTGTAGCTTGTCACCAGGTAACTTACTGGTTGCAGTGAAATCATGGATACATGGTTCTATCTTGTTGCTGTGTACAAATGGAATCATGTATCCATGATTTCACTGCAACCAGTAAGTTACCTGGTGACAAGCTACAAATGTAGCCGTGTGTAAAGGTACCCTAAGGGTACCTTCACACACAGCAATATTGCTAGGCAATTTCACTGGCAACTTGCTGGTTGCAGTGAAATCATGTAGACATTATTCCATTTGTACACAGCAACAAAATAGAACAATGTGTCCATGATTTCACTGCAACCAGCACATTTCCAGTAAAATTGCCTAGCAATATTGCCGCGTGTGAAAGTACCTTAAGAGGCTTATCCTTCTGGGCTACAGACCACAAATTGAACTAGATAAGACGCCACTCTTCTCCAGTGATATGCCCTCCTCAGTTGGTCCAATTTTGGTCTGCAGCCGACGATTAACAATAAAGGTATTTACAAGTCTCGGAGAGATACGATTACAGGAGCAGGGTAGGGAGTAGAAATACAGGGTGGGCTATTTATAATGATGCACCTAAATATAATGGGAATGGTTGGTGATATCAACTTCCTGTATGTGGGACATTAGTATATGGGAGGGAGAAATCTTTTCCAGATGGGTGGTGACCATGGCGGCCATTTTGAAGTCAGCCATTTTGGATCCAATTTTATCTTTTTCAGTGGAAGAGGGGTCGTTTGACACATCAAACTTATTAAGAATTTCATAAGAAATACAATGGTGTGCTTGGGTTTAACGGAACTATTCTTTCATGAGTTATTTACAAGTTTATGACCACTTATAAAACGTCTCTGTACTTATCAACGTCTTGAACCCGGCTATGGGACAGATGTTGGACTTCTTGATGGGTGCTGTGGCTCCTTATTGTCAGGCCCACAGCCTGCCAGTCAGCAGTTTGAGATAAACCTTGCAAACTACCTCGGTTCCAGTATACCGGTGGTGACCTGGACACTCTAGACGGCTGTCACCAAGCCTGGGGTGTCCCCTGTGTGTCTCGGTTACCTCCTTACCTACTCTCAGAGCTGCAAGCTCTGCTGCGTCTCTCTGCTCTCCTCACACCGTCTGACCGACTTCTGTCAACTGTCACTGACGTCACGTCTCCCGCTCAGCTAAGCTCCAGCCCCCTGGGACCTACTGAATATACAGTCCCTAGTGTTAGGGTGTTTATAGCTGGGCTTGTTGTAGTTTTGTGTACAGACTCTGCAGCTCCCCCCTCTACCTGTGACTATGGGGGCACTACACCTCCTGTTTGGGGTGCAGTACCTCCCTATGGCATCCCGCCAGAGTGGCGCCACACATCTATATAAATGGCCCACCCTGTGTATTGTGAAATTGATAGTTGAGAAGAGTTAGGACAAAAGAAAGGGAATCACATTAGAAGTGGAAACCTCTTTAAGGTAATGTGCACACACTAATTATTTCATGCAGACATTTCTGCATCAAAAAGGTGTGTCTCAGCAGAAAAACTGCATTAAAAATGTGTTTATGCATTTTTTCATGTTTTTTCTGATCATTTTTTTCCCCATTCTATAAGAATTGACCTGGTGCAGATCAGAAACTACTTCAAATCTGCAAGGTTAAAATAAGCGACATGTATGAGACTTCATGAACCTCAATCACTTTGCTGGGACAATAAAAACGCACAGAGAAAAAACCATAAAATGTGAATACGCCCTTAGAGAGCTTCATTTTTTGTGTAACTTCTTCCTATGCTTTGATGTTGTACCCTGCAGATGCAGTGTTCATCAGTGACGCAGCATGTAAGCGGTAAGGCGTCATTCAGACGGTTGACTCCTCACGTATGGGTATACTGCTCCTATTCTCTTCAGTGATTATTGTTCAAGGTTCAGTCTGAATTTCCTCAGATTTTCCACCTTCTCCTTTTTATCAGTTCATAATAATTGGTCATCACGAGGATGGCATCCGATTACAGTCCGATTCCTCACACACCTGTAGATTTGCATCACTGTTTTTTTAGCTGACATTTGAAAAATATCAGATATGTTTCCGCAAACTTCCACAGACCACTCTGTCCTCCCAAAAAAACTGGATGTTTGACCAGTCCCATAGACTTTACTGGGTACAAGTTCTGTCTGTGAATACCAAGGATAGAAACTGTACATGAAAAATGGTGTCTGAATGAGGCCTTAGACAGGGGGAAGCGGTCATCTGTCATCCCTGGGTAATTTGCTGATGGTTTTCTATGCTAGATGGGACACAGCCATTGCATAGCACATAGCAGGGTCACATCCATTACACAGTACACAACAGGAACACATATATAAGATTATCTCAGCACAGGAGATGTGGTATGATCAGACCATGTCCCTGTATGGTCAGACACATGCATTACACAGTACATAGCAGGGACACATATATAAGATTATCTCAGCACAGGAGATGTGGTATGATCAGACCATGTCCCTGTATAGTCAGACACATCCATTACACAGTACATAGCAGGGACACATATATAAGATTATCTCAGCTCAGGAGATGTGGTATCATCAGACTATGTCCCTGTATGGTCAGACACAGCCATTACACAGTACATAGGAAGGACACATATATAAGATTATCTCAGCACAGTAGATGTGGAATGATCATACCATGTCCCTGTACAGTCAGACACATCCATTACACAGTACATAGCAGGGACACATATATAAGATTATCTCAGCACAGGAGATGTGGTATCATCAGACTATGTCCCTGTATGGTCAGACACAGCCATTACACAGTACATAGGAAGGACACATATATAAGATTATCTCCGCACAGTAGATGTGGAATGATCATACCATGTCCCTGTACAGTCAGACACATCCATTACACAGTACATAGCAGGGACACATATATAAGATTATCTCAGCACAGGAGATGTGGTATGATCAGACCATGTCCCTGTAGGATCAGACACATTTATTACACAGTACATAGCAGGGACACATATATAAGATTATCTCAGCACAAGAGATGTGGTATGATCAGACCATGTCCCTGTACGATCAGACACATCCATTACACAGTACATAGCAGGGAGACATATATAAGATTATCTCAGTACAGGAGATGTGGTATGATCAGACCTTGTCCCTGTACGGTCAGACACATTCATTGCACAGTACACAGCAGAGACACATATATAAGATTATCTCAGCACAGAAGATGTGGTATGATCAGACCATGTCCCTGTACGATCAGACACATCCATTACACAGTACATAGCAGGGAGACATATATAAGATTATCTCAGTACAGGAGATGTGGTATGATCAGACCTTGTCCCTCTATGGTCAGACACATTCATTACACAGTACACAGCAGAGACACATATATAAGATTATCTCAGTACTGGAACATTTTATAAAACATAAAATTGTGGAAATTATTATTATTCCAAGATCTATTGATAGTAATGAGGGAGTAGTGAATTATTCGCTCTCGGTATACACGTAACAAGTAGTTTGTAATACTCGCATATGCGTCCGAATAGTTAGTTCATTGTTAGTCAATTAGTGATAGGCTCTGACCACACACATCCGGCAATAAAACGAGTCTTTCCAGGACAGGGCAGGAGGGTGGGGGCTTTTTTGAGTTTTCACTGCATAAAACACCTTGCTGTGCCCCCAGGGGCCATAGTGTACTGAAAGCTTGCTATTATTTACCATCTTTCCAGTTCGTCATTAAAAGGTATCAACCACTGAGGACTCTCAGATACCAATATTTTTCCCCAGAGAGCCTAACATCCAATCTACTCTCCCTGAGGTGCAGCTCACATTATGTACTGAAGGGAGGCGGGAATGTGTGTCTGATGGATAACAATGGACACATCACTCACGAGCACCAGCGATACTCTCCGAGTAACGAGTATTGTGAATACTGTACTATCTGTGCGAGGAGCGAATTGCAACAATTATACTCACTCAACTGTATCTATTGATTAAATTAAACTTTGTTAGAAAACCTTTGTAATAAGAAAACCCTTAGTTTATAAGTAGTGATAAACGAATATACTCGTTTTTATTAGTTACTCGCACGGATAGTCCGGTATTCGTGATATTCGTTACTCGGCGATTATCGCTGGTGCTCGTGAGTGATGTGTCAATCGTTATCGATCTGACACATATTGCCGGCTCCCTTCAGTGAACAATGTGAGCTGCACCTCAGTGAGAGCAGATTGAATGTTAGAAAACGCAAAAAAGCCTCCACCCTCCTGCCCTGTCCCGGAAATACTTATTTTATGGCCGGACGTGCAGGTGGAGCCTATCACTAATTGACTAACATTGGACTCGAACGAATGTGCGAGTGTTAAATACTGGTTATGAGTATAGCAAGTGTGAATATTTCGCTACTTGCTCATCACTATTTATGAGTTTGATGAAGATGTGGTGGTCCTTGGGTATAGTCACATCCTCACTTTACATGCCATGACTGGACCATCCGGCTAAAGACACAGTCTTTTCTAATATGAGCAGCTGGTTCATAAGTCACTCACCTGTACCTCCATCTCCAGCGCTTTCATGTTGGTAAGAGAATCTGGGTGCGGAGTTGTGGTATGTGCCATGTTGTGTCTGATCGGTGAATGTTATGATGAGCGGCATCTGGTAACTGTTTAACGGCTTCTTCTCATGTCCTGAAGTGGATGAACAAACGTGGACATTTCTTAAATCTAAAGGTGAGAAGGAAATGTCAGTGTATATTAAAACCTTGATGTGCTGTATGCTTCTTATTAAAGGAAAACTCAAGTCAAAACAGAAGATCTGATACCACATTGTTCTGTGGTCCTTAAAGGGAACATGACACACTGCACATGCTGTCTGATCTTTAGACAGCACAGTGTATAGACTGAGCAGTAGGATATACAGATTGTGGGAAAAGATTTGGTATAAATTGTATTTTAGGCATAGAAATCCCTGGTGTTTGTATGTATGTGTGGTTGTCACTGCACAGACAAGCGTGGGGCAGGATGGTCAAACGTTCTGGTGGCAGGCACCAGGAAAGCACATCATGGACTAAGATAATAGACAAAGGCATAGTCAGGTCATGGTCCAGAGTCAGAATATCAGAAGTATCGCAGATCTGGATGGTTAGAGGAGGTCCAAGGTTTGGCTGCATCAAATCAGTACATAGAGCAACAATAAAAGAGGCCAACATGCACCAATGAGGAAATGCTATAACTGCCAGTGACTAACCACTCAGCTGAGTAACTGGACAATCACAGAGAACAGGGAACACCTAAAGAAGTCCAGCAACTCCCAGTCTCAGATTGGGTGACTGTGCTGTGCATAAACACCATCAGCTCAACAATTAATTTAGTATGGCTGGAAAATCCTTCTAAAGGTACAGTCACACATATCAATCCGGTGAACAATTTTGTTAGCGATCACATGCACGCGCCATCGCTAACAAAATCGTTCACATCGCTGGTGAGCTGTCACACAGGCAGACTCACCAGCGATCAGTGGACCAGCGACATCGTGGAAACGATCTAAATATCGTTTCCACAATATCTTGCTCTTGCTGCCAGGCTGCAGTAAGCGGGAGCAGGCTGGTCTCCAAGGTAAACAGCGGGTATCTAGGCAGTGTGATCTGTCTAGATACCCGATGTATACCTTGGTTACCAGCCTTCTCCGCTCACCGGCTGGTATCCAAGGTACACAGCGGGTAACTAGGGTCCCTAGTTACCCGCTGTGTACCTTGGATACCAGCCGGTGAGCGGAGAAGGCTGGTAACCAAGGTATACATCGGGTATCTAGACAGATCACGCTGCCTAGATACCCACTGTTTACCTTGGAGACCAGCTCCCAGCGCTTGCAGAGAGGCGCTGGGAGCTGACTTAGCGATGCTGTGTGTCCACCGGGCGACCAATGATAGATTTGAGGCCCTGTCCTCAAATCAAACGATCAGCCTACTGATCGTTGATCGTTAGTAGTGTCACACGCAACAATGTCGTTTCGACATCGTTCATGCGTCACTAAACACGTGACTTTTGAACGATATCGGGAACGATATCGTTACGTGTGACGTACCTTTACTGTGCAGTCTTTGTTCCACCGATATTTTCTATTCCATTATTATTTCTTATTTCTGCATTGTAGTTGGCATGGCTGTTATAGATCAGCTTTTCAGAAACATTGCTGGCCCATCTACAGTAGGACATCAGTATATAAATGCTATTAATTTAACCCCCTGAGCCCCATGAATTCACTCTCACGTGCGTACTTCTGCAGTTTTGCTTAGTTTAGTGGACACCATGCGATGCGTTTGCCTCTGTAGAGAGATACATGACTTACCCACATCTTAATCTAAGTTCATGGTGGGTATATGATTGTGAGCCCGTGCGGACAGCGTCCTCTCTCCTCCTGTACCTGTGTGCCATATGTTGTCCATGTACTTTGTGCTTGTCTTTATTGTCTTTATTTAGACCTTTCCACATGTAAAGCGCCATGGAATTAATGGCTATAGTAATAAATGATCATAATAATAGCATATTCTGTTGGTCCAACCTGGTAAAAGACTAAAGTTGTCCGTACACTTTGTGACGACTGGTCGGTTGGTTGACACCTGTCTCTTATTCCACTAGACATATACATCTTAGCAAGCAAGTGTTTTCTATGGGGAGAGTGGAGTATGTCGCTACCGGACATCTATAGCTACTGACTATCTCCCAGAGCGGAAAGGATTGGCTTTGTAATTCAACATGTCCGATCCTCGTATTTCCCAACATCATTTGCCAAAGAGAATTGTGAGGCCACCTTACACATTGCTTTACTGTCTGCTCTGACCATAACTAGTGTGTATAAGGCCATTTAAAGGGTTGTCTCCCCTTGATGCCAGGAGACCGTCATGGGATGCAGTACTTAATGTGGAGGCGAGTATAGGTTTTCTCTTTATATATTTTATTTAATTCCCCACCCACCCTGGGCCCATTAACATTAACTTTTAAAGTGATGGATAGCCCCTTTAATATACACCGTTATACTTTCCCTGCAGTGATAACTTTCCTTTCCATCTTCCCTCATGCCCACCTCAGTTATCACTTGATTCAAGTTTGCATGTGTGTAACATTGGTATACACAAGTCCTAACTGCAGTAATCCCCAATCAATCTGTAGAAATCACAGTATCCATAACATTAGGTAATACCTTGATGAAGACGGTGCTACTTTTCCTCATCGCTGCCCTGCTGTCACTTCCTGTCTGATTATCTATGTGCGGCATCGTTCACCTATTTGACATTTGTTTTGTGTTCTTTTTCCATTATCACAGGACAACAATCAAAGAGAACGTCGTCACTATTAAGCTCCAGAAACAGCTAGCAGAAAAGAACAGGGCTTTTACCGAGATGGAGAGCAAGTTTCATTTGCTTCAAGAGGTAACTTTCTTCTTAAAATAAGAACTTAAAGAGATCTCCAAGAATGAGATAAATCATACTGAAGCCCATCCTAGTCACTTGCCAGGACCAGCTGCAGAAGGAAAGCACAGTTCTCGAGACCAGTGCGTCACCTGATGAGAGCTGTATCACACATTCCTCAGTTGATGGCCCAGCATGGATCTCATTTGTGAAGAAATGTTTTAACCCATGTTGGGCTTGATGAGGAGATCTCTAGTTTCATCCTCCTCCATCATTCTGACAGTTATTTAGCAGTGCACAGAGATTTACTATGCGCAACTGGAAAACAGTAGTATGAACCAGGAGATCCTGAAGATAATCTCCATTGCCCTCAGCAAAGAAGGTATATTTTTTCACATGTAGCAGACTGTGCTTCCTGCTGCTTGCTGAGGTATGTGTGATACAGCTCTTGTCAGTTGACACCCAGGTCTTGGAAGCTATACTGTATATCTTCAATCTGCAACCTGTACTGATGCGTGACTTGGAAGGGCTGCAGTAATCACCACTAGAGATGGGTAAAACCGCAGATTTTCGGGTTCCCAGACGTTTTGTTAAAGTCCAGTTTTTGGACCATTCTTGAGCCTAAACCCTGAACTTGTCCTCTACAGTTATGAAATGGTGGCCCTGGGGGGCTGGGAAGCTGCAATAGGAAGCAAAATGGGGATTAAAGCAGCAGCAACAGCATATACTTACTGAGCACAGTGCACTTTAACACCACTTTTGGGACCCACTCATTAACCTCATATTTATTCACTGGACTACTGGACTATGCCTCCAACAGCCAATCAAAGACGCCCACTCTCTGCAACAGCATATGTGATTGGCTGTTGCACCCCCACCCATTGTGCTGGCCATTGGCAACAAACCTGCCATCATAATGGTGTAAAAATAAATTAATAATTAAAAAAATTATGCACTGTATTTTTGATTCTCAATGTAGATAAAGTGGACAGATGCGGGCTGCCACCCCCACTGTCTAGTTTTACTTGGGCTTCTATATATTTTGATTGTCAGCCATTTTTTATTTTTTTATTATTATTTATTTTTGATTGCCAGCCAAGGTAAAAACCAGGCAGCTGGGGGCTGGTATTCTCAGTGTGGTAAGGCCATAGTTATTGGGCCCCCAAGGCCACAGAATAGCAGCCCACAGCTGCCCCAGTATTGGCATGTTCATTATAATCGCTTATTCATGGTGCTTTACCCGGTTCTTCATGATGCCCTGGTGCAGTGGCATCGGGCTGATAGAAGAGGTTAATGACAGCTGAGTATTGACAGCTGTAATTACGCCCAAATTGATAATGTTTAGTCATAGGGTGCTTCTTTGTTTAAGACACAGGACTACTTCACCGCAACAATGGGATAATGGATGGAGCCATTACCAAAAAAATCCTGAGTGATAACCTCCTTCCCTCCACCATGACATTAAAAATGGGTTTGTGGCTGGGTCTTGCAACACCACAATGGCCAAAAACATACAGCCAATGCAACAAAGTAGCTGCTCAAAAAGAAGCACATTAAGGTCATGGAGTGGTCTAGCAAGTCTTCAGACCTTAATCCCATAGAAAACAGGGAGGAGCTGAAGCTTTGAGTTGCCAAGTGACAGCCTCAAAATCTTAATGACATAGAGATGATCTGCAAAGAGGAGTGGAGCAAAATTCCTCCTGACATATGCACAAACCTCATCATCATCTACAAGAAACGTCTGACTGCTGTGCTGCTAACAAGGGTTTGCCTCCAAGTATTAAGTCTTGTTTGCCAGAGGGATCAAATACTTATTTCTTTCTGTAAAATGCAAATACATTTATATAATTTAGGCAATGTGATTTTCTGGATTTTATTTTTGATATTCTCTCACTGTTAAAATTAGCCAACCCTTAAAGTTATTGACTGTTCATGTCTTTGGATTAGGAATTATTTGCTTCACTGTATAGAAGTTGTTTTCTTTAATTATTGTCTTGAGTTATTAAGTACATTATACAGGCCCCAAAAAACTAGCACTTGAAAAACACAACCAGTCTTCCATTTGTGATTTTCACAATGTTAACCCAAGAATAGCTAAAAATAAAAATGTTTGCCTTTATTCCTTAAAGGGTTATCCCCCCGCCCCAAACAGAAATGTTATCCCCTATCCATGACATGGAATAAATTGGTGATCTCTGGGGGTCTGACCACTGGGACATCCAGCAATCCTGAGGCTTTAGAACCCCAAGAACAAGGGCTCTGCTTTCCCATCCAGAACCGGGCTACAGTGCAGACACCTATGGGACTGCAGGCGTCATACCCATTAATCGGCAAGCCCAACCGCACGTAGGCAGCGTGTGCAAAGATCATAGTGAAAATGAGATTTCTTTATTTTTTTTCTATACAGATCGTGATATAACATTTTTATTAAAACGTTGCTAATATTTATTTGAAAAATACATTAAAAACAAAACCCAGATTCACACAATAGGTGTTTTTCAGATGATACTCCCTTTAAGGCTTCATTCCTATCTTCGTTTACTACGAGTCCTGGGGTCACTGATGGGGGAATGTTTGGAGTGTGGATACGCTTCTTACCTGTGTGACCCTATTCTGAAATATCAACCAACACAATTTGGTCAGAAGTGTAAATCGCTTTGCACACACATGGCCCTTCTGTATGATTATTACATAATATTTCTATGCATCATTTTTAGACTATTAATATTTATGTCGGCAACTTTTGATCTTTGTTGCTGGATTTCCATTTCTACTGCTGTATGCCGGGCTCAGTTTATGGAGAGCATTTATTCATTAGATCTCTGGAACGCTCTGCCTTGTCCAGAAGTGTGGAGAATTAGATAGCCGTCCTCCTTTTCATGTTTATGAGAGTCTTTTTAAAGCCATTCAGCAAACAGAGACATTTTTACTGTGTATAAGCGTCTGCCAAAGGCTTATGCGCCTGGTTCCAGCATTGTGCTGAGATTTTTCTCAAAGGTGGTTCATTTACAAATCTGCTTTCCCTTGCCATTGGCTTCAATAATTCTCCTGCCCTGGGCTTGTATCCTCCGCTATCGCCTTGTAGAGAGACGACATTGGCTCATCTTCTGGTTTTCTATTCTTCATTGATCTCTGGTGGATGATGAAATGATCTCATCTGCTCATTTACATGGGTGTACGTACATCTCTCGGCTATTTCTAGCCCTTCCATAAACAGTGGATGTAGATGTGATGCCATACACCATTTCATAGGAGGCGCTCCAGAGCCTTCATTCTTGGGTTTGGTGGGGGAGTTCCAGTGGTAGGACCCTCATCTATTTAGCAAGCTATTATCTTTCCACAGGAGCATTTTACTTGTTCAGCATCTGATATTTGGCATGTTTATATGCGTCACAGATCTGGAACTAAAGGCCTCAATTCAGACTAACATCATCCAAACCCGCCAATGTCAGAGGTAATCTTTAAATAAAAGCAACTATTCATGGCATCACATAAAATCATAGCATGGTAGAGTTGAAGGGTGGAAGGAGACCTCCCGAGTCATCGTGTGAAGGGACCTCCCCGATCATCACTGTGTGAAAGGACCTTCTGGGTCATCACCACTCCACTGAAACTGCCCTGACCAAAATTGCTAATAACTTACTCACAGCCAAAGCTAACATACAGTTCTCTGTCCTCCTCCTTCTTGACCTGTTCTCTGCATTTGAAACAGTCAACCACTGCCTTCTATTACAGATCCTCTCTTCCATTTGGTATCACTGACCTTGACCTCTCCTGGATCTCCTCCTACTTTTCCAACTGCACATTTAGTGTTTCTCCACTCCCACACAACCTCCTCGCCCCATCCCCTCTCTGTCCTGGGGCCTCTCCTTTTTTCCATCTGTACCCTTGGTCTGGGACAACTCAAAGTCCCCTGTATGCTGATGACACTCAGATCTACCTCTCTGGCCCAGACATCACCTCTCTGCTGTCCAGAATCCCGAGTGTCTATCAGCCATATCATCCTCCTTCTCCTCTCACTTCCTAAAACTCCATGGTAGACAAAACTGAACTCATCATCTTTCCTCCATCTCACATACCTTTCCTTACCAGATCTATCTATCACAATAAATGACATCACACTTTGCCCTGTACCTGAAGTCTGCTGCCTTGGAGTAACCCTTAACTCTGCCCTGTCCTTCAAAACCGCATATCCAAGCCCTTGCCACCTTCCTGCCGCCTCCAACTCAAAAATATTTCCAAAATCCATCCTTTCCTCAACCCTAAATCTACTAAACTACTGGTGCATGCCTTATCATCTCCCGTCTCGACTACTGCAACCTCCTTCTCTGTGGCCTCTCTGCCAGCACTCTTTGCACCTCTCCAATTTGTGCTTAACTCTGCTGCCCGACTAATCCTCCTTTCTCCTTGCTATTCCTCCACTTCTCCCCTCTGCAAATCCCTCCACTGGCTCCCAATTCACCAGCGTATCCAATTCAAACTACTAACATTCATTTACAAAGCTGTCACAATCTGTCCCCCCATATATCTCTGAACTAATCTCTCGATATCATCCAACTCGTAATCTTCGATCCTCCCAAGACCTTCTTTCCTCCACACTTGTACGTACCTTATCTAACCGCCTGCAAAACTTTGCCTGAGCATCCCTTATTCTCTGGAATTCTGCACCCTCAAAACGTCCGACTGTCCTCTACACTCGGAACCTTCAAGCGGAACCTGAAAACCCATCTCTTCAGAACAAGCCTACAATCTACAATGACCACAGCGCCACCTCACCACCACTGGACCCGGCGCTCCACCACCACTGGACCCGGCGCTCCACCACCACTGGACCCGGCACTTCACCACCACTGGACCTGGCGCTCCACCACCATGGACCCGGCGCTCCACCACCACCAGAGCAGGACCCAACCTACTGTCTCCCTTCCCATTGCCTATAGAATTGACAGTCCTCTCTGGCCTACAGTTTGCGTAAATTGGTGGCTGTGGATTTGTTGGGCATAATACCTGCTTGGTCAGGATGTATAATAGCTGTAATGACCCTGCCAAGCCTGTTTGCCATCATTTTGGCCAAAAGCTTGATGTCTACTGTTAATAGGGAGATTGAGCGGTACAAGGCTGGTGCAGTGGGATCCTTGCCCTTTTTGGGCAATACTATAATAATCACCTCCCGCATGGACTGTGGCAACTCCTTTCTCTCCAATCCCGCACTATACATCTCCAGCAAGGTTGATAGCAGAGGCCCCCTAAACTGTTTGTACACTTCTCCCGGTAGTCCATCCACCCCCGGGGCTTTTTTATTAGCTGTAGATGCCATGGCAGTCTACTGCTCCTCTTTGTCAAATGGCTTGTCAAACCACTCCAGAGATTCAGGGGACAACTGTGGGAGCCTAGCTCTAGCCAGAAAATCTTCAGTCTCCCCCTCCCCTGGATTCACCTTTTACCTGTACACAGATCCCCCACGCCATAAAACTTAATAGCTTGGAACATCCTTCTGCGTTCTGCCGTCCTCAAGGACATTTTAGTAATGTTAACCTGAGCATCTCTTCTGAGCCTGTGTGGAAGGACACATGATCAGAGCTACCTCTGCTTCCTCAAGTTCCCAAAAAGAGCACCTGATCTTTCTCCCTAATTGCCGCATTGACCAGGGAGATCTCCTTAATACACAGGCCCCTGAAAAATGCCTTCATGGCTTCCCAGACAGTGCCAATAGCCGCCAACCCTTTATTTATCTGAAAATATTCCTCCAGTTTCTGCTCAATATCTTTCTCCATATCTATAAGCTGCAGCCAGAAAGGGTTCAGCTTCCATAGGGGTCTGACGGTGGGCAGGGACTTCTCAGCTTGAAGTGTCACATACGTAGGGGAGTGGTCCGACACTGTTCTAACCAGATAACCAGCTTACTCCAACCATCTCAATGTGGAGCCCACTGGGACGAGGTACTCCGTACTGCTGTGGATATCACATCGGTCTTGGTCCGGACCGTGTCCCGGGTTCCGCAAGTAAATGGGGGAATATTTACAGGGGAGTTTGTCGTGATGCCACCCACAGGTTGCTGCAGAACCTCCGGGGATGATGTTTGGCAGCTGGGGATGTAATGGCTCTCCGCAGGTAGCGCTTGGTTCCTCGGGGCAGAGATAGTAACAGTCTATATATGGTGCTATGGATATTGCAGGATAGGGGTAGTAGTAGAGATGATAGCTGCTTCTGAGGGAACGCAGGATTTGAGCACAAGGATCACACCAACTCACGGTTTTAAAGTTTTCCAAGTCCTTACTGCAGATGATGTTGTTAGCAGAGTACTGTCCACGAAGTCTGTACCGGGGCCGGGTTGCTCCCACCCTGTCCGGGTCCTCAGCTTCCCTCTCCTGCGCGGTGTGTGTGGCCCTGCTGCCGCTTCAGCTAGGCTGCTGGCCTGTCTCTCCTCAGAGGTACCCCCTTTGCTAGGCAACTTGAGTCTTTCCTCTGTATTTCTGACCCCGCCGTATTGCTTCGCTGAGGTGCAGTGTAGATATATAACCTCCACTAGTCCGGTGTTTACTGTGCTGCTTGTGTCAGTCACAGTTTTGGATCCGATATCCGGTCTGTGTGCTCCTCCGGGGCGAGTTATGAGGTAACTCAGTCTCCCAGATGTGTTTCTCCTGTTTCTCTTACTCCTTCCCTCAGACCCTGGCTAGGCCTCGAAGTGGGTAGCAGACTGTGGAGAGGCCTAAGGCAGCCCCTTTACACCACCAGTCTTTCTTCCTTAGTCCTCTCAGGAACTGAACTAACTCCAACTGACTAACTGTCACTGCCACTCTGAGGTAAACAATATTAGCTCCTCCCACCACTCTGCTCTTCCCCACTTCCTCTTGACACCAGAATATATAAGGGAGCTGCTTGAGCTCCCCCTTCTGGCCTAGAGGTGCTAGTGCAGTTTTAGGTGTTGTGTGGGGAGTTAAGCCTTGGAGGATACTGTGGCACATTAACCCCTGGGGTACCACATCAACATTTGTTTATTCCCTAAGGCTAGGTCAATGCGGGACAGCAAAGGGAAGGATGCCGAACAACATGAAAATTGGCGTGTGGTCGGGTGCCGGACCCTCCACAGGTCAATAATGGCCATCTCCTTCAACAACGTGCCGGACAGAGTACAGTTACCCCCTAGTCATAGGTCCTCCCCTTTACCTTTATCCCAGTGTACATTTGGAAAGTTGTTAAAGTCACCCACTATTAAGGGGAATCTAACCTCACAAACTGACCCCCGGCATCTTTCTACCTGTTCCTGCACCCCCTCTTATAATTTCTAGCCATCCCTTTTGCAGAAAAAATGGATTTTGTAAAGTAGAGAAATGTTTATATTCACCTCCGTCGCGATTTAGCCACGCCCCTTTCATGACGCGGCCAGGCTCTTAGCAAGCAGAGAGGGGCATGCATAATTACAAGGGAGCAGTAGACTGGCAGACCATTGCGACTAATTCAGAAACAGAGAACTCACACAGGACGGAGGTAAATGTAACCTTTTCTCTTACTTTACTAAATCGATTTTTTCTGCAAAAGGGAGGGCTAGAAGTGATAAGAGGGGGTGCAGAGACAGGTCTAAAGATGCGGTGGGGGTCAGTTTGTGAGGTTAGGTTCCCTTTAAATAAGGAACACCCTCAATCACTTCTACCACTATGCAAAACACTATACTGCTGTATGGGGATGAGATATATAGAGACACAATGAGCATAATCCTACCATTCAATTTACACAGCAGGCAAACATACCGCCCCCGTCAGAGTCAGTGAACACTTGCGGCTTTTCAAATTGTATTCCGGAGCAAACCAGTATACTGACCCCACTCGAATAGGCGGAGTAAGGGGCATGGTAGCTGGCCTTCATCAAGCACTTACATATAGTGCGTGTTTTCTCTGGGACCGTATAGGTCTCCTGCAAACAGATCACATTATGTTTCTCTTGACACAGGAATTGAAACACCACCTGCTGCTTAGCACCAGATGCCAGGCCTCTAACATTCCAGCTCACAAATTTAAGATTATGGGACATCATATTGCGAATCGATAGACATTTCTGAATCCCCTCCCCCTTCCACCCCAGAACAAAAACATAACATAATCCCATCAGCTTTGTAGACCCTTTCCAACAAGAAAAGGTGGGCATAAGTTATTTGCTACCAGCCCCCTTCTCATAGAGTCCACTCCCGCACAAGTCCCTGAACAGGGACCGAACATGTCTTAAACAAACCGTATCGCTGTTTCAGAAAAAAGTAAAAGGGAACAAATTCCCCTCCTGTTGAAAGAAAAAGGAGAAGAAAAAACTGTTCTCAGTGCTACTTCAACGGTATAGAGAGACACCGGAGAGTTCAACGAAGCAATCCACCACCACACGCCCACGGCCATCAATCCTTGGAACCTCTCGCTTTGTCTAGTCTCAACTGCTTCCCATTGCAGTCTAGCCAACAGAGCGCCTCTTTAGCCTCAGTAAATAGTGGACCTTTTCCTCCACCACAACTCGCAGTTTGGCCGGGTAAAGCATAGAATACTTGACACCAATCTCCCTCAGTCACTTTTTGACACAAATTAATTGGGCACTTTGTTTTTGCACCTCTGTGGTGTAATCCGGGTAGATGGAAATCCTGGATCCATTGATTACCAAATTAGGGTGATCCCTGGCAAGCCGAAGGATGGTATCTCTCACGGTAGTGTAAGATGTTGGCTAGGACAGTTCTCGGTGGGCGACCAGGGGGATGAGGAAACATAGGGACCCTGTGCGCTCGCTCTATGGCTTACATGCGGGACAACTTATCAGCGCCAATTTTGTTCATAAGCCATTCCCCTCAACTTTCTCCGGCACACCAACCAGCTGCAGGTTATTGTGCCGCAACCTGTTCTCTAGGTCATCCATTTTGGCTTGGATGGTAGCCAAACTGATTGCCATGCATTTGTACTCTTTCTCAGCTTTGGCCATATAGTCCTCCGTGTTACTGACTCTTTTCTCCACTTCTCCCATTCTTTCCTTCGCTACATGGATGTTAAGTTGCATTTTGGACATGGCTGCCTGAAAACTGCCCAACTGAGCCACCATGTTAGTAATAGAGGAATCACAGTGAACAATCTCCTGGAACACATCTTTCAGTGTGGGCTCCTCTGGGATCAACAGTTCACCGAGCTTTTCCCGCACCCCCGCCTCTGCCTCTTCACCCTGCCGTGTACCACCATCTTGCAGGCTGGATAAACTGCCAGCTTCACTCTCCTCTTTTCTCCATCTTCTCCTCTTTGGGAATGTTTCCCCTTTCCTCTCTCACACCCCTGTACCTCCAATGGATCGACATCCTCTGCTGCACGGGGCTGGGACCCCCCTGTTTGTCTAGCAAAACGCTGAAGACTGATTGCCGCATTCAGCCGCTGGCTCTCTCCGGGGACCTCCACCTCCTCTATCTCCACATTGCAGTAGGAGTCGGCGCCATCTTGGCCTTTTCGCTCCATGTCCCCAGCGGCCTTCCTGCTTCTCTTCCCAGTCATGTCCCCCAAAATGCACTTCCATGGGATCCAGAGGCTCTCTACACCTCAGGCACTGTAGCAGAGGGTCACAGCGGGGTCTCCGGTGTCTCCAAATCGGGTTCTTGTGCTGTGAAGAATAGGTACATGCATTACTGCTAAGGAAATACGTATAAAAAAGGCCAATTTTATGTGAACCCAGTAGCCACGTCACAGCGTACCTCTTCACTGGGTCACTACCTAAGCTAATGCCTCTCTCAGTTTAAAAAAAATAACTCCAAGTTATGGGCCAAGTATCTCATTTTTTTATATGTATTTCCTAAGCAATAATGCATGTCCATAATCCTATATACATTGTCTGCATACCATAGCATTTCAAACTTCAGGCGTCTCTTCATTTGTTACATTTCATATTCAGTATGCGCCTGTTAGGATTATATAGATTATGGGGTCATGCCTTCTGATTGTGCACTCCCCCCTTAATCCTTAGACAGTCTTAATTCTTCATTAGCTGGTTCCTATCTGCCCATAAATTGAAGGTTTTTTTAAGCTAGAGAGGAGTTAACTTATGGACCCAGTGAAGAGATATGCCATGACGTTGGCTTCTGGGCTCACGTAAAATTGGTCTTTTTTATATACTAAATATCTCATTTTTATATATGTTTCCTTAGCAGTAATGCATGTCCTATATTCATTGTTTTTTACAATTAGGTAGAGCTAGAGGGTTGAACCTCTATAAATATCTGCTTCCTTCAGGAGTATTCACAGACTTCAGAGTCTCCTTTTGGTCTATGTGTACTTGTTTTCCCCATATGTTGTAGTACAGGGGTCTCAAACTCGGCTGGGTTGGTGGGCCGCACATAGAAAAACATTTATAACGGGGGGCCGCATCCCTTGTAGGACTAAGTGATATTTTTAGTAATACCAGAATTTTTTGCTCAATGTAGTAAAGTACAAATCCTGATTCCTTTCTTGTAGTAATGTCCCCATCCTGTAGTAATGTCCTTTCCTACTGATGTCCCCCATCCTGATCCCTTTTTCTAGTGATGATCCATATCCTGATCCCTTTTTCTAGTGATGTCCACCATCCTGATCCCTTTTTCTAGTGATGTTCTCCATCGATCATGGTCCCCTTTTGTAATGATGTCCCCACACTGATCTCCTTTTCTAGTGATGTCCCCCATCAATCATGGTCCCTTTTTGTAGTGATGACCCCCTTCCTGATCTCCTTTTCTAGTGATGACCCCCTTCCTGATCTCCTTTTCTAGTGATGTCCCCCTTCCCATTCCCCTTTAGTAGTGATGTCCCCCATCTTGATCCCCTTTAGTAGTGATGTCCCCCATCCCGATCCCCTTTTATAGTGATGTCCCCCATCCTGATCTACCTTTATAGTGATGTCCCCCATCCCGATCCCCTTTTATAGTGATGTCACCCATCCTGATCTACCTTTATAGTGATGTCCCCCATCCCGATCCCCTTTTATAGTAATGTCCCCCATCCCGATCCCCTTTTATAGTGATGTCACCCATCCTGATCTACCTTTATAGTGATGTCCCCCATCCCGATCCCCTTTTATAGTGATGTCACCCATCCTGATCTACCTTTATAGTGATGCCCCCCCATCCTGATCTACTTTTATAGTGATGCCCCCCCATCCTGTTTTACCTTCTTACACACTCAAATACAAACTCTATCACACTCACACACAAACCCACACAAACCCCCCCCCACACACATATACTCTCAAACACACTCTCACACATCCTCATACACACTCTTACACTCACACTCATACACACACTGAAACTCGCACACACTTTCTTAAATACACATCCTCACTCACACACATACACACACCTTCTCACACACACTCACACTTTTGTCACTTTAATGATGCATCGCTCCAGTGCAGGGGGCCGCCGCGGTCCCCGCTGTACTGACTTCCGGCCTCCGCTGTGCTATGACTTCCTCCAGCCGCCACTCAGACAAGCTCTGTTGCTCATCAAGATGAATGCAATCTGCCAGCCAGAGGCCTGCAGGTGACTTCATATTCTGCCGTCAGCTGCGGGCCTCTCATTGGCTGGCAGCATGCATTGATCTTGCTGAGTGGCAGAGCTTGTTAGTGCTGCGGACGGAAGTCCTCACACAGCGGGGACTGCAGCGGCCCCCTGCACTGGGGCAACTCATCATTAAGTTGTCCAAGGTGCCGCGGGCCGCATAGTGAAGCCCCGGGGGCCGCATGCGGCCCTCGGGCCGCGAGTTTGAGACCCCTGTTGTAGTAGATCTAGATCTCATTGCTTTCTTACATTGCTCTCCCCCAGAATTTAAAAGCCATGAAGACAAGTCAAGAAGCCTTTGTAATGGAAGTGGAGAGCCTGAATGGTCAGCTGAAAGAAGAACGGCTGAAGAACTTTCACCTGGAGAAGCAAATGCAGTCACACACCTTCTCCCAGCGCAGGGGCGAGGAGGTCGGTGTTATTATCATTGTTTATTATTATTATAGCGCCATTAATTCAATGGCACTTTACATATGGAACGGTATACAAAGACATGTACAAGGTACATGGACAACATATGGTATCAAGTTTTATATTATTACCCCCACAAAGTTATTGATTTCTGAAATAAAAAAAACTAAACTGATGGGTATTCTTTACTAGTGAAAAGGCCCGATGCAATTGCATCGGGAGCGCGGTGAAATGAATTGTGTGTATACAGGCGGGTCAGAGGGTATCAGAGTATACAGGGGGCTCTGTGGGTATCAGAGTATACAGACGGCTCTGAGGGTAGCAGATTATACAGGCGGCTCTGTGGGTAGGAAAGCATACAGGTGGCTCTGTGGGTAGCAGAGTATACAGGCGGGTCTGTGGGTAGCAGAGTATACAGGCGGCTCTGTGGGTAGCAGAGTATACAGGCGGGTTTGTGGGTAGCAGATTATACAGGCGGCTCTGTGGGTAGCAGAGTATAGAGAAGGCTCTGTGGGTAGCAGATTGTACAGGCGGCTCTGTGGGTAGCAGAGTATACAGGCGGGTCTGTGGGTAGCAGAGTATAGAGGCGGCTCTGTGGGTAGCAGAGTATAGAGGCGGCTGTGTGGGTATCACAGTATACAGGCGGCTCTGTGGGTATCAGAGTATAGAGGGGGCTCTGTGGATAGCAGAGAATGATGTGGCGGGAGGCTGGAGGGGTGAGGAGAGCTGAGGCAGGAGGGGTGAGGAGAGCAGAGGCTGGAGGGTGAGGAGAGGTGAGGCAGGAGGGGTGAAGAGAGGTGAGGCAGGAGGACGCTGTGAGGATGGAGGACGCTGTGAGGCTGGAGGAGGCTGTGAGGGTGGAGGAGGCAGTGAGGGTGGAGGAGGCAGTGAAGCTGGAGGAGGCTGTGAGGCTGGAGGAGGCAGTGAGGATATAGGAGGCTGTGAGGCTGGAGGAGGCAGTGAGGCTGGAGGAGGCTGTGAGGCTGGAGGAGGCTGTGAGGCTGGAGGAGGCTGTGAGGATGGGGAGGCTGTGAGGCTGGAGGAGGCTGTGAGGATGGGGAGGCTGTGAGGCTGGAGGAGGCTGTGAGGCTGGAGGAGGCTGTGAGGGTGGAGGAGGCTGTGAGGATGGGGAGGCTGTGAGGCTGGGGGAGGCTGTGAGGAAGGAGGAGGCAGTGAAGCTGGAGGAGGCAATGAGGATGGAGGAAGCAGTGAGGCTGGAGGAGGCAGTGAGGATGGAGGAGGCTGTGAGGATGGAGGACACTGTGAGGATGGGGAGACAGTGAGGCTGGAGGAGGCAGTGAGGCTGGAGGAGGGTGTGAGGCTGGAGGAGGCTGTGAGGATGGGGAGGCTGTGAGGATGGAGGAGGCTGTGAGGATAGAGGAGGCTGTGAGGCTGGAGGAGGGTGTGAGGATAGAGGAGGCTGTGAGGCTGGAGGAGGCTGTGAGGCTGGAGGAGGCTGTGAGGATAGAGGAGGCTGTGAGGGTGGAGGAGGCTGTGAGGCTGGAGAAGGCAGTGAGGCTGGAGGAGGCTGTGAGGATAGAGGAGACTGTGAGGCTGGAGGAGGCTGTGAGGCTGAAGGAGGCTGTGAGGTTGAGGAGGCTGTGAGGCTGGAGGAGGCAGTGAGGCTGGAGGAGGCAGTGAGGCAGGAGGAGTGCTGTGAGGCTGGAGGATGCTGTGAGGCTGGAGGATGCTGTGAGGCTGGAGGAGGGTGTGAGGCTGGAGGAGGCTGTGAGGATGGGGAGGCTGTGAGGCTGGAGGAGGCTGTGAGGCAGGAGGAGGCTGTGAGGCTGGAGGATGCTGTGAGATGGGGAGGCTGTGAGGCTGGAGGAGGCTGTGAGGCTGGAGGAGGCTGTGAGGCTGGATGAGGCAGTGAGGCTGGAGGACGCTGGTGAGGTAGAGGCTGTGAGGCTGGAGGAGGCTGTGAGGCTGAAGGAGGCTGTGAGGCTGGAGGAGGCTGTGAGGCCGGAGGATGTTGTGAGGCTGGAGGATGCTGTGATCCTGGAGGATGCTGTGAGGCAGTGAGGTAGTGCTGTGAGGCTGGAGGAGTGTGAGGCTGGAGGAGGCTGTGAGGATGGGGAGGCTGTGAGGCTGGAGGAGGCTGTGAGGCAGGAGGAGGCTGTGAGGCTGGAGGATGCTGTGAGGATGGGGAGGCTGGAGGAGGCTGTGAGGCTGGAGGAGGCTGTGAGGGTGGAGGAGGCAGTGAGGCTGGAGGACGCTGTGAGGATAGAGGAGGCTGTGAGGCTGGTGGAGGCTGTGAGGCTGAAGGAGGCTGTGAGGCTGGAGGAGGCTGTGAGGCTGGAGGATGTTGTGAGGCTGGAGGATGCTGTGAGGCTGGAGGATGCTGTGAGGCTGGAGGATGCTGTGAGGCTGGAGGAGGGTGTGAGGTTGGAGGAGGCTGTGAGGATGGAGGAGGCTGTGAGGATGGGGAGGCTGTGAGGCTGGAGGAGGGTGTGAGGCTGGAGGAGGCTGTGAGGATAGAGGAGGCTGTGAGGCTGGAGGAGGCTGTGAGGCTGAAGGAGGCTGTGAGGGTGGAGGAGGCAGTGAAGATGGAGGAGGGTGTGAGGATGGAGGAGGCTGAGAAGATGGAGGAGGCTGTGAGTCTGGAGGAGGCTGTGAGTCTGGAGGAGGCTGTGAGGCTGGAGGAGGCAGTGAGGCTGGAGAAGGCTGTGAGGATAGAGGAGGCTGTGAGGCTGGAGGAGGCTGTGAGGCTGAAGGAGGCTGTGAGGCAGGAGGAGGCTGTGAGGCAGGAGGAGGCTGTGAGGCTGGAGGAGGCTGCTAGGCTGGAGAAGGTCTGGTTTCTTCGGTCCGGGCGCCGCTGTGATGGAATGTCGCGGTGAGCGGCGGGGGAGCAGGAGGATGTGGCGGGTGAGCGGCGGCGTGTGTGTTTGGTGTCTGGTTTGTGGTCTCCGGCGGTAGTTTGTTTGCGCTTCCGGCCAGTGTCCGGAGCGTGTGATAGCGGCACAGTGGCCGGAAGCACAAAACTGCAGATTATGTATATAGATGAAGCATGTTAATAATATGATGAACAGCTTTTGAGAAGAACGCTCATTCCTGATCATCAGCCTGTGTCATGTAAACTTGTCAGAAATCACCTGACAAACCAGCGAAACGTTCATTTTCAGGTAAGTTGATAACCAGTGCCGGCATAAATCATCCTTATTGGAAGCGCGTCGCCCCCTCTGAACAGCGGATGTACTGCTGACTGCATGATGCTCTATGGGGACAGGCCGATCATTTTAACAATGGTCCTGTTCCCATCAGTCTAAATTAATCAGCCAGTAAACTAGCACCAATCACCTTGTAGTTAATCCATCAGACCTTGTTAATGGACCAAAATCAGCCCATCTAGCAGACCCTGAAAAGTCCTTACATAATGTAAAAGTTTGCTTTTGGTGGCCCTGCAGGGAAATTGTCCACTTACTGACAGGTTTCTCACAAAGTAGACTTGATTATTAAAGGGACACTGTCAGGTCATTTTTTTAGTATGATACTAATATTACCCTTGAGTAGTGCCTGGGCAGACTGTTTAAAACATGTAAAATCATCATTCTATTCTTTGCAGTTTCCATGGTTTCAGCATTGTCAGACCTTGCAGAGAGCTGCTGCATTAGTCCTGTCCATTATAAATAGAGACAATTAGTCCTGTCCATTATAAGCAGAGACGATTAGTCCTGCCCATTATAAGCAGAGACGATTAGTCCTGTCCATTATAAGCAGAGACAATTAGTCCTGTCCACTATAAGCAGAGACGATTAGTCCTGTCCATTATAAGCAGAGACGATTAGTCCTGTCCACTATAAGCAGAGACGATTAGTCCTGTCCATTATAAGCAGAGACGATTAGTCCTGTCCACTATAAGCAGAGACTATTAGTCCTGTCCATTATAAGCAGAGACGATTAGTCCTGTCCATTATAAGCAGAGACGATTAGTCCTGTCCATTATAAGCAGAGACGATTAGTCCTGTCCACTATAAGCAGAGACGATTAGTCCTGTCCATTATAAGCAGAGACGATTAGTCCTGTCCATTATAAGCAGAGACGATTAGTCCTGTCCATTATAAGCAGAGACGATTAGTCCTGTCCATTAAAAGCAGAGACAATTAGTCCTGTCCATTATAAGCAGAGACAATTAGTCCTGTCCATTATAAGCAGAGACAATTAGTCCTGTCCATTATAAACAGAGACAATTAGTCCTGTCCATTATAAGCAGAGACGATTAGTCCTGTCCATTATAAGCAGAGACGATTAGTCCTGTCCATTATAAGCAGAGACAATTAGTCCTGTCCATTATAAAGACTATTAGTTCTGTGCTGTATAAACTGTCATGTAATTATGCAAGTGCAACCAAATGAGGGAAAGGGAGAAGGAATCCGCTCCGCCGCCAATTACTCATGGACTCCTGCACCGGTGTGATGGTTTGGCAGCCACCTGAATCAACATATTTGTATGGAAACACTGATGCAATCCATCTTTTCCCAAGTTGTTTATTCCATAACACAAATGAATAAAAGCATCACAACGCCCATGCAGGGGAATCTAGACGCTTTTCGAAGAAGCCTTCTTAATCATTAGCATATTAATAGAAACCCACATATTAAAGCATATTAAAGGGAACCTGACCACATGAGCTGTGGTAAAGTATACCTCGCGCATGCGCAATGCGCAGCTTGAGGTCCATCGATACACCCAAAGGGTGTATCGACGTCACCAGCGCCTTAAATGACGCGATATGCATCATAATGGCAAGACCACCCATCAATCCTAGACAGGATTATCTGCATTCATTTTCACGCCCGTTGGGGCGTGAAAAACAACTGGGGAGGCGGCGAAAAGGAGGCAGAGGGAACACCTTTTGCGACTCCTTAGGGCAGTACAAGCCGCACATTTGTAAGGTAATAAATTGTATTTTTCAACTTTGTCAAAACGCAAATAGGACAGAGAGGGATAGCTAGAAACCTTATAGGAAGGTGCAGGGACAAGTATTTATAGGCTGGGGGGGCGATTTTTTAGGGGTCAGGTTCCCTTTAAAGTCAGCAACATTTTTTGCAATGACATGACTAAGAAGCAATTTTCTATAGCTGTATATATAAATTGCAACACAACACACAGTTTACTTGGCTAGCTGCACATTATGTGAAGTTAGCTATATGGGATGTACTACTCGTACAGTGTAAAAACGTCTGGCCAAACATATGTCAGCAACAAAGCCTGACTCCAGTGCTCCTCGAGTCGGAATATCGGGTTTAGAGATCTTCACAATAGTAATCTCTCATTGCAATCTGTAATGGGCATAGAACGTGTCCACCGACCATATCGAGGTGGAGATTGGGAGCGTACTTTGCATAACAGGGAATTATTTTGGATTCTACAATTTGATGCTCTCAGCCCCAATGGATTGAATTCCTGCAGTGACTTGCTATATATTAATTAAAGAGCAATTATTTTGACACATTGTCAGTGAGGTGCTTTTTGAATATACAGTGAAGTGGAACGAAATTTATTGGATATTTTAAACTTTTTTAACAAATAAACTGTAAAGTGGGGCGTGCAATATTATTTGACCCCTTGAGTTAACACTTTGTAGTGCCACCTTGTGCTGCGATTACAGCTGCAGTCTCTTGGGGTTTGTCTCTATCAGTTTTCACATGGAGAGACGGAAATTCTTGCCCATTCTTCCTTGCAGAACAGCTGGAGCTCAGTGAGGTTGGATGGAGGCGTTTGTGAACAGCAGTTTTCAGCTCTTCCCACAGATTCTCCATTGGATTCAGGCCTGGATGTGACTTGGCCATTCTAACACCTGGATACGGTTATTTTTGAACCATTCCATTGTAGATTTTGCTTTATGTTTGGGATCATTGTCTTGTTGGAAGATAAATCTCTGTCCCAGTCTCAGATCTTTTGCAGACTCCAGCAGGTTTTCTTCCAGAATGGTCCTGTATTTGGCTCCGTCCATGTTCCCATCAATTTTTTTTTTTTTCAGAAAATATTGTTTATTTAAGTGTAGCATAACAAGTATCAAACAATAAAGAAGTGTAAGACATAATAGAATAAAAAGAAAATAAAGTAATCAGAATAGTGCTAAGTAGAGATGTAGAAAAGAGAAAGGACCAAGAGGGGCAGGAGGGAGTAGTAGGAGATCAAAGGAGGAGGAGGAGGGATAAGCGGGGGGCGGCATTCAAGATGTCCAGGTCATGTCCGCGCATTTCGCAGAAGAGACTCAAGTAGAGGGCCGTCCCGGTAATACCACCAAGGAGACCAGAGCTGCTTGTGCTTTTCCCAGGTCTCATGGTCGTGGGCCATAAGTCCCTCAATGCGGCATATCCTATCCATTTCCTTTACCCATTCTCCAATGGAGGGGGCGACTGTTGATTTCCAGTGTCGCGGAATCAAGACCCTGGCCGCCATCAGGCAGAAACGAAACAGACCACGTTTGCACGATTTGAGTGAACCGGGGATAAGGGATTGAAGTGCGATTTGTGGAGAAGGTGGATGACATATTCCTGAGATAGACTCATAAATCGAGAATATTGAAAGCCAATAGGCTTGGATGGGGCCACATTGCCACCAAATGTGTAGCATAGTACCCGGCCCTTCGCCACACCTCCAGCACAGGTCGGGCACTGAGGGAAACATTTTATGAAGGAGCGCTGGGCACCTATACCACCTAGTTAAGATCTTATAATTCGTCTCCTGAAAGCTGCAGGACACCGACAACTTATGCGTCAGTGCAAAAATCTTAGCCCGGTCGGAGTCAGAGAACGTCACCCGCAGGTCAGATTGCCAGGCCCCTACAAATGAGGGGATGGCAGATGGGCCCGCGTCTGAGAGCACGCCATATAAGAGGGAGATGACGTGAGCAGGAGGCTCAGTTAAAAGAAACAGTGCTTCTAAACCTGAGAGTGACTTCCCCCGCAGGGACCGTAAAAACGCGTCCAACTGAGAGACCTCCAACCAGGACCCCTGCCCTCCCGCATCCCCCCTGCGCTGCTCCGACACCCGAGCCAGACAGGGGTCGTCGCTAACACGCCAACCCAAAAAGACCCGTCTCCCAAACGTCGGGGGAAAGTCAGGATTATTGAACAACGGCCCAAGTAGGGATGGATGATCGCCGTCACGTACCCCCCCTCTTCCCATCAATTTTAACCATCTTTCCTGTCCCTGCTGAAGAAAAGCAGGCTCAAACCATGATGCTGCCACCACCATGTTTGACAGTGGGGATGGTGTTTTGAGGGTGATGAGCTGTGTTGCTTTTACACCAAACATATCGTTTTACATTGTGGCCAAAAAGTTTGATTTTGGCTTCATCTGAGCAGAGCCCCTTATTCCACATGTTTGGTGTCTCCCCGGTGGCTTGTGGCAAACTTCAAACCAGACTTTTTTTGGATATCTTTGAGAAATGGCTTCTTCTTGCCACTCTTCCATAAAGGCCAGATTTGTGGAGTGTACGACTGATTGTTGTCCTATGGACAGACTCTCCCACCTCAGCTGTAGATCTCTGCAGTTCATCCAGAGTGATCATTGGCCTTTTGGCCTCATCTCTGATCAGTCTTGTCCTTATTCGAGATGAAAGTATAGGAGGGACGGCCGGGTCTTGGTAGATTTGCAGTGGTCTGATGCTCCTTCCATTTCAATATGATGGCTTGCACAGTGGCTCCTTGAGATGTTTAAAACTTGGGAAATCTTTTTGTATTCAATTCTGGCTTTAAACTTCACCACAACAGTATCTCGGACCTGCCTGGTGAGTTCCTTGGTCTCCATTATCCTCTCTGCACTTGTAACAGAACCCTGAGACTATCACAGAGCAGGTGCATTTATACGGAGACTTGATTACACATAGGTGGATTCTATTTATCATTACCAGTCATTTAGGACAACACTGGATCATGCAGAGATCCTCACTGAACTTCTAGAGGGAGTTTGCTGCACTGATAGTAAAGGGGCTGAATAATATTGCACGCCCCATGCCTCAGTTATTTATTTGTTAAAAAAGTTTAAAATATGCAATAAATTTCATTCACCTCACGATTGTGTCCCACTTGTTGTTGATTCTTCACAAAAATATTAGAATTTACCGTATATCTTTATGTTTGAAGCCTGAAATGTGGCAAAAGGTTGAAAAGTTCAAGGGGCCGAATACATTCACAAGGCACTGTATATATGCACAATACGTTCAGTTATATCAACTTTAATCAGAAAATTGGATGAAAGACACGAACAGAAAATAGAAATTATGAAGTATAAAAAACAAAAAAGTATATGTATTAAGCTAGAAACAAAATATTAAACATTTGATATCATACAGGGAATCTCATTGTACTTTTTTAGTGCATGAATAAAATCCCTCTTGGTTTTTGTAACGGTTTTTGCATTGATTCCTATGTGCCAAGGGAAATTAGCTGATAAACCACATAATTATAATACTGGGTTTTGTATTACACACCGTATGGTTACTTACTGGCACAGGAGACATAATAGATTTTGTTGTTTGTTGTTTTTCATCTAAATATCAGTTTTTGATAAAGGAACCTTGTGCTACAACACCACCATTTATTAATACCACATCCAACAAGGAGGGTGCAAATATATATTACAGAGGTTTTTTGTGTATATTTGCCATATATATATATAGCTGTCTCTTTGTGGGCTTTACTGATTCTTCTATTAGGCTGGTTTCACACTGGCGTTTGTGTCTGCATGCGTACGGCACGCAGACGCAAACGCAGCCATAGTGATGTGAACGCAGTGGAGAATCTCCACGTGTTCACATTATTATGCACCCCGGCCAGCCAATCAGCTGTCTCGGCAGCTGGGAGGCGGAGATCAGCGGTGGAGATCTCCTCCTCCCGGCCACAGCTGATCTCCTGCCGCTGTCGGCGCGAGAGATTTAAAGACACAGCTGATCTGACAGCTGTTTAGATCTCCTGCACCGACACCGAATAGGGTGATATCAGTGCAGGAGATAAGAAACAGCTGATCGCTGCTTCAAATCTCCCGCACCGACCTCACCTATTCGGTGTCAGCGCGGGAGATTTAAACAGCTGTCAGATCAGCTGTGTCTTTAAATTAGTGGCGGCTGTAGCTGATCTCTCAAGAGAGATTTCTGTGGCGGCCACCGGAAGAGATTTCAATGTGATCCGCAGCATTCTCCTGCGCTGTCATGCGGAGGACACTGCGGACCCATTGACTTCAATGCGTGGTTTGTGCGGTTGCGGACGCTTGCAGATAAAACAAGCGCCCGCAAACGCACAAAAAATGCAACAGGCTGCATTGGGAGTGCGCTCAGAGGGTGCACAAATTATGCGCATCCGAACGCAACCGAACGCAGCAAACGCAGGCACATGCGTTCCTATTTTAAACATAGTTGCGCAGTGCACAAGCGTTTAGCTGCGTTCGGTACTCTGCGTTTGCATACGCCAGTGTGAAACCACCCTACAAGCCTGTTCCTGTGTCAGTTTTCTTTCACCTAAATTTCTTGTAATAATGTATTTATTTGGGATGAAACTTTTGAATATAGTTGTAATTTTTACCTGAACACCAGACCAGATAAGGGTTCATTCATGTTCTCTAATTGTATATGTGGAATTTATTTCAGCTGTGTGGTCGGTCTTTTTGTATATTTATATGTGGGTTTTTATTATTGATGAGCTAATGATTAAGAAGGTTTCTTCGAAAGGCTTCTAGCTTCCCCTGCATGGGCGCTGTGATGCTTTTATTCATTTGTGTTATAGAATAAAGAACTTACAAATATGTAATGATGCACTCCCTCTCACAGCTCTCTCCTCTCTCCTCCCTCTTCTCTTCGGGCACTGTGGTTTCACTTTTAGAAGATCTATTCTGTTGAGGACACAGGGAGAGATCGATTGCAGGTCTT
>JARQOC010000011.1:0-125000 GCA_033576535.1 Allobates femoralis
TGAGTACATCGATATCTCATATGTGGTCATAAACCACTCTTTGGGCGCACGGCAGGGCTCAGAAGGGAAGGAGCGCCATTTCACTTTTGGAGCTAATTTTCCATTCAAAAAGTCAAATTGTGCTCCTTCCCTTCTGAGCCCTGCCGTGCGCCCAAAGAGTGGTTTATGACCACATATGAGATATCGATGTACTCAGGAGAAATTGCCCAACAATTTTTAGGATCCATTTTATCCTGTTCCCCATGTGAAAATGAAAGAATTGAGGCTAAAAGAACATTTTTGTTGGAAAAATTAAAATGACCATTTTTTCCTTCCACTTTGCTTAGTTACCGTGAAGCACCTGAAGGGTTAATAATCTTCTTGAAGGTAGTTTTGAGTAGCTTGAGGGGTGCAGTTTTTGGAATGGTGTCACTTTTGGGTGTTTTCTGTCATGTACACCCCTCAAAGGGACTTCAAATGTGATGTGGTCACTAAAAAAAATGGCTTTGTAAATTTTGCTGGAAAAATGAAAAATTGTTGATGAACTTTGAACCCTTATAACGTTCGAACAAAAATTTTTTTTTTTCCAAAATTGTGCTCATGTAAAGTAGACATGTGGGAAATGTTATTTATTAACTATTTTGTGTCACATACCTCTCTGGTTTAGCAGAATAAAAATTCAATTTGAAAATTGCTAAATTTTCAAAAATTGCCAAATTTTTAATTTTTTCACAAATAATCACAAAAATTATCAACCTAAATTTAATACTAACATGAAACCCAATATGTCACGAAAAAACAATCTCAGAATCGCTAGGATCGGTTGAAGCGTTCCAGAGATATTACCTCATAAAGGGACACTGGTAAGAATTGACAAAAATGGCCTGGTCATTAAGGTCAAAATAGGCCGGGGGGTGAAGGGGTTAAATTCCAAATTCCAAATTCCAAATTCCAAATTTAAATTCCAAATTTAAATTCCAAATTTTAAAATTTAAATTCCAAATTCCAAATTTTAAATTCCAAATTTAAATTTTAAATTCCAAATTTTAAATTTTAAATTCCAAATTTTAAATTTAAAATTCCAAATTTTAAATTCCAAATTTCAAATTATAAATTCTAAATTCCAAATTTAAATCTTAAATTTCAAATTCCAAATTTCAAATTTCAAACTTTAGAATTTAAATTTTAAATTAAAATTTCAAATTCAATTTCAAATTCAATCCAAATTCAAATTAATTAAAAATTTCAAATTCAATTTCAAATTCAAATTCAAATTTAAATTTAAATTAAAAATTTCAAATTCAATTTCAAATTCAAATTCCAAATTCCAAATTTAAATTTAAATTCCAAATTCAATTTAAATTAAATTCCAATTCCAAATTTAAATTTAAATTCCAAATTCCAATTTTAATTTAAATTCCAAATTCCAAATTTTAAATTTAAATTCCAAATTCCAAATTTTAAATTTAAATTCCAAATTCCAAATTTTAAATTTAAATTCCAAATTCCAAATTTTAAATTTAAATTCCAAATTCCAAATTTTAAATTTAAATTCCAAATTCCAAATTTAAAATTTAAATTCCAAATTCCAAATTTAAAATTTCAAAATTTAAATTCCAAATTTAAAATTCCAAATTCCAAATGTTAAATTTAATTCAAAATTCCATTTAACATTAAATTTAAATTCCAAATTTTAAATTTTAAATTCCAAATTCCAAATTTTAAGTTTTAAAATTTAAGAGTGCAAAGAGTTTCTAAATTTGACACATTTTTTTAATTGTCAGGGACCTACAAAGTGTAAAGGTACCGTCACACGGGGAGATATCGCCTGCGATGTTGCCGGCAACCGAGGGGCGTGGCCAGGTTGCGGCGACATCGCCGGCGAATTGCCGCGTGTGACAGGGCGATAATCAGGCGATGAATCGCCTGAGTCACATCGCCAGGTTGGGAAACCTGGCGATGTTGCTCAGGCGATCCTGCCTGATCGCCCTGTGTAACGCGGCAACAGCGATGTTACGGGCGATTCCGCCTATCTCCAACATTGCGAGTGATCACTTGCTGGGTTGCTGGGCAACCCAGCGAGCGATAGCCGCGGCAACTAGCCGGCGACATCGCCGGTAAGTTGCTCCGTCTGACAGCTCACCGGCGATGTTGTCAGGGATGCGCGCTCCCGCGATCCCCGGCAATATCGCCGGCGATATGTCCCTGTGTGACGGTACCTTAACACTAAACCCTCAAGCACCAAATTCTTCACCCTTCCCTACCCTCAGTCTAACCATACCCTCACATGACATATCTATCAACTAACTCATTTCTGTGCACCCGTCCCTCAAGCACTATGCACTAAAATCTTCATCTCCCCCTATAACCCTAACCCTTTGTCTCCCCCTAGAACCCTGACCCTAACCTTCGTCTCCCCTAGAACCCTAACCTTTGTCTCCCCCTAGAACTCTCTCCACCATGCACCAAAATCTTCATCTCCCCCTATAATCCTAACCCTGACCCTAACCCTATTTCAAATTTTAACTGCCAAATTCCAAATTTTAAATTCCAAACTCCAAATTCTAAATTTTAAATTCCAAATTCCAAATTTTAAATTTTAAATTCCGAATTCCAAATTGTAAATTCCAAATTCCAAACTCCAAATTTTAAATTCCAAATTCCAAATTCCAAATTCCAAATTTTAAATTTTAAATTCCAAATTTTAAAATTTAAATTCCAAATTCCAAATGTTAAATTCCAAATTTTAAATTCCAAATTCCAAATTTAAAAATTTAAATTCCAAATTCCAAATGTTAAATTCCAAATTTTAAATTCCAAATTCCAAATTTTAAAATTTAAATTCCAAATTCCAAATGTTAAATTCGAAATTTTAAAATTCCAAATTCCAAATTTAAAAATTTAAATTCCAAACTCCAAATTTTAAATTCCAAATTCCAAATTCCAAATTCCAAATTTTAAAATTTAAATTCCAAATTCCAAATTTTAAATTCCAAATTTAAAATTCCAAATTTTAAATTTTAAATTCCAAATTCCAATTTTTAAAATTTAAATTCCAAATTTCAAAATGTAAAATTTAAATTCCAAATTTAAAATTCCAAATTCCAAATTTTAAAATTTAAATTCCAAATTTTAAATTATAAATTCCAAATTTCAAATTATAAATTCCAAATTCCAAATTTTAAATCTTAAATTCCAAATTCAAAATTTCAAATTCCAAATTTTAAATTTTAAATTTTAAATTCCAAATTCCAAATGTTAAAATTTAAATTCCAAATTCCAAATTTTAACATTTAAAATTTAAATTCCAAATTCCAAATTTCAAATTCCAAATTTTAAGTTTTAAAATTTAAGAGTGCAAAGAGTTTCTAAATTTGACAAATTTTTTTAATTGTCAGGGACCTACAAAGTGTAACACTAAACCCTCAAGCACCAAATTCTTCACCCTTCCCTACCCTCAGTCTAACCATACCCTCACATGACATATCTATCAACTAACTCATTTCTGTGCACCCGTCCCTCAAGCACTATGCACTAAAATCTTCGTCTCCCCCTATAACCCTAACCCTTTGTCTCCCCCTAGAACCCTGACCCTAACCTTTGTCTCCCCCTAGAACCCTAACCTTTGTCTCCCCCTAGAACTCTCTCCACCATGCACCAAAATCTTCATCTCCCCCTATAACCTTATACTTAACGTGAAATATCTATCATCACATTTCTGTGCAGCCATCTCTCAAGCACCATGTACCAAAATCTTCGTCTCCCCCTATAACCCTAACCCTTAACCCTTACCCTAACCAGGGCCGGCGTCAGTACCCGGCGTACCCGGGCAAATGCCGGGGCCCGACTGCAAGTATTGTATGTTGCAGCGCATAGCGTTTAACGCTATGCGCTGCCAGCAACTGAGCCCATAGAAACCCGATGTTTACATTGACAACCAGTGGTTGTCAAGGTAAACGTCGGGTTTCTATGGGCTGCCTCCAGTGCATAGCATTAAACGCTATGCGCTGCAACATACAATACTTGCATAAGGCTAGGGTCACAATGCAAGTGTGACCCTAGCCTCAGGGGCCCCGGAGCACTGCCCCCACCGCCAGAGCCATATCCAGGGGGCAGCTGGGGGGTCATTTTCAGGCTCCTGCTGCCTGCAGCACCGGAGGTCTCCCTCCTCCCCCCTCCACGGGAGCCGACAGAGCTGCACACTCTGGGCTCAGGCTGACAGGACCTGTGATGATGTCAATGGATGGGGAGGAGTCAGGGGTCTCATGATCAGCTCCTCAGTGTATCCAGGACTGTGCTGGCCACCATGAATGATGCTCAAATAAGGTGAAGTTTGTGTGTGGTCAGGAGGCATTTACAGTGTGAATGTAGCAGAGGTGAGTGTGTACTAGGTGTATGGCAATTAGGTGAAGGTTATGTGTGGGGTCAGGAGGGATTTACAGTGTGAATGTAGCAGAGGCGAGTGTGTACTTGGTGCATGGAGCGGAGCCGTGTGTGTACGAGGTGTATGGAGCGGAGCCGAGTGGGTACTAGGTGTACGGAGCAGAGCCGCGTGTGTACGAGGTGTACGGAGCAGAGCCGCGTGTGTACGAGGTGTACAGAGCAGAGCCGCGTGTGTACTAGGTGTACGGAGCAGAGCCGCGTGTGTACGAGGTGTACGGAGCAGAGCCGAGTGTGTACGAGGTGTACGGAGCAGAGGCGCGTGTGTACGAGGTGTACGGAGCAGAGGCGCGTGTGTACGAGGTGTACGGAGCAGAGCTGAGTGTGTACGAGGTGTACGGAGCAGAGCCGTGTGTGTACGAGGTGTACGGAGCAGAGCCGAGTGTGTACGAGGTGTACACAGCAGAGCCGTGTGTGTATGAGGTATACGGAGCAGAGCCGTGTGTGTACAAGGTGTACGGAGCAGAGCCGAGTGTGTACGAGGTGTACGGAGCAGAGCCGAGTGTGTACGAGGTGTACGGAGCAGAGCCGCGTGTGTACGAGGTGTACGGAGCAGAGGCGCGTGTGTACGAGGTGTACGGAGCAGAGCTGAGTGTGTACGAGGTGTACGGAGCAGAGCCGAGTGTGTACGAGGTGTACGGAGCAGAGGCGCGTGTGTACGAGGTGTACGGAGCAGAGCTGAGTGTGTACGAGGTGTACGGAGCAGAGCCGAGTGTGTACGAGGTGTACGGAGCAGAGCCGAGTGTGTACGAGGTGTACGGAGCAGAGCCGCGTGTGTACGAGGTGTACGGAGCAGAGGCGCGTGTGTACGAGGTGTACGGAGCAGAGCTGAGTGTGTACGAGGTGTACGGAGCAGAGCCGAGTGTGTACGAGGTGTACGGAGCAGAGGCGCGTGTGTACGAGGTGTACGGAGCAGAGCTGAGTGTGTACGAGGTGTACGGAGCAGAGCCGAGTGTGTACGAAGGTGTACGGAGCAGAGCCGTGTGTGTACGAGGTGTACGGAGCAGAGGCGCGTGTGTACGAGGTGTACGGAGCAGAGGCGCGTGTGTACGAGGTGTACGGAGCAGAGCTGAGTGTGTACGAGGTGTACGGAGCAGAGCCGTGTGTGTACGAGGTGTACGGAGCAGAGCCGATGTGTACGAGTGTACACAGCAGAGCCGTGTGTGTACGAGGTATACGGAGCAGAGCCGTGTGTGTACAAGGTGTACGGAGCAGAGCCGAGTGTGTATGAGGTGTACGGAGCAGAGCCGAGTGTGTACGAGGTGTACGGAGCAGAGCCGCGTGTGTACGAGGTGTACGGAGCAGAGCCGCGTGTGTACGAGGGTACGAGCAGAGCCGAGTGTGTACGAGGTGTACGGAGCAGAGCCGCGTGCGTACGAGGTGTACGGAGCAGAGCCGCGTGTGTACGAAGTATGTGTACCAGTGGTAGCCCCCCGCGGATTCCGCTCCTATAGTCCCAGCTGCCTTTGCCAGCAGCATTCTTCTCCAGAGTCTCTTCTGCCGCTGTCTGCATTCTGCAGCTCAGCATGGAGGGGCACGATGTCATCACTGTGCTGATTGTGCAGAGCGACCGGAGGAGACCGGAGCGGCAAGAAGAAAGGTGAGGAGAAGAGAGATCCAGACGGCCAGACACTCCACTTGGCTGCGGTGCCACCGTATGGCAGTGCGGCTCCATTGAGCTGCTTGCATTATTTGTGCTCTTCAGGATGCTTGTGTATATACCAAACATCCTCAGACGCACAAAAATGCAACATTTTGCATTTGAAGGGTATGTTTAAAAAGCGCAAGGGAACGCAATCGCATTTTAGCCCGATCCTAACAACGTATAATATACTCACTGTCAGAAACAGCTCTTGCTGGTTTCGGCAGCCACTGTTCCTGTAAGGCTGCCTTCACATAGGAGTTTTTTTTTAAAATGTGGCAGTTGCGGTAAAAAAAACCCCGCATCTGCCCATTTTCCGTCTAGCGGCTGTACTTGCTACACGTTTGCGGCAAGCCCCATGCATTGTCTATGGGGCTTGCGGTAAGTGTGCGGCAATATATAATATATATATATATATATATTTATATAGTCCGCGATATGTACTTAAAAGGGGCCCACTGAGACCTTTTCGCCCGGGGCCCACAGAAACCTGGATCCGGCCCTGACCCTAACCTTTGTCTCCCCCTAGAACCCTGACCCTAACCTTTGTCTCCCCCTAAACCCTTACCCTAACCTTTGTCTCCCCCTAGAACCCTGACCCTAACCTTTGTCTCCCCCTAGAACCCTAACCTTTGTCTCCCCTACAACCCTAACCCTAACCTTTGTCTCCCCCTACAACCCTGACCCTAACCTTCGTCTCCCCCTTTAACCCTCTCCACCATGTATCAAAATCTTTATCTCCCCCTATAACCGTATACTTCACGTGAAATATCTATCACATTTCTGTGCACCCATCTCTCAAGCACCATGCACCAAAATCATCGTCAACCCTAACCCCTAAACCCTAACCCTAGAACCCTAGAACCCTGACCCTAACCTTTGTCTCCCCCTAGAGCCCTAACCCTGACCCTAACCTTTGTCTCCCTCTACAACCCTGACCCTAACCTTTGTCTCCCCCTAGAACCCTAACCCTGACCCTAACCTTTGTCTCCCCCTAGAGCCCTAACCCTGACCCTAACCTTTGTCTCCCCCTACAACCCTGACCCTAACCTTTGTCTCCCCCTACAACCCTGCCAACCCTGACCCTAACCTTTGTCTCCCCCTACAACCCTGACCCTAACCTTTGTCTCCCCCTACAACCCTGACCCTAACCTTTGTCTCCCCCTACAACCCTGGCCCTAACCTTTGTCTCCCCCTACAACCCTGACCCTAACCTTTGTCTCCCCCTTTAACCCTCTCCACCATGTACCAAAATCTTCATCTCCCCCTATAACCCTTAACCCTAACCCCAATCCTAACCCTATACTTCACGTGAAATATCTATCATCACATTTCTGTGCACCCATCTCTCAAGCACCATGCACCAAAATCTTTGTCTCCCCCTATAATCCTAACCCTGACCCTAACCCTAATTTCAAATTTTAACTGCCAAATTTCAAATTCCAAATTTCAAATTCCAACTGCCAAATTTCAAATTCCAACTGCCAAAATTCAAATTCCAAATTTCAAATTCCAACTGCCAAATTTCAAATGCCCACTGCCAAATTTCAAATTCCAACTACCAAAATTGAAATTCCAACTGCCAAAATTCAAATTCCAACTTCCATAATTCACATTCCAAATTCCCACTGCCAATTTTCAAATTCCAACTGCCAAATTTCAAATTCCAACTGCCAAAATTCAAACTCCAACTTCCATAATTCAAATTAGGGTTAGGGTTAGGGTCCATATTTTAAATTCCAAATTCCAAATTTTAAATTCCAAATTTTAAATGTTAACATTTAAAATTTAAATTCCAAATTTTAAATTCCAAATTTTAAATTCCAAATTTTAAATTCCAAATTTTAAATTCCAAATTCCAAATTTTAAATTCCAGATTCCAAATTTTAAATTCCAGATTCCAAATTTTAAATTCCAAATTCCAAATTCCAAATTTTAAATTCCAGATTCCAAATTTTAAATTCCAAATCCAAATTTTAAATTCCAAATTCCAATCCAAATTCCAAATTTTAAATTCCAGATTCCAAATTTTAAATTTTAAATTCCAAATTCCAAATTCCAATTCAAATTCCAAATTCCAAATTCCAAATTCCAAATTCCAAATTCCAAATTTCAAATTCCAAATTTTAAATTCCAACTTCCAAATTTTAAATTCCAACTTCCAAAATTCAAACTCCAACTTCCATAATTCAAATTAGGGTTAGGGTTAGAGTCCATATTTTAAATTCCAAATTCCAAATTTTAAATTTTAAATTCCAAATTCCAAGTTTTAAATTCCAAATTTAAAATTTTAACATTTAAATTTCAAATTCCAAATTCCAAATTTCAAATTTTAAATTTCAAATTCCAAATTTAATTAAAATTTAAAATTTAAAATTTAGAATTTAGAATTTAGAATTTGGAATTTGGAATTTAGAAATTTAAAATTTGGAATTTGGAATTTGGAATTCGCTCATCTCTAGTGCAGACCCCCATCACTGACCTCTGTGCTGATGATCTGGCCTCTTACTTTATGGAGAAAATAGACAACATCCACCAGGAAATCAGATCCCAACCTTCAAGCACTGTTACTCCATACCCTCCCCACATCTCCTCTGGCTCACTCTCCACATTTGACCCAGTCACAGAAGAAGTCTCCAGACTCCTCTCTTCCTTTCATCCTACTACATGCACTACTGACCCCATTCCCTCACACCTACTCCAGTCTCTCTCTCTGGTTGTCACTACATACCTAACCAAATCTTCAATCTTTCCCTCTCTTCTGGCAACTTTGCCTCTTCCTTCAAACAATGTATCGTAACTCCATTATTAAAGACAACTCTTGACTCATCCTGCACAAATAACAACAGACCAGTCACTAATCTCCCCTTCATCTCTAAACTCTTAGAGTGCCTGGTCTACTCCTGCCTCAACCGTTACATCTTAACTCACTCTGTTCTAGATCCATTACTGTCTGGTTTCCCCTCCTGCACTCTACGGAAACTGTCCTTATCAAAGTGATCAATGATGTTCTGGTGGCAAAACGTAATGGCGACCACTCTCTGCTTATTATTCTTACCCTTTCTGCAGCTTTTGACACTGTTGACCACCATCTCTTACTTGCTGTGCTCCACTCAATTGGCATAAAGGACATCACTTTTACCTGGCTCTCTTCCTATCTTTCTGACCGCTCTTTCAATGTATCATTCACTGGGTCTGCTTTCTCTCTTCTTCCTCTCACTATTGGGGTCCCTCAGGGTTCAGTCCTTGGACCTCTTCTTTTCTCTCTCTGCACAGTCCCTATTTGACAGACCATCAGCAGATTTAGCTTCCAGTACCATCTTTATGCTGATGACACATAACTATACACTTCATCCCCTGACCTTACCGCTGTGCTGTTACAGAGTGCCAATAACTGTCTAACTGGATCAATTGAACTCATCCAAGGACTATTTCTATATTTTCCCTGGTGTTTGATTACCGGGTGGCACCCCCAGATCTGTTCCTTTTGTGTGGACTCATTGTGGACACATTGTGGACTCTAAGGAACAATATTCATAGTTGATGTTCTATGCTCCCTGCCTCAATAACGCTTGTTGGATTATTTATTGGCCTGGTGTCCCTTCCTGCTCTGCTGCACATCGCGTCACATATATGTTTAACTTTTTGTATTGAATTACTGAAATAAATTAACTTTTTGACGATATTCTAATTCATTGAGATACACTAGTAAGTGTAGAAGAGGTGATGGGATGTTTAAAGGAGATTTTAAGGTTCCTGGAGTTCACAGCTGCTTGAACTTTTAGCACTCTTCCAAAGGCTCACAACCTGCAGGTGTCCCAACTCCTGGAAATTTGAGGAAACTTAAACATTTTCTTTTAAAGCTTTTAAAGCTTCACCAAGCTACTGTTAGACTCGATGGCTTTGAACTCAGGTAACCTACAGGTTATCAGAGTTCTCATGCACTGTGCCTTCTGGTTACTGTTTTGGCCCCAAACCTTCAAGAACTGTTTTAGGGCCATTTTAAGCTTCTGAATGATGCCAAGTTTGCTGATTTTTTAGCAAAGTGTTCATGTTTCTGATCCCAATTCTGAATCGGCCATATTCGTGCCGAATTCAAAACTGGTGAACCTTGTTCAGGAAAGTTCATTCAACACTAGTTATGGTTAAAGTTAAGTTTAAATTTTTCAACTTAAAACCCAAGTATAAATGCTGAAAGAGGTATGGCCAGAGTTCAGCTTAATTTTTGAGCATCAAAACTTGAGTACTAATGCTTGGAAATTAGGGTTAGCATTGGGGTTGGGTTTACATTTTTCACCTTAAAACTCGTGTATTAATGCTAGAAGAGGTGGGGCTAGGGTTAGGGTTTAACTTTCAAGCTTTAATACTTGAGTATTAGTGCTCAAAAATTAGGGTTAGGGTGTCATGGCAATAAATAGTTAATAATTTATATAAGTTTATTGAAGCCATTCAGAAACCTTCCAACAGCATGGTTATGTGAATCCTTGCACTTTCCTCTAGTTTTATATATAATGTTTTGAGTTAGATGTAGCAGTGTGGAAGCTCTTATCAAGATGTTCCCGGACCAAATGTACTAATCAAGGCTGAATTGGAATACTAACCCACAGAATATGAATTGAATGTTTTTTCAGAATAAAATGTAGATTCAGCATAATATGATGCAATCACCTAGAAACACCCCTAAGGAATGCCCATATAATGATAAGTAATAAAACTGCTAACCCCTCCTAAAATAAAGGTCTTTGTCAGTCAACTCTACTTTGACATGGGCGTCAGCGTGGTTCTTACGGTGGCGTGCACACACACTCAGACAAAGCATCCAATTTGGCAGCAGACACTTAAGAAGACAGCCCACCCGCAAGGTGTGGAGGGCATCCATTACAAGGGTTGTGCTTACATTTTTCACCTTAAAACTTGAGTAATAATGCTAGAAGAGGTAGGGATAGAGCTGGGCTTAACTTTTGAGCTTCAGTTCTTGAGTATTAATGCTCATAAATTAGGGTTAGGGTTGGGATTACATTTTTCACCTTAAAAATTGAGTATTACTGCTGGAAGAGGTAGGGATAGAGCTGGGCTTAACTTTTGAGCTTCAGTTCTTGAGTATTAATGCTCATAAATTAGGGTTAGGGTTGGGATTACATTTTTCACCTTAAAAATTGAGTATTACTGCTGGAAGAGGTAGGGCTGGAGTTCGCCTTAACTTTCTAGCATTAATACTTGAGTACCAATGCTCTAAAGACTCAAGTATTAATGCTCCACAAATTTGTTTAGAAACTGCCTAAATATGATTTTTAAGAGTTTCACCTAAAGTGTAATACTGCAATAAAATTATTATATGCTTCAGGATAATTTTTCAATATCTTAAAATCTGTTAGTGTAAGGTGTGGAAAAAACATATATTACTGTTTTAATTTTTTGGAGGTTCTTATATTAGACAGATTATCAAAAAACTATGTTGGCTCCTTTGGCTTAAATGAATCTGTCACCATATTTTTCCTATATAAACTGTGGCCACCACAAGCACAACATTCATTTTGTATATGGGTTTTGTTAGAGTCCTCAGAGTGCAAAATCCTGCATATCTGAGTATCTGGATGCGTCCTAAAAACAGATCTTTCAGCCCTCACCCAATATGATATGCAGGGATATCTGCAATAAAATGTGTTCAGACAGATCTGTGTATATGCATGACATTATAAATGAGGAAGACTCAAAGAAGTCAAAACCGGTTGTGTGCTAGTTTGGAATAAAAATCATCCTTGAATCTGAATATCGAGTTTCATAATCATCCTTCAGGAGCGCATATCGCTGAGAAAATATTTATATAGTGTTAGCACCTGTGAAAGCACTTTTCAGTACTCTCACCAGTGCCCAGATCTCTGCAGCAAACTGAATGGAAAGAGGAAATATAATAATAATAATATTTATTCATTTAAATAGTGCTATTAATTCCATAGCACTTTACATACATCAGTAATGCTGTCTCTCTTGGAGCTCACAATCTAAATATCTTACCAGTATGTCTTTACAATGTGGGAGGAAACTGGAGTGCCTGGAGGAAACCCACACAAACACAGGGAGAACTTTACAAACGCCTTGCAGATGTTGTCCTTAGTGTCCTTGGTCGGAATTGAACCCAGGACCTCTGGATCCCAGTGCTGCAAAGGTTTGCAGTGCTAACCACTTGAGCCACTGTGCTGCCCAATGGAGTGATCCACTGATTAGATCTATATGCAGTACCTCAGGACACTGAAAAGGTGAGTGGATTTACACAGAGTATATACCCTTGGAACCCACCATAACTACTACACTTAGAAGTCTGCACTTTCTATTTCTCTCCCTCTTGTCTCATCTAATCTCTTGTTAGTCATGTGTAGGCTCACGTGGTGCGGTGCGTGCAGCAGGCAGGTGAAACATGCGGGAGACTTCCTGGAGATCGCAGACAGGTCACTTTATGCCGCAGGCAGACAGGACTTAAAAATACTAACGTCTTTCAAGTTTGCAATTCATAAAAGGTTAACGGCCAATGTTGTTAAAGGTGTATCTTTATTTCTATAAGACAAAATAGTAGAATATCAAACAAATCCTGCCATGATAAAGAACTATACTGTTTGAAAAGTGGTTGTTTCAACTTTTGCTGAATATGTCACTGTAGTCAGTGATTTATTTTTGCCCTATTTTAATAATAAATAAGGGATTTTTACTCGCACATGCTGAATTGTGTTTTGGAAGTTGTCCAATGATTGGAATTTCTAAAGAGTTAAGGCCACGTTACACACACAGATAATGTGCAGAGATCGGTCACAGATCTCTGGCTGCAGTGAAATCATGGACACATTGTTACATTTGTACACAGCCACAAAATAGAACAATGTGTCCATGATTTCACTGCAACCAGTAAGTTGCAAGTGAAATTGATGCAATGTTGCGACGTGTAAAGGTACCCTTAGGCCTTGTTAACATGTTCAGTATTTCACATCAGTATTTGAAAGCAAAACGAGGAGTGAGTGATAATACAGAAGTGGTGCATGAGTTTAAAAATGGCTTTATTAGTAAATCAGATTAAAATCCATGATTACAACATTCATGGGGCAAAAGAACAAAAAAGATCCACCTTGTTCTTTTGTTCCAATGGATGTTGTAATCATGGATTTTAATCTGATTTACTAATAAAACCAATTTTAAACGCAAGTAATTCTGGACTTTGGATCTTATTCTCCTTTTTGTATGCTCACTGAGTGGGATCCAGCCACTTTTTTCTGGTTACCTAGCAGATCCTGTAAATGGTGTGGTGAACAAGCACATTCTGCAAACCCCCTGTTCCCTATTGACTATGCGAAGTGGTGCAGATGCTTCTATTTCACTTTTCCTTTAATTGTTCTACTCCTGATTTTTGTCTTACAAATATCAACGTAAAATGCTGAACAAATACTGAACATGTGAACATGACCTTATACTAGTGAGTGATGTCCTTTTACTTTGAGGATGTCATTGTCCTAACCAAAAATGGATGAGGATGTCATAATTGGTGAATTAGGTCATAATCAATTGAAGTCATAGGGCTGCTTCACACTACAGCGTGATCCAGTCCGGGTCTGTCCGAGAGGACCCTGACAGCCGCGGACCGGATCAGCACACAGGACTGGGGGGCTATTATGCCCTTCGGTCCTGTGTGCAGTGCACGCAGTTCCCGCTGCTGATAAGTCAAGACCGTGGGCGCCGCGGTCTTGACCTGTCAGCGGCTGCAGCTGCGTGTGCTGCACACAGGACCAGAGGGCATAATAGCCCCCCAGTCCTGTGTGCTGATCCGGTCCGCGGCTGTCAGGGTCCTCTCGGACAGACCCAGACTGAATCACGCTGCAGTGTGAAGCGGCCCATAGCCGTAACCCTAAATGGGTGATATGTTCTGCTGCTGCTGGGCTGCCGTTGCTGGCCCTAAACTGCCAAGGATCATTTTCCTGCCCCATCTAACTCTCTACCAAGCTGATCTTTCCATCCATTGCATACCCACATCAGTTACACGTCTCTTCTCTGTCAACTATGTTTTGCAGTTTTACAGTACTAAACAGTACTACTGATGCTAGGAAAAAGTACTATCATATTTTTGTGCCTTCAAGAAACAACTTAAAATATGGTTAATTGTGAAAACGGTTGGTGAAAACCAGCCACAACTTCTACATGTTCAGAGCAATGCTTAATCATTTTTGAAAGTTTTGATAAAAAGCCTTGTAATTTTTCAATCGTTTTGTGATTAGCAAACCAGTTATTCAGAAAAGGGATTTTTTTAGGCCTAGTTCACATCTAAGGCTAGGGTCATGGCTAGGGCCATGCATTTTTAAGGTGTTTTTTGGCAGCCTGCGTTTTTGCATGTGTTTTTGCTGTTAGGTGTGGGGGACCCTTGAAACACATCAAAAACGCATGTAAAAACACATGCAAAAACGCATTTACCATTTAAAAATGCATGCATTTCCCATAGGGTCCCATGTTAAAAAAGCATGCATTTTTGAAAAAGCACCAAAAAATACTGCATGCTGCGTTATTGGGTGCGTTTTTTCAAAAAATACTGCATCATGCAGTATTTTTTGGTGCTGAGCCAAAAACGCACCAAAAAACGCATGGTCCATTCAGACATGCGTTTTTGCTATTGGGGCATGCGTTTTTTGCATGGGGGCCTATGGGTGCGTTTTTGCATACGTTTTCTGAAAACGCAGGTCCCCAAAAACACTAGTAAAATCTGCAAGTGTGACCCTAGCCTTACTTCTATTTGAGGGACCATTACTTCATCCCATTTAAACCAGTATAGTACACATGTTTTAATTTGCCAGTTAAAGGGATACTTTTTACAAAGTGCAAAGCTCTTTATACTTCCCAACCAAGAATAACTGTTATGGTGCTGTCACACCAGGCGACGTTGCTAGCAACATCGCCGGAAAAGTGACGTACCAGCGATGTTGCTAGCGACGTCGCGCTGTGTGACAGCGCGACGCGACCGCGTTTTATCGCTAGTCGCAGGTTGTCAGGTTTACGGGAAGAACCGTAAACCTGACAACCTGCGACCTGCGATTAGGCTGGATCGCGCCGTGTGACATCGCCAGAGCGATGTCGGCGGCGATCCAGCCTATACCGCAGCGTTGCTGCGGATCGCTCGCTGGGCTAAGCCCAGCCCAGCGAGCGATGTCACCGCCCGCATCGCTGCGGCATCGCCGGCCGCAGCCGTGCTGTGTGACAGCTGGCCAGCGATGTCGGAACCGAGCGGGCACCCGCGCATCGCTTCCGACATCGCTCGCCAGGTTGTGCTGTGTGACGGCACCTTAACAACCAATCATGTGAAATTCCCACAACGTCCTACATTTGCACCAACCTTCCTATAACAACAAAAATGAATTAATCTGCTCTTGAAAGGGATAATTTTTAAAACATTTAGGTAGCCTAGAAAGTCTGATACTGCAGTATGTTAGTAGATATACTGTTGGTTAGCTCTGGCTACCATTTGTTTTTCCCTAGTCAAATAGGCTGAAGTCAGTAGTATGGTGCATAACAAATGTTGCTTTTGCATTAAAATGCTAAAAATGTCTTCAATTGACTCCAAGTGTCACTCAGTGTTGTATACACATTTCCCAGGCAATTTGAGGCATTTTACACATTCGATTTCCTCAAATTTATTCGCCACAAATCAAGTTTTTTAGAAAAAATGGGCAAAGTCAACTTATTTGAATTACGAGAGATCTATATTCATTTCTAATGCTAACAAATTCTACAAATTCACAATAAAACTGTGAAGTTAATGTTATGTGAAAATCAAAAATACTGAACCGTGAACTGAAATCCAAGCTGCAGAAAGTAAAAAATTGATAAGCTGCAAATCAGAATAAAAATATTTAAAATTACACCAAAAATATTATGAATCACATAACAATATACATAGAAATGTTTTCTATTATCCACATACATGATATGGTTGACATATCAATATGGCAATGAAAACGATTGGTTGCAATGTAATGCTATTTGGGATAATCAATTATCGTCTTTTGATTAGACAAAGGAATTTACGATGTCAGAAAATCTTCAATGTGACACAGCTTCATTTAAAGGATATTCCTGAGGTCCTGCACCAAATCTGTCTGTATAGGGTGAGGGAAAGGAAGTAATCCTTGTGGAATATTACATTGTGGCACTAAAAGGATTCTGTTCTAAGATATGATCAGTCCAGACTAATGTTCCTTCTCATGTTCTATTCTTTATAAAGATGCTAGAGTGCAGTCAAAGGCCTTGACTTATTGACTGCATATCTGTGGACTTTGCTGATTATATGAAATACTGCACTTGTGATAAAATCAGAGGTTTCCATAACCTGCACTTACTTTGGAATTTGAAACCTTTTGTTTTATTAATGGATGTAATTCAAAAGGACACAATATACTTTCCCAGTCATTATACAGATGTTAGTAGAATTAGACTACTATTTACAATTCTTTATATAATCCCATCCATATACACATGGAATGCTTTCATTAATAACTAGTAGAGATGAGTGGATTGATCCACAGAGATGCAAATTTGAGTAACATTTTCGGAAATTTCTGGTTCCATGTAAAATTTGAACACTCTTCAATTTATTTAATTTGGATTATAATTTTTTGTTAAATATACATAACACCGTTTCATCCATCACTTGTGACTGGGTGAGAATGCTACTGGCATTAGTCACAGCCATGTGGGCATCCCCATAATGCACTGTAGTCAATCAGATTACATGGTGTTATCCAGCCAATGAAGGGAGCTGTCATAGCAAGTATAAAAGATAGGGGCCATCAAGGAACACCATTTTATGGTGCAGACATAGATGCAAAGAGCAACTAACCCTAATGCAATTGTGGTGTACTAAGTCAGTGCTGATATACCAGATTAAGAAAGGTAGTGATAATCTCAGTCTGTGAATACTAATCCAAATATTCAAGTGATATATAGGGAACTGCTGTAACTGTGTACTCAATCAGATTGTCAGTCAATTGATTGATCTGTGATATAATACCACAACAGCCCCTTTATAGATGCATTTTTTCACACAGTGTAAACAAAGAGGGTCTGTATTAAACCCCTCATTGGTTATTTGGTAACTAAAACCAAATTCTGAATTGAGTCACTGTGATTCCTGTATTTTGAGAGACACAAACAGTTTTGTACACCTTCTGAAGGCCACTGTGTCTCTCATCACTGTACTCCTCAAAAGTGGTGGAAGAAGAAAGGGAGGAAACACCATGCGGCTCTGTGGACATCAGCATCCAGGGAATTCATTATTGACAACTGATTCCTCAGGCAAAGCACCAATGTACATTGTGGCTTCACATTCAAAGACGTATATACCCTGTTTCCCCAAAATAAGACAATTTCATATATTACTTTTTGCTCAAAAAATGCACTATGTTTTATTTTCAGGGGATGTCTTATTTTTCCATCATCCCCTTGCAAGCCCCAATATTTCCATGCAGCCCCCAATATCCCCATCATCCCTTTGCTGCCCCCAATATTCCCATGGAATACTCCCCTCCATTTTATTTTAGGGGAAGCAGGGTATATTGGTTCACATTCACAAAAAATTTAAAAAAATGGTGCGCAAGTAACTGTTGGTCACTTGATGAATTACACATTCCACAATGGATGAGATGATCGAGAAAAAAAAGAGAAAAAGAAGAAAAAGAAAGGGAAGAAGAAAAAGGGGGAAAAAAGAAGAAATGATGTGTGTGTATAAAGTGAATGGGTTAGAAGTGGATTGAACCTATGATGTGAAATGTTGTGTAGATACTAAGGGTATAGTGAACTGTTGAGCTATTTGGAGTAGTAGGTGTGCTGAGGAAGTGACGTGTATCCAGGACTGAAAACCAATGAAAAATTAATAAAATGTATATGGTATAATGATGCTGAATTTAAAATTAATTATTTTGTGCAAAAAAAGAGAAAAAAAATCAATGAACCCTCATTATACCATGTATTAACACCACACATACCCTGCGCCAGTAATCCATGAGGTCACATCTCTGCTGCATCATAGAGGACACAATGATGGCACCGAGAGCTGCAGCCATGTCTGTGGTCAGTTGATGTGATTACCACGGTACTGTGTCAGCTGAGACTGTCACCATGGTGCTTCACACTGCACCACTGACACGGCCGCAGCCATTGGTGCAATCACTGTGTCCTTGGAGCTGTGGTGATAGGGTGCTTCCTCCTTCAGCACGACTTCCAATGCAGCAGAGATGAGTGTGCTCCATGGGACCTCGTACCTTATCTCAGAGGGTACGTGTGGTGTTAATAAATGGGGTAATGAGGGTTGTCAGTGTGTTGTATTTCTAATAAAGCAATTTTCTGTGAGTGTGTTTATTAACTATTCATTTACCAGATTGGTAATAGGCGAATATCATAGATGCCTGACCATTACCAATTTGGGCTTACAATACTCAGCTGAGATTAACCCCTTCTATCACCCTGTGCCACCACACCAGGGCATCAGGAAGAGTCTGGTCAGTTCCAGGAAATTGGCGCTTCTAATGAATGAATCAATTTTTGGGGTGGCTGCAGGCTGCTATTCTATAGCGTGAGGGACCCAATAACTATTGGTCCCACCACATTGAAAATACCAGCTCCCAGCTGCCTAGTTTTACCTAGGCTGGCAATTAACAATAGGAAAAGCCCACACATTTTTTATAATTATCTAATTGAATAATGAAAAAAAATCGTCTCCCCTGTATTTTTAATTACCAGCCAAGGTAGAACTAGGCAGCTGGGGGTTGCAGCCAGCAGCTGTCCACTTTATCTGTGCTAAGAATGAAAAAAAGTTTATTTTTTCCCATAGTTTATTTACTTTGCACACTATGACAGTACATTGGTTGCCATACACTAATGTACAGAGCCTTGCAAAAGTATTGGTCCCCTTGAACTTTTCAACTTTCGCCACATTTCAGGATTCAAACATAAATATATCAATTCTAATTTCTTTGTGAAGAATCAACAAAAGTGGGACACAATCGTGAGGTGGAACGAAGTTTATTGGATACTTTAAACTTTTTTAACAAATAAAAAACTGAAAAATGGGGCGTGCAATATTATTCATCCCCTTGAGTTAATACTTTGTAGCGCCACCTTGTGCTGCGATTACAGCTGCAGTCTCTTGGGGTTTGTCTCTATCAGTTTTGCACATGGAGAGACTGAAATTCTAGCCCATTCTTCCTTGCAGAACAGCTGGAGCTCAGTGAGGTTGGATTGAGGCGTTTGTGATCAGCAGTTTTCAGCTCTTTCCACAGATTCTCCAATGGATTCAGGTCTGGATGTGACTCGGCCATTCTAACACCTGGAGACGGTGATTTTTGATCCTGTCCAGTGTAGATTTTGCTTTATGTTTGGGATCATTGTCTTGTTGGAGGATAAATCTCCGTCCCAGTCTCAGGTCTTTTGCAGACTCCAGCAGGTTTTCTTCCAGAATGGTCCTGTATTTGGCTCCATCCATCTTCCCATCAATTTTAACCATCTTCCCTGTCCCTGCTGAAGAAAAGCCCCAACCATGATGCTGCCCCCACCATGTGTGACAGTGGGGAGGATGTTTTCAGGCCACCACCATGTGTGACAGTGGGGATGGTCTTTTGAGGCCTCCACCATGTGTGACAGTGAGGATGGTGTTTTCAGGGTGATGAGTTTTGTTGCTTTTACTCCACACATAACGTTTTGCATTGTGGTCATAGTGTGATTTTGGTTTCCTCTAAGCAGAGCCCCTTATTCCACATGTTTGGTGTCTCCCAGGCGGCTTGTGGCAAACTTCACACCAGACTTTTTATGGATATCTTTGAGAAATGGCTTCTTCTTGCCGCTCTTCCACAAAGGCCAGATTTGTGCAGTGTGTATGACTGATTGTTGTCCTATGGACAGACTCTCCCACCTCAGCTGTAGATCTCTGCAGTTCATTCAGAGTGATCATGAGTAGAGATGAGTGATGTTCGATTCAAATTGTTCGCCAATCTCAAATTCGAGCTGATTTTGGCGATGTTCGAGTCATTCGCCGAATTAGAACAATTTGCTTGAAATTCGGCAGTTCTAGTATATGTTCGATAACACTTCGATCCACAAAAGCTTAATTTCCTAACCCTAAACCTAGCCCTAATACTGCAAATGAATGTTAATATCCAGTTTGTGTGTATATTGTGCAGGGGGGGTTGTATCAGAGCTGCAGCAATAAGGTCGCGCTCTTTTTTTTTTTCTCCTACGTGTACAGTGGGGCGGTGCAGGCTGCTAGGCAATCACAGTGCCACACTGCAAAGTGCATTATTTCACACAACTAATGTCATCATTGGCTGTGTCTGTCACACATCCTAGCCCTATAAAACCCGACCATTTTACAGAACGCCACCATTTTGCTGATAGCTGCAGCAGGTGTTAGACGGCACCCGCGGCTGCTGCTGTTTGCGACCACTAAACAGTGCAAACTAAATAGTGTTCAGCTAGTGAGCGACTACAGAGTTAGATAGACCCCTGCCTCTATCTCACCCCTCCTGCTGCTCCTTTCCTCCTGTCCCTTCCCTCCATCCCAGCCCCGGCTGCACCTCCTCCTCTCACCACCGCTCCCCATCTGCACCTCCTACTCTCAGCTGCTGTTGCCCCCGCCACCACCGCTCCCCATCTGCACCTCATCCCCCTGCTCCACCTCTCACTCCCACTGAATCCTATACCCCCATGCAATGTTTTCCCCTCTCTTCACACTCACTCCTATCCTACTCCACTTCCTACAACTCCCCTCTGTCCCTCCTCCCGACAACACAATAACACTCTCCCCCTCCATCCTACCTAGCCATCTCACACACTCTTGTGAACTCTTCCTCCACACCCAAGCTTTTAGCTCCAAACATGCCCACCCGCCTCGCAAGCTCTCATGCCCCCACCTCCTGAGCCTCTCCCTCCTCCTCCTCCTACTTGCTGGCGACATCTCCCCTAATCCCGGTCCCCCCATCACATCCCCACAATCACCCCTAGCCCACACCCACTCCCCACCATTAACATCCACAACCCCTGCAACCTTACACCCATCCCCCAAGCCGCCCCTCCCCCAATCCCCCTTTCTGTCGCTCTCTGAAATGCCCGCTCAGTATGCAATAAACTCACCTTCATCCACGACCTCTTCATCACCAAAAAACTCTCTTTCCTTGACATCACTGAAACATGGCTCACCCCCTCCGACACAACCTCCCCCGCTACCATCTCCTATCGTGGACTCACCCTCTCTCCACACCCCCTGCCCCAGCAACCTCTTCGGGCGGGGGTGTTGGCCTACTCCTGGCCAACAGCTACTCCTTCACCCCAATTACACCCCCCCCTCTGCCTCCCTCCCCTCCTTCGAGGTGCGATCCGTGGGTATCTTCTCCCCTGCAACCTCCAACTGGCTGTTGTCTACCGCCCTCCAGGATCCTCGTCCACCTTCTTCAACCACTTCACAACCTGGCTTCTCCACCTCCTCTCCTCCGACATCCCCACCATCATCATGGGCGACTTCAACATCCCCATTGATAAACCCCACACTGCTGCCTCAAGACTCCTCTCTCTAACCTCCTCCTTCGGCCTCTCCCAATGGTCCCCCTCAGCCACACACAATAACGGTCACACACTAGACCTCGTCTTCACCCGCCTTTGTTCCCTCACCGACTTTGCAAACTCAACCCCCCTCTTATCCGACCACAACCTGTTGACCTTCTCCGCCCTCTTTTTCCCCCGCCACGCTCCCCCCTCTCCGGAAACTCCCTCACCCCCGAAGAAACCTCAAGCTCATTAACTTCCACTCACTTGCTGAGTCCCTCCTCCCTCTCTCTGACATAGCCTCCTCTCATGATGCTGACACTGACGCCACCCTCTACAACACCACTCTCGCCACAGCCCTTGACCAGGCCGCCACTCTCTCATACAACAAAACCCGTGCACACAGACAACCCCGGCTCACCGCCAGCACCAAAAAGCTTCGACGGACATCCAGGGTAGCTGAACGGAGATGGAAGAAATCCAACTGCGCAACGCACCTCGCCTTGTACAAACAGTCCCTCATCGACTTCAAGACAGCACTGACCACCGCAAAACCAGCTTTTTTCTTGTCTCTCATTAGCTCCCTCTCCCACAATCCCAAATAACTTTTCATAACCTTTAACGCCCTACTCTCTCCCCCTGAATCCCCTTCCTCTCCCCTCATCACCGCCGACGACTTTGCCAGCTTCTTTAAACAGAAGATCGACAAGATCAGAGAAAGCTTCAATTCCCAATCCCCTGATCCTCCCTCTCTAGCACCCAACCCCCCTCGACCAAAAGTAACTTCTCCTCCATGACTGAAGTGTGCCTCTCCTCCCTTCTAGCACTATCACACCTCACCACTTGTGCCCTCGACCCTCTCCCCTCCCATCTCATCCCTAACCTCACCACTGTCCTTATCCCTGCCCTAACCCATCTCTTCAACATATCACTTACCACCGGTGTCTTCCCCTAATACTTCAAACATGCCCTCATCACATGCATCCTCAAAAAAACCCTCCCTCGACCCCGCAACAGTCTCCAACTATCGTCCCATATCTCTCCTCCCTTTTGCCTCAAAATTGCTTGAGCAACATGTCTACTCCGAACTGTCCTCCCATCTCTCCTCGTGCTCCCTCTTTGACCGCCTGCATCATTTCCGAGCCACATCCACGACAGCCTAACCAAGTCACCACGACCTACTGACCGCAAAGAGCAAGCGACACTACTCCATTCTTCTCCTTCTCGACCTCTCTGCTGCCTTCGACAAAGTCGACCACTTCCTCCTGCTTCAAATTCTAGAATCTCTTGGCATCACTGACCTGGCCCTCTCCTGGATCTCCTCGTACCTAACAGACCAGACTTTTAGCGTGACCCACTCCAACACCTCCTCCTTACCCTATCTGTTGGAGTTCCCCAAGGCACAGTCCTGGGACCCTTACTCTTCTCCATCTACACCCTCAGCCTAGGCCAACCCATCGAGTCCCACGGCCTCCAATACCACCTCTACGCTGACGACACCCAGCTCTACCTCTCAGGCCCTGACATCACCTCCCTGCTATCCAAAATCCCACACTGCCTGTCCGCCATCTCATCCTTTTTCTATGCTCGTTTCCTCAAACTCAACATGGATAAAACCGAGTTCATTGTCTTCCCCCCAAGTTGCTCTTCCCCCCTACCCAACCTAACCATCACTGTCAACAACTGCACACTCTCACCTGTCCCCCACGCCAAGTGTCTCAGTGTAATCCTTGACTCTGCCCTTTCCTTCAAGGCACACATCCAAGCCCTCGCCACCTCCTGCCACCTCCAGCTTAAAAACATCTCACGGATCTGCTCCTTCCTTGACCATGACACTGCCAAAACGCTTGTCCATGTCCTCATTATCTCCCGCCTCGACTACTGCAACCTCCTGTTAACCGGCCTCCCCGCTTCATCCCTTGCACCCCTCCGAACCATCCTCAACTCCGCTGCCCGACTCATACACCTATCGCCCCATTACTCCCCCGTCTTCCCCCTCAGCCAAGCCCTCCACTGGCTCCCTGCTTCCCAGAGATCTCAGTTCAAAACCTTAAAGGGAACCTGTCAGGTGGTTTATGCTCCCCCAGCTATCATTGTCTGTACATGTAGCTTCATAGTACTATTCATAGTACTATTTACGCTATCATACAGGTGACCAATCCACCTGTAAGAGATCGGTGGTGGCAGCATAACGTTTTGTATTTATGTGATATTGTGGCCTGAGGGTGACTGGATCGAGGTATATATATACATTCCTAGGAGGAACTCGTGGTATATATACATCCTGTCACAGCACGTGCCGCAGTATACAACATAAATTAGGACAGCTGCGCTCCTTTCTTATCCTCTGGCAGTACCGGTCATCATCAAAGAATAAGGGGGTGCCAGAGAGCTGCAGGTCCTGACTTAAGGCCCAGTCTCACATGACGACGCATCAGCGATCCAGAGTTATACCGAGGTCGTTGGGATTTTTCTCTCCATAGCGCAGCATTGAGATCGTCGCTCATTATTTTTGTCAAACACAACGATGCAGCGTTCCCAGCGGGAGACCAATGACGCAGGAATGACCCAGAGCAGTGTGTAACGAGCAACGATCTCACAGCAGGGGCCTGATCATTGGTGCGTGTCACACAGAACGATATCGCTGTTGCGTCACGAATTTTGAGACGCAACAGCGATCCCAATAGTGATCTCGTTAGCGATCTCTTTATGTGTGATAGGGCCTTAAGTCTTCGTGACATGAAGTAAAGGCACAGTTTCATTTTGGCAAATGAAGGAAGGAACCAGCAATATATTTAGACTCAATTTCATGTTGCTGGATTGGAAGTGTTATCCAGTGTAATCACAATTTAGCAATACAACTTAGGAACCTTAAATTGCAGTACTGGGTCCAGCTAGATTGGGTTTAGGTTTCCGGTATGTGGGACTTCAGAAAGTTAAATGCCAGAAAAGTAAATAAAAATGTTATTTGACAGGAAAACCGTTACTGGTGATTTTTTTTTTATTTTACCATTCAAAGTTGGGAGTTCAAGAGCAATTAGTCCTAGAAAGCTGTGAAGTGTTAATCTCATTACATTAAGCATTAGAGATGTCAAAAGGATGATTATAAAAATGACCCGACTTCTTCATGCCGCTGATCTCCCGCACCCTGCTTGGCGCATTTCCTATCTCAAAGTCATTAATGTCATCTGCTCGGAACAATTAATATGAATGTAGAATAATTACATTGGGGATCTTGAGACTTCATGGATTCTGGGAATTAATATTCAAGTTGCATTCACGGAGTTAAATTTTAAATTATTTTCTCATTCCTGACCAAAAGATCTTTCTGTAAGTTTATCGGTTATGCTGGAGCAAGCCTAAGTGTATTTCATAAAATCTGCTTGAGATCACAGAGGATTTTGTGAGTAAAATATGAACGAATCCTAGAAAGCATTAAGAAATAGTGCAGCGTCTTCACCAGACGACACAGACAGGTTAGTGATGGGTGAGTCCTAAATTACTTGGAATCGCTTGACTCTAGCGAGTCCGAGCCCGGGACTCGCTACTCGTTGCGAGTCTAGCGAGTCCAATATTAATGAATGGGGAAGCGAGTAATAGCGAGTAATGTGCGATTTACAAATTGCAGATGTGTCTCGGAAGCTTCAGGCTCTATCTGCTAGGACTCGTTACTCTGCGAGTAGTAAGGGACTCGCAGGACTCGGTACTCTGCGAGTTTCCCAGCGTTTACTCGCACAGTAACCAGCCCAATGCAAATCAATGGCAATCCTAGTTTTGTCAGAGACTCTGACAAAACTAGGATTGCCATTGTCTTGCATTGGACTCGCTACTGTGCCAGTGATAGCAGGGAAACTTGCAGAGTAAGAGCTGTCTGCTCTGTGCAAGCTCCAGGGTCCTAGAGCCCGCCTGCTGCCTGATGTAGCAGAGCTGAGATTGTTCTCAGTCTGCTCATTCCCTGTGCATAGACATCTATATCTATGCACAGGGGATGTAGCAGAGAGGACACCGCGTTTTGGACTACGTCGGACGGAAGAGGACTTTAATTAAAGATGGAGTCCCTAATGGCTTTTTATTTTTATTTCTAATAAAAAATTTTCTCTGTGTTGTGTTTTTTTTAACCCTTTATTGGAGATTCTTAGTGGCCGGGTCAAACGTGGCCTGACATTAAGAATCTCGGGCTTAATACCAGCTTGTATAACAAAGCTGGTATTAACCCCTTTATTACCCAGCGTGCCACCGCCACCAGGGCCGCTGGAAGAGCGGGGTTCAGCGCCAGAGGATGGTGCTTCAATGAATGCGCCATCTTCTGGGGCGGCTGCGGGCTGCAATTTGCAGCGGCGGTTGCCCAGAAAGCTTGGGCCTCCCTGCGCTGCGGATTCCAGCCCCCAGCTGCTTAGCTGTACCTGGCTAGACATAGAAATTGCGCAGAGCCCCACGCATTTTTTTTTTTATTATTTCATGAAATTCATGAAATAATAAAAAAAGAGGGCTCGCCTATATTCTTGTGTCCGGCCAGGTACAAATAGGCACCTGGGGGTTGGGGGCAGCCCGTCGCTGCCTGCTGGATCCGGCTGGTTCCAGAAATACGGCGAAGCCTACATCATTTTTTTTCTGAAAAATCAATAAAACAATCCTAAACAAGGGACTGCATCTTTATTAACCCCTCGCCCATGGTCCAGGGGTTAATACAGATGCAGTCCCTTTTATTTACATTGTTTTATGGATTTGTCAGAAAAAAATTTGACGTGAGCTTCGCCGTATTTCTGGAACCAGCCGGATCCAGCAGGCAGCGACGGGCTGCCCCCAACCCCCAGGTGCCTATTTGTACCTGGCCAGACACAAGAATATATGAGAGCCTTTTTTTTTATTATTTCATGAAATAATAAAAAAAAAAATGCGTGGGGCTCCGCGCAATTTCTATGTCTAGCCAGGTACAGCTAAGCAGCTGGGGGCTGGAATCCGCAGCGCAGGGAGGCCCAAGCTTTCTGGGACCCCCCGCTGCAAATTGCAGCCCGCAGCCGCCCCAGAAGATGGCGCGTTCATTGAAGTGCCATCCTCTGGCGCTGAACCCTGCTCTTCCAGCGGCCCTGGTGGCGGTGGCACGCTGGGTAATAAAGGGGTTAATACCAGCTTTGTTATACAAGCTGGTATTAAGCCCGGGATTCTTAATGTCAGGCCAGGTTTGACCCGGCCACTAAGAATCTCCAATAAAGGGTTAAAAAAAACACCACACAGAGAAAATTTTTTATTACAAATAAAAAAAAAAGCCATTAGGGACTCCATCTTTAATTAAAAAAATCCTCTTCCGTCCGACGTAGTCCAAAACGTGATGTCCTCTCTGCTACATCCCCTGTGCATAGATATAGATGTCTATGCACAGGGAATGAGCAGACTGAGAACAATCTCAGCTCTGCTACATCAGGCAGCAGGCGGGCTCTAGGACCCTGGAGCTGCACAGAGTAGACAGCTCTTACTCTGCGAGTTTCCCTGCTATCACTGGCACAGTAGCGAGTCCAATGCAAGACAATGGCAATCCTAGTTTTGTCAGAGTCTCTGACAAAACTAGGATTGCCATTGATTTGCATTGAACTCGTTACTGTGCGAGTAAACGCTGGGAAACTCGCAGAGTACCGAGTCCTGCGAGTCCCTTACTACTCGCAGAGTAACGAGTCCTAGCGAGTAGATTCGCCCATCCCTAAGACAAGTGTCTGTCTTTCATTCCATAATCTTCCTTTTCCTGCTCCCTACTGTTAAGGCCTTCCTTCCCTTCACCATCCCCACTGTCCTATTGTGTGGTACTGTGCAGTGGACATCTTTACAGTATTGTCTGTCTGTGACAAATGGTAGAGTGGTAAAAGACTTCCCAGGTCATCGTGTGAAGGGACCTCCCGGGTCATCATATGAAGGGACTTCCTGGGTCATCATGTGAAGGACCTCCTGGGTCATCGTGTGAAGTGACCTCCTGGGTCATTGTGTGAAGGGACTTCCTGGGTCATCATGTGAAGGGACCTCCCGGGTCATCGTGTGAAGGGACCTCCTGGGTCATCATGTGAAGGGACTTCCCGGGTCATAGTGTGAAGGGACCTCCCGGGTCATCATGTAAGGGACCTACCGGATTATTCTTTTTTAGGGACCTCCCGGGTCATCATATGTAGGGACTTCCTGGGTCATCATGTGAAAGGACCTCCCGGGTCATCATGTGAAGGGACCTGACAGGTCATTGTGTGAAGGGACTTCACAGGTCATCATGTGAAGGGACCTCCCAGTTCATCGTGTGAAAGGACCTCCCGGGTCATCATGTGGAGGGACCTCCCGGGTCATCGTGTGAAGTGACGTCCCGGGTCATCGTGTGAAGTGACGTCCCGGGTCATCGTATGAAGGGACTTCCTGGGTCATCATGTGAAAGGACCTCCTGGGTCGTCGTGTGAAGGGACTTCCTGGGTCTTCATATTAAGAGACCTCGCGGGTCATCTGGTCCAAACCATCTGCTCAGAGCAGGATTCACTAAATCCACCCAGACAGATGTCTGTCCAGCCTCTGTGTGAAGACTTTTATTAAATGGAAACTCACCAGCTCCCATGGCCGCCTGTTCCACTCTTTTATCTCCCTCACTGTTAAAGTTTTTCTAATATCTAATCTACATCTCCTCCCATTCAGTCTCATCCCATTGATTCCAGTCTTTCCTTGTGTAAATGAGAATAAAGCTGATCCCTCTACAGTGTGACAGCCCTTGAGGTATTTGTAGACAGCTATTAAGACTCCTCTCAGTCTTCTTTTTTGCAATCTAAACATTCCCAAACCTGTAACCTTTCCTCAGAAGGACATGGTTTGCAAAGTGTTCACCATTCTGATCCCTTTTCTCTGAATTTGCTCCAATTTGTTGATGTGTTTGCGGTGCCAAGAACTGGACACAGAATCCAGATGAGGTCTGACCACAGAGGAATAGAGGGAGATAATGACTTCACGTGATATAGACTGGATGCTTCTTTTAATACAAACCAGAACTGTGTTTGCCTTTTTTGTTGCTGCATCACAGTGTTGACTCATGTTCAGTCTGTTATCTATTAGTATACGTAAGTCTTTCTCACACGAGCTGTTGTTCACCCTATTCCTCACATTCTGTAGATGCTTTTTTTTTTCATTTTTCTTGCACAGATGTCGAACTTTTCATTTCTTCCTGGTATAAACCATTCTGGTAGTTTCTTCTGCTCTTCCAGTGTGTTTACATCTTTGTGAATCCTCTCTCTCTTCTCTAGTATTGGCTCCCTCTGAGCTTTGTGTCATCAGCAAATTTAATCAGTTTCCCCTCAATACTTCATCTAAATCCATTGATAGTGAATAGCACTGGGCCCCAGACAGAGCCCTGGGGCCCCATCTGGAAGTGCAGCCATTTGTGACCACTCTTTGGCACTGAGCCAGTTATTATTCCACAGTTTCCTTGTCTACTCCACACTTGGTCAGTATTTCAATAAGGATAGAGTGAGATACTTTGTCAAATGCTTTGCTGACATCCAGATATAGTAAATATCTACTGTGTTTCCTGATCCCCCCCCCCCAAGTCAGTGATTCTGTCATAGAAGGAGATTATGTTAATCTGACATGACTTGTTACATACAAACACATGCTGACTCTGGTTAATCACTTCATTCTCATCCAGGTCCTTGTATACATGTAGTTTAATAATTTGTTCAAATACCTTAACTGTTATAGAAGTCAGGTTCACATGTCTATAATTTCCTGGGTCCACCTTCTTTCCCTTTTTGAAGATAGGGACAACATTTGCTTCTCTCCCAGTCTTCTGAGACTCATCCTGTGCCACAAGACATTTCAAAAATTATGGATGGTGGTTTAAAAATGTCCTCTGCTATCTCCTTCAGTACTCTTGGGTATAATTCATCTGGATATGGAGACCTCAATTCATTTATGTTTGCTAAGTATTCCCTCACTATCTCTCTGTTTATAGATAGCCTGGATTATTTCATTCTTTCAATAGTATAGTGAAGATCAGTTGATGTTACATTTACTTCAACAATTTCACCATTCAACAACAACTTCAACATTTTCACCCTAATGTAAAAATCCTAAAACTTATTTGACTTTTCTTTTACTTTTGACAAATCCCCATAATACCTTTTTATTGCTGTAGATATCTCTTCCACGCCTTAATTCATTATCAGCTTTACCTAATCTGCTGCGTGCCCTGCATCTTCTGCAGACTGCATTATTTTCTTCTATAGATTTGCCTCCCTCTTTCCATCTTCCAGATTTGCCTTCCCTCTTTTAGAGATTGTTAAAGATTGTGCTTTCAGAAGCTCATTTTTCAAAATTTCCCCCAAATTCTCTGGAATCGGTATCAAGGCAGAGAGTCCGGGGAGGTCTGAGAACTCCGCCATGCTGCTTCCTTCTCTCACAACATAATATGGGTGCAGCTTTTCTCCACGTTTGCTGGTTGCAGACTCCTCCTTCCCAGAAGGCGACACAGTCTCTTAGTATTCTTTAGTGGAGAGGGGTGGGACAGTCTTGCAGGGGGGGAACAACACACTTTAACACAGTCTGTGTATGAGGGTTTGGCCACACTTGGTTCACTTTTGGGCTTCCATCCTTGATGGGATGGCTTTGCATGTCATTAGCTGTGCATACGGTCCCCTCACAGCAGCAGTCACCATATTTACAGTCCTTTAATGCTCCGTTTTTCACAAATGTAAGGTGCACAGTACCCTGTTTTGTGGGGTTTTTTTTGTCATGATGCCAAACAATGTGGAGCATAAAGGATTTGGGTTCCCAGCATCCAGTGGTCAGGATCATAGGGATAAACGCAAATGAAGCAAAACGCAAACCTGCATTATATGTGAACTAGGCCTCAGTGTTGTCATCTCCAAAATAAGTGACTGATCATCGTCTTACATCACAATTTCTGGTGTGGGCAAGTAAAAAGATTTAACAAGTAACTCCCAATCTTGGTAAAAACGCAGCTTATCCATGTCCTTTGTATCACATGCGATGGTCACATGATGTTTGCCTTGTAGTATTGTCCATGTAAACAGTGAGACAATGTGTGGTACACGATATGGTTACTCTTATCCTATTGCAGATGAAAGCACATAAGTGAACCCTGAGACATGACAGATGAGGCTTCACAATTTAACATACTCCATTCATTTTCTATCCCAAACAGAATGTCCAGTGGGAATGAATCTCTCGATAATTAGCTCATTTGAGTCCCTTATCTGATGCTCGGGCTTGGTGGAGGAGGCTGAGGCCTTCATTCAATCCATCTTGATGTCAGGCGCAATTTATTGTTACTTTGGAACTTGCCGGGATTTGTTCTGAAGTTATAGCCTTTTTCCAAATGTAATCTCTGATGACTATGACAAAATGGTAGATTTAGAGTAAAGTATTGAAAGTGGATAGTGGAGCAGACACTTGGAAAATAGGGGGGGATGAGTGGTAATTTATGGTATAGGCTTAGGAGCATGTGTTCCTTTATATTACATTGACACCAGAGCCTCACAATATCAATATTGCTCATTCTGTCATATTTTCTTGCTACAGGTTTTCAGAGTTTTGCATTTTAGATTGGCTTTTTAGTTTTGTGGCTTGTGTCGTAATCTGCAGCATTTTAAAAATGTGAATGAAAGTAACTCTGTCAATGACCGTTCAAGTATAAAAAGTCCAGCAAAGCAGAGAAAATCCTGATCCACTTATTTTATCCAAGATGGAAATAAAAGTTATCACAAAATACAGGAGCCCATAAAATGACTTACATGTGTCAGCAAGGTATGCCTTGTGATGAGCGAGTACCGCCATATTGGTAATCGCTATACTCGTTACGAGTACTTTGTAATAATTGTGTATTCATTCTGATTAGCGAGTACAATGTAAATCAATGGGAAATGTAAGTACTTTCTGCTGGACCCTACAAACGAGTCTCAGGGCCTGAGGAAAAGGCTGAAATGGAGGGAAAGTGATAATACAGAATGGGAAGAGTCGGAGCAGGCCGGACTGGGACCAAGAAACTGTATTTAGAAACTGGTGCAAAAATCTGCATGAGTGTCACACATAAAAACACACTGTTATAATAAAAAATTACAATAAATAGCAAGTGCAATAAAAAAGTGACAAAAACAGGGTTTTTGGTTCATACATTTTTTGCAAAAAAGGTAATTTAAGCTGCCTCACCTCGACACGGTAACCCTGATCGAGACAGTCCGTATCTAATGTGTTAAAAACCTGCTAGTGTGTGCATATCTCTAAGCAGGACACAGGAAAAATCTCTTCTAATATAGGCGTCTGTGTAGCAGACTTAAGTATGCAGACCTCATAAAGGAGGGGCAGGTGACCTCCAGTTCCTGCTATTACTAACAGGAGAAAAACCAGAACCAAATATGGGTCATGCATAGATTGGGCGCTTACGTGAAACCACGTCCAATGCCCACCCAAAAAACTGTATATAGAAACTAATGCAAAAATCCGCATGAGCGTCACACATAAAAACACACTGTTATAATAATTTTTGCAAAAAACGTATCAACCAAAAACCCTGTTTTTTGTCACTTTTTTATTACACTTGCTATTTATTGTAATTTTTTACTATAACAGTGTGTTTTTATGTGTGACGCTCATGCGGATTTTTGCATCAGTTTCTAAATACAGTTTTTTGGTGGGCATTGGACGCGGTCTCACGTAAGCGCCCAATCTATGCATGACCCACATTTGTCTGGTTCTGGGACCAAAAAGCAGCCCTGGAAAACAAACCCCACCAGCCCACATAACCCATCAGTCCCGATCAGTGAAATTTGCTTTTACGTTGTCGTGGCCTCATCACTTTCATAAAGGAGTTATTTGAAGAGCCACCTGTGAATGGCGCGGCAGAGGGAATAATCAACCACAGCTCCATTTACATAGTGATCTTCAAAGACACGTTTCTCAGGATTGTGGGATCCAAGCGGTCAAATTCAAAGTTAACCCCCACTGCACCGACCCAGCCTTTAAGGATAACAGCAGGTTAGGTTCAGGTGAATGAAGCAAAAACTGAGCCTGTGTGCTGGGTGTGATAACCGTGTGTGAAAAGTTACCAAAAATATAAATGTCAGTACAGATGGAAACTGACAAAATCTAGCGTGCACTGCGAAGTGGTGGTCAGGCTGGGTCGTGCGATGGGGGTTAACTTTGAAAATCCCTGACATTTGTGGTGGAAGCTGCAGGTGTGGGGGCCTAGGTTGCCTTATATCACTTGCACTGATCTGGCACCTTGGAGGCAGGTCTGATATGTGAAGGTGAGTGATGGTTTTGTATCGTCCACTTTATATATATATTATTGCGGTCTTTTGACACAGTGTAAATTAAAAATTGTAGAGTAGGACCACCCTATCTGAGAATGCCTTGACGTTTGGCGGGGTGGCTCAAAAGATTATTTAATCTTTTGCTAAATGTCTCAACTAAATTATTTGCAGTTTGGAAACAATATGTGTTTTTGCACAATTTTTATATTTTCTGGCAGTGCTGGCGTTTTCGTTTTTTTTACGCCCAGTATACAGGACAGGAGAGGTGGTACTTTGCAGTGTTTATACACAGAATAATGCAAATACTAAAGATTATACCCAAAAAGAAAAATTTCCAGCTCACCTGTACCAGTCCGCCCCGTCCACCTTCCAAAGAGATCGGTGCTCGGATTTCAAAAGCTCCCCAGTATAGCCTGTCTTTAAATGTGCAACTCTGTTATCCATACTTCATGCTATGAGTAAGAGTCATGAGAAGGATTCGAAACATGTAAGCCTGACTTGCTTTTATATTCAATGGAAATTAATTTGAAAGAATTTTTGAATAAAGGCTTGTTTTAATGAAAATATCATGATGCCAGAAACCCTCTTTACTAAAGATTACACCCAGTATACAGGACAGGAGAATTATACCCAGGAGGCTGTGCTATATAGATAGGAGGCTGTAGAATATACATAGCTAAGACTCAGCCAGATGCTGGAGATGGGGAAAGATGAAAGGTGGCGGAAGAAAGTTCAGTGCTGGGCGCAGAGAGGAACAGAATCCATGGAGGCACCGGGAAGAACAGAGAGCAAACTCTGCCCACAGGAAAACTTTCTGATGCTGCACATTATAGACTGCAGGCCGTATGCACATTACGAGACTGCAGGCCTGTATACACATTACAGACTGCGAGCTGTATACACATTACAGACTGCGAGCTGTATACACATTACAGACTGCGGGCAGTATACATATTACAGACTGCGGGCAGTATACACATTACAGACTGCGGGCTGTATACACATTACAGACTGCGAGCTGTATACACATTACAGACTGCGGCAGTATACATATTACAGACTGCGGGCAGTATACACATTACAGACTGCGAGCTGTATACACATTACAGACTGCGGGCAGTATACATATTACAGACAGCGGCCAGTATACACATTACAGACTGCGGGCAGTATACATATTACAGACTGCGAGCTGTATACACATTACAGACTGCGGGCCGTATGCACATTACAGGACATGCGCGGCCGTATGCACATTACAGACTGCGGGACACATACACAACACAGACTGCGGGCAGTATACACATTACAGACTGCGGCAGTATACACATTACAGACTGAGGACCATATGCACATTTCAGACTGCGAGCTGTATGCACATTACAGACTGTGGGCAGTATAACATTACAGACTGCGGGCCGTATGCACATTACAAACTGCGGGCTATATGCACATTATAGACTGCGGGCCGTATGCACATTACAGACTGCGGGCCGTATGCACATTACAGACTGCGGGTAGTATAAACATTACAGACTGCGCGGCTTATACGCATTACAGACTGTGGGCCATATGCACATTATACTTGAAAAAATGATGGAGGAAGATGAATTCTTTTGATGATTTTTATTAATTTGTAGTGCTGATGTGATACATCAGCACTGCAAATTGATAAAAATCATCAAAAGAATTCATCTTCCTTTATAATTTTTTCAAGCATGCCAGGGATATACTTTATGCTTTAGTGTTTATTTTTTTCCCTTGAGCACCTACCAGCAGTGAGCCAGACTTTATTCTTTGCAATATGCACATTACAGACTACGGCCGTGTGCACATTACAGATGCGAGCCGTGTGCACATTACAGACTGTGGCCGTGTGCACATTACAGACTGCGAGACGTGTGCACATTACAGACTGCGAGACGTGTGCACATTACAGACTGCGAGACGTGTGCACATTACAGACTGCAGAGCATGTGCACCAGTGCAGATGGTCGCTGTGTGCACAGTGCAGACTGTCGCTGTGTGCACAGTGCAGACTGGTCGCTGTGTGCACAGTGCAGACTGGTCGCTGTGTGCACAGTGCAGACTGGTCGCTGTGTGCACAGTGCAGACTGCGGGCTGTGTACACATTGCAGACTACAGGCTGTATGCACATGTAGACAGGCCCGTGCACAGCGCAGACTGGCCACTGTGTACACAGCGAGATGCCACTGTGGCACAGTGCAGACTGGCCGCTGTATGTACAGTGGAGACTGGCCGCTGTGTGCACAGTGCAGATTGTCCGCTGTGTACACAGCGCAGACTGGCCACCGTGTGCACAGTGCAGACTGGCCGCTGCATGCACAGTGCAGACTGGCCGCTGCATGCACAGTGCAGATTGACCGCTGTGTGCACAGTGCAGACTGACCGCTGTGTGCACAGTGCAGACTGGCGCTGTGTGCACATTGCAGACTGGCCGCTGTGTGCACATTGCAAACTTGTTACATTTGTACACAGCAACAAAATAGAACAATGTGTTCATGATTTCACTGCAACCAGTAAGTTGCAAGTGAAATTGCATGCAATGTTGCAATGTGTTACGGTACCCTAATGGTACCTTTACACGCCGCGACGGCAGGCTGGATACGTCCCGCTACAGGCTACAAATGTAGCTTGTACGCCAATGTAGCCCGTCGTAGCGGCGTCTGAAGACGTGACGCTACAGCCGGCAACAGATACATCTGTTTCCTAGCTCTGCTCGAAAACTGATGGCTACAACGCCGATGGTAGCGAGCTGTATCGGCGTGTAAAGAGGCAACGGAAGGGAACTCGGGACAGCCTGTGATGTAGCTGCAATGTAGCTAAGGCGTGACCCTGGCTCCGTGTTACCGCGCCCCATGTGCGATCATTGGTGGAAGCTGCTGCATGACGATTGGTAGTCGCTGCATAGGGGGCATATTTAAGGAGCTGACGAGTCACACTACACAATCGCTCGAGCGTGCTGTATTACTCAGCCTCCTGCGTTGCCTGCCCAATCAGGATGTTATTGCTTCGTCCTATCAGCGTACGGACGGCTCGTAATCCACAATTGTAGCACGCCTATGTGCTGGCCCTGCTGCACCAGGTACCCCCATAGTAGCTGGTTATAGCGGTGTGTAAATGAGCTACAGCTGGCTACTTGAGACACCCGGCGATGTAGCTAGCTATAGATGTAGCGTGGCGTAGCGCATCTTGTCGCGGCGTGTAAAGGTGATGCGTTGACCGTTTGTAACCGTTTGAGCGTGCTCGTGCACGTGAAGTAGCGGGATGTATCCAGCCTGCCGTCGCGGCGTGTAAAGGTACCATAAGAGATGTCTCCTCATTACTAAGGGCTACATCACACACACAGATAATGTGCAGAGATTGGTCACAGATCTTTAGTGCCACATGAAAGGCAAGTGTGCAGTATACAAGGGAAGATATTACTTTGCTTTAGTTAACATCCTGTTTTTTTCTGCTTCCTGTCTTTCAACCAACTTCATTGATGCAAAAACACACGCATCAAAAAACAAGTCACTATACAAGAAAGAAAGTTTCTGAACATTTTTTCTTGTAAAATCCATTTTTCTTCAGTTTTGTATGTTTTACTATTCTATTAGCAGTGACCTGGGAGTCAGAGATGCGTCCAGGCGTCTTCCTCAAGTTCTTCCCAATCTATTTGAGGGCCGATACTGTCCATTTCAGCTACTTTCCTGTCCCCACCCCAGGCCTCTTGTTGGGATTTTCAAGCAAAATACTTTTTCCCTGCATCATTTCTCACTATTACACATCACATAATGTATAGACATCTATGGCGATTTCTTTACCATTAAGATTGAATGGGTTGTTACCGACATCTGGTGAGAAATTCATATCAATTGCAGCTTTAGAAATAGATTTACTTAGAAAATTAGTGATGTGTTCAAAACATATTTCACTGCTGTGTATCCCAACTGCCCCTTGTCACTGATTATACTGTAAGGCAGGGGTGGGGAACTCCAGGCCTCGAGGGCCGCACACAGTGCAGGTTTTCATGATTTCCTTAGTATTGCACAGAGTCTGGAATCATCACCAGTACTGGTGATTATACTATCACCTGTGCAATACTAAGGAAATCATGAAAACCTGCACTGTGTGCGGCCCTCGAGGCCTGGAGTTCCCCACCCCTGCTGTAAGGTGATATTTGTAGTACTGCTACAACATGGGGTCCCCATCAAGGCAAATCCAATAGAGCCAATTGTGGCCACATTACGGCTGTTTCACTTTCACTACCCTATAACCCTAATAACACAACATCCCATAATATAAACAATATAAAAGCTCAAATCCCTTCTTGTGATTGTGGGAATCTGTGTTCTCCATGTTCTTGGCTGAATGTCTTGATATCTCAGTTTACATTATGTAAAATGACTGGAAATAAATGTATCCTGTTGTATGTCCAAAGACTATTAATGGCACAACTGCAGTATGGCGGGTGAAGCTTCATCTATATGGCAGAATTCACAATGGAAAAGTACAAAATAATAATGTTACTTAAAGGTAATGTGAAGAGCACAGCTCCCTCGTCTGCAGTATTAATGGCTTGACTCCTGATAACACACTGGGCTGCGCTATCTCACTTCTACATCAGCTGGATTGAATTCCTGCATATTGCACATTTCCAGACACCCATTCTCTTTCATTGACTCTACAAGGTCAGACGCAGATTTACTAAGAATTTAAAGCTTTAAAATTCAAAAGGCATTGACAGTAAAAGATTAAATAAAAAGCTAAAGACAATAGATTCCCCATCTATCAACACCATCCATGTAAAGGAACTAACAACACTTAAGATCCGTTACTGAAATAATCTGAAAACAGTAAAACAAAAACTGAATTTACAAGAGACCAATTCTGACCAATCTGAATCTCTATCTGTCTAAGGGTGTACTTACTATAGAGGCAGCTGGTACAGCACCTACAGGGCCGATGCCCTATCTCTATAGATAAGGGTGTACTTACTATAGAGGCAGCTGGTACAGCATCTACAGGGCCAATGCCCTATCTCTATAGATAAGGGTGTACATACTATAGAGGCAGCTGGTACAGTATCTACAGGGCCGATGCCCTATCTCTATAGATAAGGGTGTACTTACTATAGAGGCAGCTGGTACAGTATCTACAGGGCCGATGCCCTATCTCTACAGATAAGGGTGTACATACTATAGAGGCAGCTGGTACAGCATCTACAGGGCCGATGCCCTATCTCTATAGATAAGGGTGTACTTACTATAGAGGCAGCTGGTACAGCATCTACAGGGCCAATGCCCTATCTCTATAGATAAGGGTGTACATACTATAGAGGCAGCTGGTACAGTATCTACAGGGCCGATGCCCTATCTCTATAGATAAGGGTGTACTTACTATAGAGGCAGCTGGTACAGTATCTACAGGGCTGATGCCCTATCTCTATATATAAGGGTGTACTTACTCTAGAGGCAGCTGGTACAGTATCTACAGGGCCGATGCCCTATCTCTATATATAAGGGTGTACTTACTCTAGAGGCAGCTGGTACAGTATCTACAGGGCCGATGCCCTATCTCTATAGATAAGGGTGTACATACTATAGAGGCAGCTGGTACAGCATCTACAGGGCCGATGCCCTATCTCTATAGATAAGGGTGTACTTACTCTAGAGGCAGCTGGTACAGCACCTACAGGGCCGATGCCCTATCTCTATAGATAAGGGTGTACTTACTCTAGAGGCAGCTGGTACAGTATCTACAGGGCCGATCGCCTATCTCTATAGATAAGTGTGTACTTACTATAGAGGCAGCTGTACAGTATCTACAGGGCCGATGCCCTATCTCTATATATAAGGGTGTACTTACTCTAGAGGCAGCTGGTACAGTATCTACAGGGCCGATGCCCTATCTCTACAGATAAGGGTGTACATACTATAGAGGCAGCTGGTACAGCATCTACAGGGCCGATGCCCTATCTCTATAGATAAGGGTGTACATACTACAGGGGCAGTTGTACAGCATCTACAGGGCCAATGCCCTATCTCTATATATAAGGGTGTACTTACTTTAGAGGCAGCTGCTACAGCATCTACAGGGCCGATGCCTTATCTTTACAGATCAGGGTGTACTTACTATAGAGGCCGACGTACAGCATCTACAGGGCCGATGCCCTATCTCTATATATAAGGGTGTACTTACTACAGGGGCAGTTGTACAGCATCTACAGGACCGATGCCCTATCTCTATATATAAGGGTGTACTTACTACAGGGGCAGTTGTACAGCATCTACAGGACCGATGCCCTATCTCTATATATAAGGGTGTACTTACTACAGGGGCAGTTGTACAGCATCTACAGGACCGATGCCCTATCTCTATATATAAGGGTGTACTTACTGTAGAGTCAGCTGTACACCATCTACAGGGCCAATGCCCTATCTCTATATATAAGGGTGTACTTACTATAGAGGCAGCTGTACACCATCTACAGGGCCGATGCCCTATCTCTACAGATAAGGTTTGTACTTACTATAGAGGCAGCTTTACAGCATCTACAGGGTCGATGCCCTATCTCTACATATAAGGGTGTACTTACTATAGAGGCAGCTGTACAGCATCTACAGGGCCGATGCCCTATCTCTACAGATAAGGGTGTACTTACTATAGAGGCAGTTGTACAGCACCTACAGGGCCGATGCCCTATCTTTACAGATCAGGGTGTACTTACTACAGGGGCAGTTGTACAGCATCTACAGGGTCAATGTCCTATCTCTATATATAAGGGTGTACTTACTGTAGAGGCAGCTGTACAGCATCTACAGGGCCAATGCCCTATCTCTATGTATAAGGGTTGTACTTACTATAGAGGCAACTGTACAGCATCTATAGGGCCGATGCCCTATCTCTATAGATATGGTGTACTTACTATAGAGGCAGCTGTACAGCATCTACAGGGCCGATGCCCTATCTCTACAGATAAGGGTGTACTTACTATAGAGGCAGTTGTACAGCACCTACAGGGCCGATGCCCTATCTCTATATATAAGGGTGTACTTACTGTAGAGGCAGCTGTACAGCATCTACAGGGCCAATGCCCTATCTCTATGTATAAGGGTGTACTTACTATAGAGGCAGCTGTACAGCATCTACAGGGCCGATGCCCTATCTCTACAGATAAGGGTGTACTTACTATAGAGGCAGTTGTATAGCATCTGTGGCGCCCCACTACGTAGGTGCCACAAAAGGGGTACAGTACCAAGAAAAGTGGTGTAGAGTTAACTTGAGTGGGGAAGTGAGTAACGGATAGTTTGCCCCATAGGAAGAAACTCGGGTACCGGAGCACGCACCTGTGAGTACTCTATGTCTCACAGGCAATCCGCAAAACAGGGATATTATAAATACAGCCCTGACTCCCAAAGGTCCCACAAGAGGGAAGCCAGAAGCGCAGTGGTAGCTGCGGCATTCAACAGAAGGTTAACCTGATGGTACAAAAGGGAGAGGAGACAGAACAAGAAACAGCAGGAGGCCAGATCATCTACAGGAGATTAGGCTTCACACTGGGAACAGAATAGAAGGAAGCTCTGGACTTAGTGACTTTGGTGGAGAAGACTCAACAACCTTCAGCCGAGAAGGCTTTCGATAGAGTCCAGTGGTCATTCCTTTTCTGTACTTTGGAGGAGTTCGGGTTCCACGGAAACATACTTGGAAGTATTAAATCAATGTATTCCGAACCTTCAGCGAGGGTTTATTCTAATAATTATCTTTCCCAAAATTTTTATTAACTAACGGAACTAGGCAAGGGTGCCGCTTTCACCGATTCTTTTCACTTTGTTCATTGAACCACTTGCTATTAGTATTAGAAACAACAATAATAGTAAACCCTTCTTGTTTATCTCAAGGAAGAGTTTGATTACACCAGGGAGGATAAAAAAAATTCATATTTAGGAATTTTTATTTCAAAACCTTCCTCGGCCACTATCCAAGAAAATGTAACTTATTCAAATCATTCCAGAATGACTATTTATGTCTGGGCAAAATTGAACTTTTGTGGTTAAGCAGGATTGAAACATTCAAGATGATTTTGCTTCCAAAATTTCACTATATAATTAGGGCCATTCCCTTCTTTATCCCAATAGGTTGGTTTGGGAAATTCCAATCCCAATTGAGGACTTTTATTTGGAATCATAATAAACCTAGGGTTGCTAAGACTTCTCTTGAAAAACATAAAAAGATGGGAGGTTTGGGACATCCCAACCTTTATAATTAATACTTAGCATCAATTCTTAAACTGTCACAAGGACGGTTCCTAGATCCGCTTCATGTACCATGGATAAACATTGAAAAAGCTATTATAAAAAATAAGAATTTACTGGCACTGATTATCGCCCATTTAATAAATCCATCTAAAAACCAACCCAGTTACCCCACTCTGAAGGCAACACTTTCCCCTTGGAGACAATTCTCTCTTAAGGCTACAAAATACTATCCGTTCCTCAAAAAATCCTGATAGAAGTTCTGGAACTTTTAATCCCCAATCTTGATGTCGGGTCATTCCATGTCAAGTGATCCAAAAATGAATATTTTTTTTCCCTGACGTCCTCAGATTTTTTTAATTTTTTTTCTGTATGAAGAACAACTTTATCTAATTACAAAAAAAAAGTTTTGAATTTTTTTTTTATCAGTTAATTTTTTACAGATTTTTAAAGTTTTAAAAAAGCGCGAATTTTGGGCTGGTATGGCTTTACATTTTCTATCATATCTCGGGCTAGAAATAAGATACAGAAACAAAATAAACACCAATCTACTCAGAACTGTCCAGGCTTTCACCAGATATGTCACAAGAGGATCTTTGTTAATATTTTACCCATGTGATCGCAAGCGCAAAACTTTAAAACGCATTTCCGAAAAATCGGCGCGCTTTAAATATTTCAAAAACTGCCCATGTGTCTGCTATGCTCTTAGCCACATCTGTACCAAATTTCAAGTTGGGATCGCAATGGGATCATATTTTAACATATTTTACTAGTAATAGTGTCAATGGGTCATTCCATATCAAGTGATCTAAATATTAATATTTTTTTTTACCTGACGTCTTTAGATTTTTTTTTTTTTTTCCTTTATGAAGTACTACTTTAGTTAATTACAAATTAAAAGTTTAGAATTTTTTTCTTCATCAGTTAATTTTTTACAGATTTTTGAAGTTTAAAAAAAGGGTGAATTTTGGCCTGGTATGACTTTACATTTTTTTATCTCAGGCTAGAAATAAGATAATGAAGTGGGAGAGGCATCATTTTATTCAGAACGGTAACAGCTTTCATTTGATATGTTACAAGACTATGTTTCTTTATATCAAATTCAAACTATTGACGGGCAATTGTGAAAAAATGACTGATTGTGTTCTTGGTGATTTTTGAATTGACACTATAATAGTTAAATATTTTGCACTTAGGTCCAATGAATGCGTCCATGGGGTCAAGCTGGGACAGAGTCATCACAAATTAGCCTTATTTGCAGATGACCTGCTACTTTACATCTCCCAGCCCCTGGTCTCCATCCCTTCGGTCTTAATGGAGTTTGAACGGTTCGGACAATTGAGCGACTTTAAAGTGAATTGCTCCAAAACCGAGGCACTCAATATTTCTTTGCCTGGAGAATTGGTTTCTCATCTATCTAAACAGTTCCCATTTAAATGGAAAGTAGAAACCATTAAGTACTTGGGAGTCCTTATACCAAAAGATCTTAAACAAATATTCAATTTAAATTATCAACCCCTTTTGACTAACGCGGAATCGGCATTTACCTCCTATAGACAATTAAAGCTATCCTGGTTCGGGAGAATAAACGTAGTCAAGATGGATGTCTTGCCCCGACTCTTATATACTTTTCAGACAGTTCCTGTTCTATTGGATAGAGGCTTCCTCTCCAAAATGCAATCTATGATCCTTAGATTTGTCTGGGGGGGCAAGAGGTCCAGATTGCGAATGAATATCCTATCCTTGCCCAAGACCAGAGGAGGGGTTGGAATACCCAACATACGAGCGTACTTTGTGGCTTCCTCTCTTGTTAGAGCTCTAGATTGGCATTATCATGCGTCCTCCAAGAAATGGGTAGGGGTGGAGCAAGAGGGTTTGGGGATTCCGCTGAAACACCTGCTTTGGATTTCCCCTAAAGACTCCACAGACCTAGTACCTTTGACAGACATGACCAGAAACACCTTGAAGGTATGGCACCTAGTGACGAAAACCCTCCGCTTAAACGACAGACTTAGCCCTTTGACTCCCCTTTTTTTCCAACTCATCTTTCCCACCCGGATTTGACAGGCAGAGATTTTTATGTTGGCGGAGTCTGGATGACACCCGAGTAGGACAGACTCTGTCCAGTGGTGGTTTGCCCCCGATGGCAGAGCTACAACTCAAAGAACCTACGAGACCTCTTAAGTGGTTCGAATTTCTCCAATACAGAGCATACTTATATTCAGCTGACCACTCTTGCAGGGTAAGATTGACGCCCAACGTATTGGAGAGGTTATTCCAACTGGAGGCTCCACCGAGGCGCAAAATATCAGTTCTATACCAGGCCTTAGGGTCCATGAGAGAGCAGGGCACCCTTTACTTCCAACGTGCTTGGGAGAGGGAATTGGGGTGTAGCATTTCAGAAGCTAATTGGCAGAAATGCTTTATATTTACTCACTCACTAGCTAGCGCTTGTTCTGCACAAGAAAGAAGCTATAAGCTGCTCACTAGATGGTACTTGTGCCCGACGACACTCCGGAACATGTTCCCTGGAACCCCTGATACCTGCTGGCGCTGTGGGGAAGAGAAGGGTACAATGATACACATTTGTTGGAGTTGTGGGGAAATCCGGCGGTTCTGGTCTGAGGTTTTCAATGCATACGCCCGGATAACAGGTAAACAAGCCGAATGCTGCCCAGAATCGGCAATGTTATCCATTATTCCAGGTCCTATTGGGCTACAGAAGAGGGATATTCTCCGCTTTTGCATCTCGGCTGCTCGTGCTGTGATCCCGAGGTTCTGGAAATCAACCCGGGCTCCATCTCTACTTGATTGGTTCAAAGAGTTGATGGACATATATCGAATGGAGGAGCTCGCAGCTGATGCGTTGGGATCTCGGAACAAATTCTTAGGGATTTGGGTTGAATGGATTCTTTTTCACGACTCTGCAGAATTTAGGAGTATCTTTTCCAGCACAGATAATATGGCTCGACCTCTGGCTGATGGGGAGCCAGTGGGATGAGTACCCTTTCTCCTTCCCATACCTCACCCGTCCCCCCCCCCCTCCTTTTTTTCTTTTTTTCTTACGTGGCTTTTCTTTCCCAGTATAACTTTTTCTAATGGTTTTTGTTTCTCTTCTCTCTCTCTCTTCTTTTCTATCTCTCTTTTCTTCCCATCTGATACATTCAGTCTAGGTATTTCCTTTCTACACCTATACCTTCTAAGAATTCTAGTGAACATTAGACAGGTATCGGAAACTCTGAGCTGTGAGTAGATCATTAATATTTCGGCCTTCCTTTCCGGTACACCAGTCGATAGACTATTCCAACTAGGCCTCAACGGGTAATGACCCACTTGGTCAACCTGTTAGAAGGGGCCAAGTGATAAAAATCATTCTGCTGGGGCTGCTTGTCCCCTTGACATCAGAACATCTCAAAACCCTGAGAAAGGTTGTATACTTGAGTGTTTGGAATTATATTTAGATTGTAGTATATATTGCACCAGAGATAAGCGCAAAAGTAAATTTGCAGCTTATCTTAAAGTTACTAATAACTTTGTGAATTCTCTTTTTGTATATTTTATATGTCTCAAGATTTTGTTAAAAGATTGAATGTATGTCTTTCATATGTTTTTTCAAAATTTAATAAAAATGAGATTAACCATAGTTAAATATTTTAAAATATGATCCCATCACGATCCCAACTTGAAATTTGGTACAGATGTGGCTAAGAGCATAAAAGACACATGGGCGGTTTTGGAAAATTTTTATTAAAACGTTTTTTTCGGAAATGCGTTTCAAAATGTTGCGTTTGCTTTCGCATGGGTAAAAAATTAAAATGAACAAATATACTCTTGTGACATATCTGGTGAAAGCCTGGACAGTTCTGAGTAGAATGGTGTTTATTTTGTTTCTCTATCTTATTTCTAGCCCGAGATAAAAAAATGTAAAGTCATACCAGGCCAAAATTCACCCTTTTTATAAACTTTAAAAATCTGTAAAAAATTAACTGATGAAGAAAAAAATTCCAAACTTTTAATTTGTAATTAACTAAAGTAGTACTTCATAAAGGAAAAAAAAAAAAAAAAATCTAAAGACGTCAGGTAAAAAAAAATATTCATATTTAGATCACTTGATATGGAATGACCCATTGACGCTATTAATAGTAAAATATGTTAAAATATGATCCCATTGCGATCCCAACTTGAAATTTGGTACAGATGTGGCTAAGAGCAAAGCAGACACATGGGCAGTTTTTGAAATATTTAAAGCGCGCCGATTTTTCGGAAATGCGTTTTAAAGTTTTGCGCTTGCAATCACATGGGTAAAATATTAACAAAGATCCTCTTGTAACATATCTGATGAAAGCCTGTATAGTTCTGAGTAGAATGGTGTTTATTTTGTCTCTCTATCTTATTCCTAGCCTGAGTTATGAGGAGAAACGTAAAGGCAGGCAACAGCGAAATTCACACTTTTTCCGAACTTTGAAAATCATTTAAAAAAAAAATACATTTTTTAAAAAATTTTTCTCTTCACATTTTGCATTGTCTGACATGCTATTATCAAATAACAAAATCTCAAAAGAATTAAAAATATAGAGGTAATAATCATTGGTTCACTTGACATGGAATGACCCTGTCTCAGACTGGTCAGACAAGGGAATTCATTATACAAATGACTTCCTTACAGGAGACTCTCTCTCTTCATTTTACTCGCTACAGAACAAATTCTCTCTTCATAGAGATGATAGATCCAAATGGAAACTTATTTCCGATTATTTTACTAAATTTTCACCTAATCTTGCTCTCCCACACATTATATTAGATTTAATTGATTCCCCTGGGAAAGTATCCAACTGGAAAACAAACAACTTTTACAAAATCATTAACCCCTTCCCGACCCTTGGCCCACCATTTGGGCCATGAAAGTCGGTGCATCTCCAACCTATGGCCCAAGGGGTGGGCCACGCAATGATCGTGCTCCTGCGGCGCGTGTGAGCGGGTTAACTCAGGTGTCACCGTTGCTACTGCAAGGTGACAACCTGTAGTTAACCCCAAGGGGGGTGGATTAACCCCCCGTGCCCAGAGCCCCTCCGATTGGCAGTTTCAAACTGAAACTGCAGATCGGAGAAATAAGAGGGATTCCCCCCTCTCCCAGATCTGATTGAAGCTCTCCAATCAGATCTGGAGGGCGGATCAGCGGGTGCCCTCCCCCTACTCAGCCCCCCTGCTCCAGGACACTACAGGGGCCCCCCTTTTCTCCCATCGGCCCCCCCCACCCCTCTGATCATATTTATCTGCCGGCGGATGCACAGCCGGTGCACCCGCCTGTCATCCCTTCCTGCGCCCCCTTCCACCTCCAGACCCCCTGTGTCTTGCTCCCCTCCCTACAGCCCCCCCTGTGTCCGGCTTGCCCCCCCTGCGTCCCCGCCATCCACCCGCCCATCTTCTGTCATTACAATGCATCTGACCGGCAGGCTCATGAGCCTTCCGGTCAGCCTGCAAAGCCCCCTCTCCCCCTGCTCACTCTCCCCCCCCTTCCCCTGCTCACTCACCCCCCCTGCCTAGCCTCCCACCTCTAGCCCCGCTCACCTATTCCGGCGGGCTGCATGCGCCAGTGCACCCGCCCGTCGGCCTCCTCTGCAGCTCCGCTGTGGCACCTCCTCCTCTCAGGGGCTCCTCCTCCTCATCAGTGGGTAAGTATGAATGAATAAATGAATAGATGGATGGGTAAATGGATAGATGGGTGTGTGTGTGCGTGGATGTGTGCATGTGTGGATGTGTGTGTGTGCGTGGATGTCAGCGTGAGTGGATGTCAGCATACGTGGATGTGTGCGTGTGTGGATGTCAGCGTGCGTGGATGTGCGTGCGTGGATGTGCGTGGATGTAGATGTGCGTGGATGTGGATGTCATCGTACGTGGATGTCAACGTGTATGGATGTCAGCGTGCGTGGATGTGTGTGTGCATGGATGCATGCGTGGATGTGTGCGTGCGTGGATGTCAGCGTGCGTGGATGTGCGTGTGTGGATGTCAGCGTGCATAGATGTGCATGGATGTGGATGTGCGTGGATGTAGATGTGCGTACATGGATGTAATCGTGCATGGATGTCAACGTGGATGTATGCATGCGTGGATGTGTGCGTGCGTGGATGTGTGCATGCGTGGATGTGTGCATGCGTGGATGTGTGCATGCGTGGATGTGCATGCATGGATGTGGATGGGCGTGCATGGATGTGGATGAGTGTGCGTGGATGTCAGTGTGCGTGTATGTCAGCGTGCGTGGATGTGAGTGCGTGGATGTGCGTGGATGTAGATGTGCGTGCGTGGATCTGGATGTCATCGTGCGTGGATGTCAACGTGAATGTGTGCGTGCGTGGATGTGTGCTTGCGTAGATGTGTGCGTGGATGTGCGTGCATGGATGTGCATGCGCGGATGTAGATGAGCGTGCGTGGATGTCAGCGTGCGTGGATGTCAGCGTGCGTGGATGTCAGCGTGCATGGATGTCAGCGTGCGTGGATGTCAGCGTGCATGGATGTCAGCGTGCATGGATGTCAGCGTGCGTGGATGTCAGCGTGCGTGGATGTGCGTATGTGCGTGGATGTAGATGTGCGTGCATGGATGTGGATGTCATCGTACGTGGATGTCAACGTGCATGGATGTCAGCATGCGTGGATGTGTGTGTGCATGACTGCATGCGTGGATGTGTGCGTGGATGTCAGCGTGCGTGGATGTGCGTGTGTGGATGTCAGCGTGCATAGATGTGCGTGGATGTGCGTGGATGTAGATGTGCGTACGTGGATGTAATCGTGCATGGATGTCAACGTGGATGTGTGCGTGCGTGGATGTGTGCATGTGTGGATGTGTGCATGCGTGGATGTGCATGCATGGATGTGGATGAGCGTGCGTGGATGTCAGTGTGCGTGGATGTCAGCGTGCGTAGATGTGAGTGCGTGGATGTGCGTGGATGTAGATGTGCGTGCGTGGATCTGGATGTCATCGTGCGTGGATGTCAACGTGGATGTGTGCGTGCGTGGATGTGTGCTTGCGTGGATGTGTGCGTGGATGTGCGTGCATGGATGTGCATGCGCGGATGTAGATGAGCGTGCGTGGATGTCAGCGTGCGTGGATGTTAGCGTGCGTGGATGTCAGCATGCGTGGATGTCAGTGTGCATGGATGCGTGCGTGAATGTGTGCGTGAGTGTGTGCGTGCGTGGATGTCAGCGTGTGTGCGTGGATGTCAGCGTGTGTGCGTGGATGTCAGCGTGCGCGCGTGGATGTGTGCGTGCGCGCGTGGATGATGGGTGCATAGGTGGATGGATGGGTGCAAGAAGGGATCAAGTGTCCTCTTATTGTAGTCTCTGGGATCAAAGTCATGGTGCACTGTATGACAGATCATTGTCATACAGTGCACCATAACTCTGACCCCAGAGGCTGTAGGAAGAGGACACTTGATCCCTTGCTGCAGTCTCTGGATTGAGCAGAGGCGATTGAGCGTCGTGGGACCTTCGTTGTGGACTACTTTGGATCTTTATAATAAAGATGGAGTCCGAATTTTGTTTGTGTTAATTTTTTTCAAATAAAAAGATTTTTCTCTGTGTGTATTTTCTGGCTATTTACCAGAGATTCCTAATGGCGGGTCTAACATTGGCCCTATATTATGAATCTTGGGCTTAGTGCCAGCTGCCAATAAAAAGCTGGCATTTACCCCTCTATTACCCAATTTGCCACCGGCACCAGGGCAACTGGAAGAGTCTGGGTACAGCGCCAAAAAATGGCGCTTCAATGAATGCGCCATTTTCTGCAATTCGCAGCATGGGAGGCCCAGAACACTTGGGCCTCTCCATGCTGCGGATTCCAGCCCCCAGCTGCCTAGTTGTACCTGGCTGGACCAAAAATATGACGGAGCCCCACGCAATTTTTTTTCTAGAATTAGTTCTAGAAAAAATAAAAAAATATTTTGCTGTGTTTTTTGTTGCCAGCCAGGTGAAACGAGGCAGCTGGGGGTTGGTGGCAATCCGTAGCTGCCAAGTTGTACCTGGCTGGACCAAAAATATGGCGGAGCCCCACGCCATTTTTTTTTTTCTAGAATTAGTCCTAGAAAAAAAAAAAAAGGGCTTCGCTGTATTTTTGGTTGCCAGCCAAGTACAACAAGGCAGCTGGGGGTTGCTGGTAGTCCGTAGCTTCCATGTTGAACCTGGCTGGACCAAAAATATGGCGAAGCCCCACATCATTTTTTTTTATTACTTCTACCAATAAAATGACAAGGAGCTTTGCCTTATTTTTGGTTGCCAGCCAGGTACAACTTGGCAGTTGGGGGGCTGCAATCCTCATCGTGGAGAGACCCAAATGTTGTGACCCCCCCACGCTGCAAATTGCAACCCACCCCAGAAAATAGCACATTAGAAGCGCCATTTTCTGTTGTTGTACCCCAATTCTTCCAGTTGCCCTTGTGCTGGTGGCAATCCTGGTGGCACACAGGAGCACTCCATACGTGACATGGTGTCCGCTAACAAGTTGAATGGAAAATTAGCTCCAATTATTAGCGGACACCATGTTGCGTATGGAAAGCCCGTGTGTGCCTAAACATTGAAGTTCCCTCACAAGTGACCCCATTTTGGAAACTAGACCCCCCAAGGAACGTATCTAGATGCATAGTGAGCACTTTGAACCAAGTGCATCACAAATTAATGCATAAAATAAAAAAGTTCTTTTTTTTTTTCCACAAAAAATTTATTTTTTCATTTTTACGGATCAATTTGTGAAGCACCTGGAGGTTCAAAGTGCTCACTATGCATCTAGATACATTGCTTGGGGGGTCTAATTTCCAAAATGTTGTCACTTGTGGGGGAGATCTAATGTTTAGTCACACAGCGGCTCTCCATAAGCAACATGGTGTCCGCTAACAATTCCAATTGTTAGCGGACACCATGTCGCGTTTGGAGAGCCCCTGTGTGCCTAAACATTGGACCTCCCCCACAAGTGACACCATTTTGGAAACTAGACCCCCCAAGCAATGTATCTAGATGCATAGTGAGCACTTGAATCCCCAGGTGCTTCCCAAATTGATCCGCAAAAATTAAAAAAAAAATGTTTTGTGGAAAAAAAGTACTTTTTCATTTTTACGGATCAATTTGTGAAGCACTTGGGGGTTCAAAGTGCTCACTATGCATCTAGATAAGTTCCTTGGGGGGTCTAGTTTCCAAAATGGGGTCACTTGTGGGGGAGCTCCAATGCTTAGGCACACAGGGGCTCACCAAACGTGACATGGTGTCCACTAACAGTTTGAATGGAAATCAGCTCAAATAGTTAGCGGACACCATGTCACGTTTGGAGAGCCCCTGTGTGCCTAAACATTGGATCTCCCCTACAAGTGACCCCATTTTGGAAACTAGACCCCCCAGGGAACTTATCTAGATGGGTAGTGAGCATATTGAACCCCCAGATGCTTTACAAATTAATGAAAAAAAAATTTGTGGGAAAAAAAGTACTTTTAAATTTTTACAGATCAATTTGTGAAGCACCTGGGGGTTCAAAGTGCTCACTATGCATCTAGATATGTTCCCTGGGGGGTCTAGTTTCCGAAATGGGGTCACTTGTGGGGGAGCTCCAATGCTTAGGCACACAGGGGCTCTCCAAAGGCGACATGGTGTCTGCTAACAATGCAAAAATTATATCGACCTAAATTTAATACTAGCATGAAGCCCAATATGTCACGAAAAAACATTCTCAGAATCGCTAGGATCGGTTGAAGCGTTCCAGAGTTATAACCTCATAAAGGGACACTGGTCAGAATTGCAGAAAATGCCAAGGTCTTTAGGGTCAAAATAGGCTGGGCCCTGAAGAAGTCGAATTATCTAATCTTTCCTTTTTTGCTACATGGGAGGAGGAATTGGGGATTCGTTTGGACCTTCAAAAAATGACCAAAACCATTGCCATCACATATTCTTCCTCAGTATGTGCTACTATGCTTGAATCATTTTATCAATTATTATCAAGATGGTACTGGACTCCCAACAAATTGAACCGTATTAATCCCTCTCTTCCTCCCACCTGCTGGAGAGATTGTGGGAATATTGGTACTGTATCTCATATCTTTTGAGATTGTTCTAAGTTACTTAAATTTTGGTCTGATGTAAAATCCCTCATAATTGATACCACAGGAGTTAATGTTACTATTTTACCACAGATGGCTCTTCTATCTATTGGGATTGAAGATCTCCCAAAAAATGTAAGATACATTATCTCACATATCCTTCTCACCCTCAAGATCCTTATCACATCTAGATGGAATAAAAAGGAACCTCCCACTATAACACAACTGATTGATCGCACATCTCATCATAGCGTGTATGAACATAACTTTGCCATCAGAAACAATAACTTTCCCATATATCTGGAACGTTGGGACACTTGGCTTATTGATTATTCACCAGCTTTACTGAACAAGGTCAATTGACGTACTTTAGCATTCATCTCTTCTTTTTTTTTAACCAAGTTTTGTTTTTCTTCATGTTTGTTTAATTATTACTAAGCTATTGCGCTCAGATTATTTTCTTGATCATTTCGATTTTTTATCTTTCCAATGTTATGGATACCTGTGTATGACCATCATTGTAACTTGTCCCTTAAATGTTTGTATTGTGGATATGATCTTTCCCTTTTCCCCCCTTCCCTCTTACCTTTGTTCTTAAAAAATTCTAATAAATATATTTGGAAACAGAATGGAAGGAAAAGAAAGGAACATAAAAGAGGGTTCCATCTGCAGCCAGAAATCCCAATTGCAGCCTGGAGCATTCGCCAGAATACCATCTAGTGAACTGTTGAACTGAAAGCTGAAAGAAAGTGTTCAAGTAAAGTTAATCGGTGAAGTGAAGCTTTGACTCTGTATCCTTTAAGATATAAACTGTTTGCTTTTCAGCATCACTGCCCCGGTGGTCCAGTCCCGCCTGTGGGGACTATTCCATCCAAGCCGCAATACCATTGACCACCGGAGGACTGTGGCGGCGCTGTTGAACATCACCAGACTCAGCAGGTGGCGTCACGACTAAGACAACTTGTAAATATCCCCATTAAATAGAAATTCCCCGAAAGGAACAAACTTTTCAGTTGTCCTCCAGGACCACGGCTCCGGGATGGCCATCCGTGAATTCCCTGACTAGAAGAGGAGAGAAGCCCAAGAGCTGAGTACCCCACAGCCCTGGGTGCGCGACACATCTACAGGGCCGATGCCCTCTCTCTACAGATAAGGGTGTAATTTCTATAGATGTAGCTGTACAGCATCTACAGGGTTGATGCCCTATCTCTATAGATAAGGTTGTACTTACTATAGATGCAGCTGTACAACATCTACAGGGTTGATGCCCTATCTCTACGGATAAGGGTGTACTTACTTTAGATGCAGCTGTACAGCATCTACAGGGCCGATGTCCTATCTCTACAAATAAGGGTGTACTTACCATAGAGGCAGCTGTACAGCATCTACAGGGCTGATGCCCTATCTCTACAGATAAGGGTGTACTTACTATAGATGCAGCCATACAGCATCTACAGGGCCGATGCCCTATCTCTACAGATAAGGGTGTACTTACTTTAGATGCAGCCGTACAGCATCTACAGGACCAATGCCCTATCTCTACAGATAAGGGTGTACTTACTATAGAGGCAGCTGTACAGCATCTACAGGGCCAATGCCCTATCTCTATAGATAAGGGTGTACTTACTATAGATGCAGCTGTACAGCATCTACAGGGCCGATGCCCTATATCTATAGATAAGGGTGTACTTACTATAGATGCAGCCATACAGCATCTACAGGGCCGATGCCCTATCTTTATAGATAAGGGTGTACTTACTATAGAGGCAGCTGTACAGCATCTACAGGGCTGATGCCCTATCTCTACAGATAAGGGTGTACTTACTATAGAGGCAGCCGTACAGCATCTACAGGGCTGATGCCCTATCTCTACAGATAAGGGTGTACTTACTATAGAGGCAGCCATACAGCATCTACAGGGCCGATGCCCTATCTCTACAGATAAAGGTGTACTTACTATAGGTGCAGCTGCACAGCATCTACAGGGCCGATGCCCTATCTCTATAGATAAGGGTGTACATACTATAGAGGCAGCTGGTACAGCATCTACAGGGCCGATGCCCTATCTCTATATATAAGGGTGTACTTACTATAGAGGCAGCTGTACAGCATCTACAGGGCCGATGCCCTATCTCTACAGATAAGGGTGTACTTACTATAGAGGCAGCTGTACAGCATCTACAGGGCTGATACCCTATCTCTACAGATAAGGGTGTACTTACTATAGAGGCAGCTGTACAGCATCTACAGGGCCGATGCCCTATCTCTATAGATAAGGGTGTACTTACTATAGAGGCAGCCGTACAGCATCAACAGGGCTGATGCCCTATCTCTATATATAAGGGTGTACTTACTATAGAGGCAGCTGTACAGCATCTACAGGGCTGATGCCCTATCTCTATAGATAAGGGTGTACTTACTATAGAGGCAGCCGTACAGCATCTACAGGGCCGATGCCCTCTCTCTATAGATAAGGGTGTACTTACTATAGAGGCAGCCGTACAGCATCTACAGGGCTGATGCCCTATCTCTACAGATAAGGGTGTACATACTATAGAGGTTCTTATACACTGATATTAAAGAACACACAATTTCCCTAATGTTAAGGTCATTGTCTTGTCCTATGTGACAATATTCTAACATGAGTAAATTTGCTGTATTTTAAGTTTATTTCAGAAATTGAATATATTCTAAATCTCAGAATAAAAATGTAACTGAGATCAATGAAAAAGACACTGATCAAAATTAGAGAACACTCAGAGACCTGCAAATGATCGATGTTAATCTGCACCTGGTGCTAATTTCCTTAGTTATCTAACACACCCTATGTAACTGGCAGCCTAACTTTCCAGTTTGCACTCACTTTTCCGGTCCAAAACGACTGAAACTCTCCGGCATCAGGTTGTCCAGATGATGGCACGGGATCACCCTATCACCAAAGCAACAGAAGTTGGTCGTTCGAAATCTGATTTCTAGAATATTCCATCTTTACAACATCACAAATTCTTTCAAGTCCCCCAAGAAGGCTGGTCACCCTCAAATGACAAATGCAAGAGAGGACAGGACAACGCTGATATGGTATGCAAAAAAGTGGGCATCCCCATGGGATACCAGAAGAATAATGTGTTTCATGCAAACACTGTGATTTCATTGTATATTGTATATTATTATACCTGCTAACAGGCAGCACTGAAAGGGTTAATTGCCCCCCTCCCTTTGCAGAAACGTCTTATGGCAGTGGTGTAATGACTGCAGCTGTAAAAGAATCATATGCAGGAGGAGGGACAAACCTCAGCTACAGTGTGGAATAGTGAGAGTCAGGGTAGGAGAGGGGAGTAGATGAAACATGTTGGGAAACATGTTGTTCATTGAAAAATTGGGGAAAGACTGAACCCAAAGTAAAGCAGTCAGTGACAGGTGGTGGAGGAGGTGCGATGATTTGGGGAATGTTTTCGGCTGCAGGGGTGGGACCTCTCGTACAGATACATGGCAGAGTGATTACAATGTGGATGAGAACCTTCTTCACAACACGCGGTTCCTTAATTGCGTTCAGCCTCAATCAGCAGCAATATTCATGCAGGAAAAGGTCCTCTGTTACACAGCAAAATGGGTTAAGCAGTTCCTTGAAACAGAATATATTGAAACGATTAAATGGCCGCTGTGAGTCCTAATCTAAACCCAATAGAAACCTCTGGAAAACCCTTGATGACAAAGTTATTGCCAAGAAACCCACAAGAGCCTCAGAACTGTGCAAGAGACTGGAAGAAGAGTGGAGGTAAATCCCCCCTGAGCAGAGAGAGAGCAGTCATGTCCTGTGGCCTCAGATGTGCTGATGTCATTCACAACAAAGGCTTGTACAAAGCAAAGGGCTGCACACAGCAAAGGTCTGTATAAAACAAAGGCCTGTACAAAGCAAAGGTCTGTATAAAGCAAAGGCCTGTACAAAGCAAAGGGCTGTACAAAGCAAAGGGCTGTACAAAGCAAAGGGCTGTACAAAGCAAGGGCCTGCACACAGCAAAGGTCTGTATAAAACAAAGGCCTGTACAAAGCAAAGGTCTGTATAAAGCAAAGGCTTGTACACAGCAAAGGCCTGTACAAAGAAAAGGTCTGTATAAAACAAAGGCCTGTACAGAGCAAAGGCCTGCACACAGCAAAGGTCTGTATAAAACAAAGGCCTGTACAAAGCAAAGGTCTGTATAAAGCAAGGATTCTTGGAAGTAGAGACGGCACTCGCCCAGGTCTTAGTCGGTGTATTTTAATTAGGGAACGTGTACATCAAAGCAGGGAGGGGGAGGACAGAGCTACTGACGACGGCACCGTTTCGCGCTTGTGCGCTTCCACGGGTCAGTATAAAGCAAGGGCCTGCACACAGCAAAGGTCTGTATAAAACAAAGGCCTGTACAAAGCAAAGGTCTGTATAAAGCAAAGGCTTGTACACAGCAAAGGCCTGTACAAAGAAAAGGCCTGTACAAAGCAAAGGGCTGTACAAAGCAAGGGCCTGCATACAGCAAAGGTCTGTATAAAACAAAGGCCTGTACAAAGCAAAGGGCTGTACAAAGCAAAGGCCTGCACACAGCAAAAGTCTGTATAAAACAAAGGTCTGTACAGAGCAAAGGTCTGTATAAAGCAAAGGCCTGTACACAGCAAAGGCCTGTACAAAGCAAAGGGCTGTACAAAGCAAAGGCCTGCACACAGCAAAGGTCTGTATAAAGCAAAGGCCTGTACAAAGCAGAGGCATGTACAAAGTAAAGGCCTGCACACAGTAATGGTCTGTTCACATTAAAGGCCTATTGACAGCAAAGGCCTGCACAAAGCAAATGCCTGTACACTTCCTACTGATTGAAACAAAAATGAGTGTACACCTCATGTGTAACCCTAATGGGTGTTCAACACTCTATTAATCACTAAATCAACAACAAACCCAAACATAAGTGTGAACAGAACCCAAGTAAAGTATGGAGAGAAAACAATTGTTCTTATGCAAAAATATAAATGTTTAATAGCGAATACTTCTCACAAGAGACACAGGATCCAACCCATCGTACAGATACAGGTTATGTAGGACACACAAAGCAGTTTGGGGGAGACACGAGGTGCGAGGGTCCACCAACACCTTTAACAAAAAGTCACAGCCCCCTGAGGAAGTATTGAACACGTTTCGTGGCTCCTCCCTGGCACTGGGGGTGCCGCTATACACCGGTCTGGGTAGGAATTCTTGTTTTTATACCTGTGGCTAAGGTCACAGTTATTACTTGGAAAATCTTTACTTATTTATGTTGGTATATAGGATTAACCCATATATGCTGTTACTGTCAGGAATATTTACTGCCATTAGTGCAATATGGGAGTTAATCACTGCTCTACTTTACCACATGAGAACCTGTAGTTATTGTATTCCAGCTGTTGTAAATATGTGATTTTACCACCTGTGTAACTCGGCCATTGAAGGTGTTGGTGGACCCTCGCACCTCGTGTCTCCCCCAAACTGCTTTGTGTGTCCTACATAACCTGTATCTGTACGATGGGTTGGATCCTGTGTCTCTTGTGTATGAAACATTTATATTTTTGCATAAGAACAATTGTTTTCTCTCCATAACTTACAGTATTTGGGTCCTGTTCACACTTATGTTTGGGTTCGTTGTAGATTTACTTTCTACTGGTTGGTGACTGCTGTAACCTTCACAACATTTGTCTATAGTCATTGCTGTTCTCTAATTATCATCATCACGTTTTGTGTAAAATAAAAGTTTTAAGTTGATATAGGTTATTTTGGCAAACCCTGTTCTAGTGGCCTGGAGATCCCATATACAAAAACCACCAAATATTCACCAATGTAGATCACATTCTGTCTGAAAAATCAAGTGATCAGAAATTGCTCTCTAATTTTGATCCCCAGTGTATAGCAGATTCTCGACTTATCATCTATAGACGTAGATAGAAATGTAGAAATTATAAAGACCATAAAATAGCTAACGCTCTGTCACACCCCGGGGACTGGGGTACTCGGAACCGAGCCCTGTCGTCTTCCAGGGCGGCGGGATGTCACGGTGACGTGACCCGACTCCGTGGTCCCAGGTGCGGCAATAACTGGCAACAATGAGAAAAGAAGAAAAAGGGGAATAAAGTTTACGTGAAGATAGTTTGCGACGCCACATGTGGTTTGTGGACAGTATGGACACCGATGCCGTCCGTGCCTCTGGGGATGATGATGTTGGCAGCAGCCGAGATGGTAAGCCCTCCATGGGTAAGGCTTGGTTCCCCAGGGCAGGTGTAGAAGTGAAGTATTTTGGATGCAGCTCTCAGCCTCTCCTGGCAATTTCCCCCTGCGGCTAGAATATCAGTGTGCGGCTCTGCAGGCGAACCTCCACTGTCAGCACACAAATAAGTCTCACATGCAAATCCTGAGTTCACTGGGTACTTTACTGGAATCCACTTGAGGAAGACGTCCTGAGCGTCGAAACATGTTGTGGGAGAGGACCTAGTGTGATTTGAACAATAAACTTACAGGTAAAATACTTGTTGAAGTGTAGCTGTCTTCATATCCCAGCGCTCACCCAAACATCACTTTATTCCATTACCTGCATTTCCATCTCCCTATGGGGAGAGCGGTGGAGCAGCTCCGGAGGAGAAGACAAACCTAACAGAGGAGAGGAAAACACGTGAGGGATCACGTGCAATTACACAGGCGGACACCGAGGAAAAAGGGAAAGAAATCCACCCCGTCTAGAGAGAGACCCCGTGCACTCACTACGAGAGCCCCCCTGTTGTGCGGACAGCACAACAGGAAAAGGTGAGTGTAACGGTGACTTAACAGAGGGTGGATATAAAACATAAAACAGCGTGGCGCAACCAATTTCTATATCTCATTACTACCATGTCAACAGGGCTGGCTCCCTGGTGTCGACCGAATCCCACGGTGGCCCCTTTGGTTTGGGTGCGCCGTATAGTAATACGTCACTCCGTATAATAATGTCCATCCGCCTCTCCTCAGTACTTAGCTCAGGACCCGGACGGCCATTCGGTGGCACAGGCCACCGGGCCCGGGTTCTTTCTCACAGGTGTTAAGAGTTTCTTAGCTTTTTAAGTGTTTCTGCTTGGGAGTCCGGTTTCTACTCCTCTCACAGCTCGCCTGTGCTCACTCCTCGAGCTCTCCCAACTTAGGTTTTAATCTAGTTCCTCCACCACTTTCCCGGATTCTCTACCTTCTCTGCATGCTCCACTCAATTTCCCCCCACTATCCCTTACCCGACATGCAGTACTAGGTCTGGGGATTGGGGGATGTGTTGGGTGTTAGTGTGAGGTGGCTAGCTTACCTGTCCCAGCTGTAGTACCTTCCTGTGGCCACTGGTCTGCAGGGGCACCACACTTCCCCGGAGCAAAACTTGGCCCGTCTGCGCTAAGACCCGGCACAGGTGACACACAACTCAAAAGATTTTTTATGCAGTAAACCAAAACATTTGCAACATATTTACATTTGTTTTCTTCCCATCCGGGAGGCGCAATTATAAACGTTACTTAATAAAATTCTTCTATCGGCTATAAAAATAAAATAATAGAAAAGTGCAAAAATTTTTAAACAGTTACAGTTCCGCGAATGTCAGGGCGGGTTTACACATTGCGATATCGGCGTCTAATTTCAATGAAAAGTCACGTGGTTCGATCGTTGGAGCCGATATCGTTCCTGCGTTGTACGGTGTGAACGTCCAATACGATGCAGGAACGATGTCAACACGATATCGGGGATTGAATGAGCGTGCTCTGCAATGCTCCAATATTGAATGGAGATTGGAGTCGGATCGTGCTGTGTGACAGCCCAACTATGATGTGAAGTTCAACGTCACCCATTCACTCCCATGTTAAATGGTCGTTCCTGGTTTGGGGGGCGTAGACATCGTACGGACGTTGGATTCCTAAATCGCAAGGTGTAAACCTCCGATGCGATGCAGGAGAAACGTGCACTAAATGCGCACTCCCGCGTCATTGAATTGTGATATCGCAACGATATTGAAACGTGTAAACCCACCCTGACTCTCCTGCGGTCTCGTTGGCTTCGGGAACCCACCACCAGAAAAACCCTTTTACATACCCTGGGCATGGCGACAGGGACTTCACAGACCGATTCTTCGGCTGCGTCAGTGAGTTTTTGAGCGGTGCGGTCCAAGTGCAAAACATTCACATTATTAAAGGCATGATAAATTAGTTATAAAACCAATAGAGTGTACACCGTGGTACACTAACTATATACAAGAAAGTTCATGTCTGGGTCGTTGCGACAATACACTCCTTCACCAGTCACTCCAAATTAAACTAAGAGCATGGGGTACCCAAGTAAGAATGAGTTAGACAAGGTATCTGGTTCAATCTCAGTGCATGCTCAGCAACGGTCACATCAACTGAGATTGATACCTTGTCTGACTCATTCTTACTTGGGTACCCCATGCTCTTAGTTTAATTTGGAGTGACTGGTGAAGGAGTGTATTGTCGCAACGACCCCGACACTCAATGTCCTTTATCATAATGTCTTTTAACACAAATAACAAGGGGGACATTCTACCAGAAAGCTTTATTTACAATTTGCAAGTCTATACCTGTCCAGGCTTAAGGGCCAGTTACACGCTCCAATATCTCAGCGAACCGACCAACGATCCGACTTGACCTGGATCACTTGAATGACGCTCAATGATCGCTGATGAGGTGTCACGCGTACAGATATCGTGAGCGATGCAGCAACTATTCTGCGTCAAGCGAATGATACTTGTGATCATTTGGTCACCTACGTCCTTCAGTTCTGAATAGGCGAAATTGTAAACGAGATCGTTATCATGGTGTCACACACGACGATGCAGCAGGTCGAATGTATGATCAATGACAGATTTATGGACATGTTCATAAAGCTGCGATCAACGATCAGCCGACTTATCATTGGTCGTATCTATGTGTCACACGCAACGACGTCGTAACGACGTCGTTGTTCTGCCCCAATACCCGTGACATACCAATGATATAGTTCGCCCTTTACGGTTTCCTCCCTTATTCAGGAGGTCCATGGAGGGGATTTCCACCTGTTCGGTACCGCCGCTGTTGGTTCCTTCGAACCCTCCGGGTCAGAGCGTTCTCTTGGGTTCGATGCATCAGCTACTCCATTTCAACCACCTACGGAGTCATCAAGAATTCAGAAATCCGCATGGTGGGGGTGTGCCGGAGCTGACTAACTGGTGGATTCCCCACCTCGGTGGGCGCATTAAAGTGCAGGGGCTGATTACCTGGTGAACTCTCAGCACCAAGGGGAGGGAGCCGACGACATGTTGGGGCAACACGACACACCGGGACCCAATGTTCCCCCCACGGTCCTGGTGTGACACCCCTGCGTCCAGGGCGGCCACAGGGTGAACTGCAGCCAAGTAAGGTAGAGACGGTTGTCTAAAAAAACACTCACAGGTACACACACTGACCCTACGCCTCGGACTCCAGGTTAGGCAAGGGGTAGCAGGGGTTAAGAGTAGTGTGGCTGGAGCGTAGATCAGCACTAATCCAGTGGGTGGCACCATAGATAAAAACATGGGAGCACCAGTTGCAAGGAGAGAAGAGTAGAAGAAGAAGCTAGTTAGAGAGAGGCAGATTCCCAGGAGGATGGGCTCCTTGGAGGACGCAGAATCCTGGAGGCCATGTGCCTTGGAGAGAAAGCTCGCTCCATAGCCGGAAGCGAGGGAAGAGCCACAGTTTGACAGAGGAAGAGTGGGAGGACAAGGGCCCGGCAGCCGCACATACCTTAGCTGACCGGAGGAACCCTGAAGCTGAGAGACAGTGAGGACGAGGGAGCCTGGTGATCCTACAGCCATTCCTAGGATACTGGAGGCTACGCCGCTACAGCCAGAGAGCCAGCTCTGTAGAGGTGACCGGGGGCACTCTGAGACCCTAATCACAGGACACCCCGGCGTGGGGCAGGTAGTCTACGACCTGCAGCCTACCTACCACCACGGACTAGAAACACAGCCATCAGACTAGGGCTAGTGACCCTGACAGAGAGGGAATAATCACACAAAAACCCGTGAAGACCAGACCGAACCAGTGAGTGAGAAGACAGAGAGAAAGGAAAGGGCCTGAAAGGACTTGAGGGAAGCAATGCAGAGGAGCTGCCTGAGCTGCATCACTCAGTTAACTGGAGCAGAGCTAAAGTGTGAGAACTGTAACTTGGAAGAGCTGAAAGAACTGTAACCTGTTGTGAACTGCTGATAAAGAACCTTAAGTAAAGTACCCAGTAAGCTCACCACTGCTTGAGACGGTTTGCTTCCAGCGTCGCAACAAAGTCCCACCTGAAGAGCCGGAGACTGCTTTCCACACATGATGGCTGGAGAAGCTGCAGCAGCGAAGTAAGTGTCTTGCACAGAGCACAATCCCTCACCAGGCCCCTCCATCACCACTACACCTGCCCTGGGGACCCTCAGCCCTACCTGAGGAGGGCATACCATCCACGCTGCCCTAAGTCACAGTCCCCAGCATGAATACGGCAGCGGTGGTTCTCCCAACACAAATGGGAGATGTTTATTAGCATCCTGAATAGGACCTGTGCACAATATATACCCTATGGGAATAAGCATGCTAGAAATAGGAGGAAACCACTATGGCTAAATAAAGCGGTAAGAAGTGCAATATGTGACAAAAAGAAAGCATTTAGGGAATTAAAGCGAGTAGGTAGTGATGAGGCATTAAATAAATACAGAAAATTAAATAACATTTGTAAAAAGCAAATCAAGGCAGCAAAGATTGAGACAGAGAGACTCATTGCCAGAGAAAGTAAAAAGAATCCCAAAATATTTTTTAACTACATAAATAGTAAGAAACTAAAAAATGATGGTGTTGGCCCCTTTAAAAAAAGTCTGGGTGAAATGGTGGATGAGGATGAGGAAAAAGCCAATATGCTAAATGACTTTTTTTCAACAGTATTTACACAAGAAAATCCCATGACAGACAATATGATCAGTGATAACAAAAAGTCTCAATTAAATGTCACCTGCTTAACCCAAGAGGAAGTACGGCATCGTCTAAAAATCACTAAAATTGACAAATCCCCGGGCCCGGATGGGATACACCCCAGAGTGCTGCAGGAATTAAGTACTGTCATAGATAGACCATTATTTTTAATATTTAAGGATTCCATAATAACAGGGTCTGTGCCACAGGACTGGCGTATAGCAAATGTGGTGCCAATATTCAAAAAGGGGACAAAAACTGAACTTGGAAATTATAGGCCAGTAAGCTTAACCTCTACTGTGGGTAAAATCCTAGAGGGTTTTCTAAGAGATGATATACTGGAGTATCTGAAGAAAAATAACCTCATGACCCATTATCAATATGGTTTTACTAGGGACCGTTCCTGTCAAACTAATCTGAAAAGCTTCTATAAAGAAGTAAGTTCTGGACTGGACCAAAGAAATGCAGTGGATGTGGTGTATATGGACTTTTCAAAAGCTTTTGATACGGTGCCACACAAAAGGTTGATACATAAAATGAGGGCAATGGGGATAGGGGAAAATATGTGTAAGTGGGTTAAGAACTGGCTTAGTGATAGGAAACAAAGGGTGGTCATTAATGGAACACACTCAGAATGGGTCACAGTTATTTATTAATGACCTTGTAGGGGCATACAGAGTAGAATCTCAATATTTGCAGATGACACTAAACTCTGCAGGGTAATCAATACAGAGGAGGACAATTTTATATTATAGGAGGATTTATGTAAACTAGAAGCTTGGGCTGATGAATGGCAAATGAGCTTTAATGGGGATAAATGTAAGGTCATGCACTTGGGCAGAGGAAACAAAAGGTATAATTTTGTGCTTAATTGTAAAACAGTGGGCAAAACTGTCACTGAAAAAGACCTGGGTGTATGGGTAGATGACAAACTCACATTTAGTGGCCAGTGTCAGGCAGCTGCTGCAAAGGCAAATAAAATAATGGGATGCATTAAAAGAGGCATAGATGAGGAGAACATACACTACTACACCGTCGAAACATGTCGTGGCGGATGGAGGATTTCTAATAAAAGGACTTTCCACAAGCAGGGTCCCTGGCCTTAATTAGAGCGCCCTACAGGAGACCGTGCTTTTGAATTCACATACCTGTGCATTTGATAACCTCCCAACCTATCCATCTGCATCAACGACTGCGCCCTTTCCCCAGTCCCCCAAGCCAAGTGCCTCGGGGTAATCCTCGACTCCTCCCTATCCTTCAAACCCCACATCGAGGCCCTCACCACATCCCTCCGGCTCCAGCTCAAGAACATCTCACGGATCCGCTCCTTCCTCACCCACGACACCGCTAAAACACTCATCCATGCTCTTATCATCTCCCGCCTTGACTACTGCAACCTCCTTCTCAATGGCCTCCCGGCTAACTCCCTCACACCTCTCCAGTCTATCCTCAACTCCGCTGCCCGACTCATCTATATGTCCTCCCGCTACTCCCCTGTCTCCCCCCTCTGCCAAGCCCTTCACTGGCTCCCCGTCTCCAAGAGATCCCAATTCAAAACACTAACCATGACGTACAAAGCCATACACAACCTGGCCCCACCATACATCTCCGACCTGGTCTCCCGATACCTACCCTCACGCAACCTCCGCTCCTCCCAAGAACTCCTCCTCTGCTCCCCCTCATCACCTCTTCACACAACCGAGTTCAGGACTTCTCCCGGGCATCTGCCTTACTCTGGAACTCCCTACCCGAACACGTCAGACACTCTCCTACCCTGAGTAACTTCAAGTGTCACCTGAAGACTCACCTGTTCCGTCAAGCCTACAACCTGCCATGAGACCCAGGCGAACGCCCCATACCTGACATTCCCCATCCTACTGTATCCTAACCCACCCCTCATAGACTGTGAGCCCTCGTGGACAGGGTCCCTGCCCCTCCTGTACCTGTACGTCCTGATCGCCTAGATTTAGTGTACTTGTTCTTGTCTCCCTCATCCTCATGTAAAGTGCCATGGAACCCAATGGCGCTATATAAATAAATAATAATAATAATAATAATAATAATTAACACCTGTGCAATACTAAGGAAATCGTGAAATCCTGCACTGTTGGCGGCCCTCGAGGCCTGGAGTTGGGGACCTCTGATGTAGGAGGGCAGGGACTGTACTAAAAGGTTCTCTCTCACTGAAGTTCCCCTTTTAAGCCCATTTATGTTTCTCCATAAGATAGTAATATAGTACACATTTCATCTCCTCATACACAGTATAATGTCCTCACCGTACATTCCCCCACACACAGTATGATGTCCTCACCGTACATTCCCCCCACACACAGTATGATGTCCTCACAGTACATTCCCCACACACACAGTATGATGACCTCACAGTACACTCCCCACACACAGTATGATGTCCTCACAGTACATTCCCCACACACAGTATGATGTCCTCACAGTACATTCCCCCACACACAGTATGATGTCCTCACAGTACATTCCCCCCACACACAGTATGATGTCCTCACAGTACACTCCCCCACACACAGTATGATGTCCTCACAGTACATTCCCCCCACACACAGTATGATGTCCTCACAGTACATTCCCCCCACACACAGTATGATGTCCTCACAGTACATTCCCCCCAGACACAGTACGATGTCCTCACAGCACATTCCCCACAGACAGTACGATGTCCTCACAGTACATTCCCCACACACTGTATGATGTCCTCACAGTACATTCCCCCACCCACAGTATGATGTCCTCACAGTACATTCCCCCCACACGCAGTATAATGTCCTCACAGTACATTCCCCACACACACTGTATGATGTCCTCACAGTACATTCCCCACACACGCAGTATAATGTCCTCACAGTACATTCCCCACACACACTGTATGATGTCCTCACAGTACATTCCCCACACACACAGTATGATGTCCTCACAGTACATACCCCCCACACACAGTATAATGTCCTCACAATACATACCCCCCACACACAGCATGATGTCCTCACAGTACATTCCCCCACAGACAGTATGATGTCCTCACAGTACATTCCCCCCACACACAGTATGATGTCCTCACAGTACATTCCCCCACAGACAGTATGATGTCCTCACAGTACATTCCCCCCACACACAGTATGATGTCCTCACAGTACATTCCCCTCACACACAGTATGATGTCCTCACAGTACATTCCCCCCACACACAGTATGATGTCCTCACAGCACATTCCCCACAGACAGTACGATGTCCTCACAGTACATTCCCCCCACACACAGTATGATGTCCTCACAGTACATTCCCCCCACACACAGTATGATGTCCTCACAGTACATTCCCCCCACACACAGTATGATGTCCTCACAGCACATTCCCCCCCCCACACAGTATAATGTCCTCACAGTACATTCCTCCACACACAGTATAATGTCCTCACAGTACATTCCTCCACACACAGTATAATGTCTTCACAGTACATTCCCCCACACACAGTATGATGTCCTCACTGTACATTCCCCCCCCCCACACAGTATGATGTCCTCACAGTACATTCCCCACACACACAGTATAATGTCCTCACAGTACATTCCCCCCACACACAGTATAATGTCCTCACAGTACATTCCTCCACACACAGTATAATGTCTTCACAGTACATTCCCCCACACACAGTATGATGTCCTCACTGTACATTCCCCCACACACAGTATGATGTCCTCACAGTACATTCCCCACACACACAGTATGATGTCCTCACTGTACATTCCCCACACACAGTATAATGTCCTCACTGTCATGGCAATAAATAGTTAAAAATTTATATAAGTTTATTGAAGTCAGTCATTCAGAAATCTTCCAACAGCATGGTTATATGAATCCTTACACTTTCCTCTAGTTAGCTCTTCCTCTTCTTCTTCCTCTCCTCCTCTGGAATTCCTCTGTCTCAGATTCTATATAATGTTTTGATGTTCCCGTACCGAATGTACTAACCAAGGCTAAACTGAATTGCTAACTAACACACGAAATATGCTTGAATGTTCTCTTCAGAATAAAATGCAACACCCCTTTAATATCCCTTTAAGGAGCCGTATAAAAACTGGTTACCCCTCCTTTCATAAAGGTCTTTGTCATTAAGCTCTACTTTGACTTGTTGTCAGCGTGGTTCTTACCGGTAGCATGAACACACTTAGACAAGGCATCAATTTGGCGGCAGACACTTAAGAGGACAGCCCACCCGAAAGGTGTGAAGGCCTCCCATGACTGTTGGCACCAAACGTGGGGCTAGGACGAGACGTCCAGAGGACGACAGCCACACCCGAACCTCCATTCCCAGGACGGACCATACACGAGGGGTAGACCTGCAGGCTACAGAAAGGTAAGAAAATAATTTATCTTACCTAATACCCTCCTGTGTCTCCATGCAGGGATGGAGGTAGCTGGCTGTCAGACTCGGACATAGATGACCGGATCTGAGAAGTCCTAGCCCTTGCAACCCGGTCCTGAGGATTCCTTAATTGTCTGCCTTATCTGTGTATATGTCAGTGCTGTCATTGCTGCAGTTTCAGTTCACAAAAAGGCATGGAGAGACAGGCTGAATAGGGGAGTTTCTGTTTCCCTGGTTTTCCGGCCCCTGATATGGGTTGATGGTTTATTTCACTACTGGTTCCAGCCTCTGATACGGCTGATGGTTTTAGGATTTCCCACCAAGACCGCGTGCGCAAGCTAAGGACGGAGTGTAGTGTTAGTAGTCCTGGCTGCGGTGGTGGATGAGTACGGAATTTACGTAAATTGATTGTTGAAGTTACCCCAAAAGACCTGGTGGCAGAGAGGGAAGGGAAGAAGTATGTGAAAAATATGAAGGTCCTCTTAAAACTAGTGGAGTGGAAGGAAGTGATGTTGAGGGGGAAGTGATGGCATAATTAATATATATCTATATTTATGCCACATTGGTGTAATAGGCCATAATAAATGTTCCTTCAGTTGTATCTAATGGAAACCTGTTTATCTACTGACATGGTTAATTACCATATCAGAAGATGTCCATTCTTGCATTTCAGTGTGGGAAGCTATCAGATAAGACTCTTAATTTACATATCAAAGATCTACAGGCTGCTGGCACAAAGGGTTATTCTCACCCCTTTCTGCTAACAAACTACAACAGCCAAGATGTCTAAGGTGACAGGTAGACATCACTATTCACATTGTTTGCCAATCTATAGTGTCAGGAGACACCTCATTTCAATATAGTGCACGGTGAGCGTGCACCCTTACAACGATACGCAGGATTGGGCATTTTCTCTCACCTCTCACCTTTTTTCAGGCCTTGGGTTTAATTTATGATGAACCCAGCTCTGTGGATCAAGCTGAGAAGACCCTGTTGGCCCTGTCTCAGGGTCAGAAGGAGGCGGAATTGTCAGAAATTCAGGAAATGGTCTGTGCTGACTAAATGGAATAGTGATGCTTTGGCGGTGCTTTTCAGAAAGGATCTTTCTGACACTGTTAAGGATGTCATCCTCAGAGCAGATTCCTGAGGCAATGCAGTGTGATAGGATTCTATCTCACACTGACCGCCAAGGACTTAGACGCCGTAATAAGTTGTGTCGTTACTGTGGTGACGCTTCTCATGTCATCTCTGTGTGTCCCAAGCGGCCACAGAGGATTGCTGGTTCCTTTACCGTCAGTACTGTACAACCTAAGTTCTTATTATCTGTGTCTCTGATTTGTTCCTTGTCATCATTTTCTGTTATGAAACAGAAAAAAACAGCACTGTTGCGCCACACTACTAAATTTCACCACAATGTGGTTCTATTAAATGAACACTAATCTTTCCAGGTTGTGCAAGAATCCGCACAACCAGATTAAGCGTATAGGGAGATAGGGTCCATAAAGTTGATGATCATCAGACCTCTGTGTGAAGAGAGGATATTTTACACTCCTTGAGTTGGTAGAAATCACTTGCTTCTCTCCTCAGAGCCGGCTGATCATGTGATGGACACAGGTGGAGTTTGGATGATGCACTGCCAGGTCCTATGGACTTGCCCAAGCTGCTCGCTACACCGCGCTCCCCGAAGGGAGAATAGGTATGATTGATAGAAGGAGCGGTGTTAGAATGCGGCGCTAGGTAACACAAGATCAAGCCTTCATAGAATTACCTTAGGTTTATTACACAAAGCTGCAGGGTGCGACCACAATGCGTTTCGACACACAAATCGGCGTCTTTCTCAAGTGGATCCACTTGAGAAAGACGCCGATTTGTGTGTCGAAACTCGTGGTCGCACCCTGCAGCTTTGTGTAATAAACCTAAGGTAATTCTATGAAGGCTTGATCTTGTGTTACCTAGCGCCGCATTCTAACACCGCTCCTTCTATCAATCATTTTCTGTTATGGCATTTGTGGATTCCGGTGCCGCTTTAAATTTGATGGATTTTGAGTTTGCTAGTCGCTGTGGCTTCTCTATGCAGCCGTTCCGGGACCGTATTCCTTTAAGGGGCATCGACGCTACACCTCTTGTGCAGAACAAACCTCAGTTTTGGACGCAGTTGACAATGCGCATGGCACCAGCTTATCAGGAGGATTGTCGCTTTCTGGTTTTGCATAACCTGCATGATGCGGTGGTGCTGGGTTTTCCGTGGTTGCAGGTCCATAATCCTGTTTCTATGTCCGTAACAAGCTGGGGTTGTAAGGGGGTACATGATGACATTTCTTTGATGTCTATATCATCTCCGACCCAGGAGATTCCGGAGTTTGTCTGATTTTCAGGATGTTTTTGTCTTCCACCACATCGGGCTTGTGATTGTGCTATTGATTTGGTGCCAGGCTGTAAGTTTCCCAAGGGTCGACTTTTCCACTTGTCTGTGCCTGACCATGTTGCCATGTGGAGTTATATTAAAGATTCTTTGGAGAAAGGCCATATTCGCCCTTCCTCTTCGCCGTTGGGGGTGGGGTTCTTTTTTGTTGCCAAGAAAGATGGTTCCCTGAGACCCTGTATTGATTATCGCCTCTTGAAAAAGATCACGGTCAAGTTTCAGTACCCTCTGCCTTTGATTTCTGACTTGTTTTCCAGGGTTAAGGGGGCATGTTGGATTACTAAAATTGACTTTAGGGGGGCCTACAATCTGGTTCGTATCAAGCAGGGACACGAATGGAAAACGGCGTTTAATACGCCAGAAGGCCATTTTGAATACCTTGTGATGCCTTTTGGGTTGACTAATGCTCCTTTCGTTTTTCAGTCCTTTATGCATGACATATTTCGGGAGTTGATTGACAAGTTCATGATTGTATATTTGAATGATATCCTGATTTTTTCTGACGATTGGAATTCTCATATGGATCAGGTCAGGTCGGTCTTTCGGAATCTGCGTGATAATGCTTTGTATGTTAAGGGGTCTAAGTTTTGCTTTGGTGTCCAGAAGGTTTCTTTTTTGGGTTTCATTTTGTCTCCTTCTATTGAGATGGATCCTGTTAAGGTTCAGGCTATTCATGATTGGTTCAGCCCACGTCCGTGAAGGGTCTTCAGAAATTTTTGGGCTTTGCTAATTTTTATCGTCGGTTCATTGCCAATTTTTCCAGCGTTGTGAAGCTGTTGACCAATTTGACTAAGAAGGGTGCTGATGTGGAGCATTGGACCCCTGCGGCCATTTCTGTCTTTCAGGAGCTTAAAAGACTGTTTACCTCTGCTCCAGTGTGGCGCCAACCGGATGTTTCCCTTCCCTTTAAGGTGGAAATTGATGCTTCTGAGATTGGTGCCGGGGCCGTCTTGTCTCAGAGGGATCCTGTTGGTTCCGTGATGCACCCTTGTGCCTTCTTTTCCCGTAAATTTTTTCCGGCGGAATGCAATTATGATGTCGGCAATCAGGAGTTGCTGGCCATGAAGTTGGCATTTGAGGAGTGGCGTCATTGGCTGGAGGGGGGCTCAACATCATGTGGTTGTCTTGACTGATTACAAGAATCTGGTTTCTCTCGAGTCTGCCATGAGGCTGACTCCTAGGCAGGCTCGGTGGTCCTTGTTTTTTGCTCGTTTTGATTTTGTGGTTTCCTATCTTCCTGGTTCTAAGAATGTTAAGGTCAATGCTCTCTCTCGCAGTTTTTTGCCTGATTCTCTTGAACCTTCGGAGCCAGTCGGCATTCTGAAGGAGGGGATTGCTCTTTCCGCTGTTTCCCCCGATTTACGGCTTGCTCTTCAGGAATTTCAGGTGGATAAGTGTTATGAACCGATGACTCAACTCCCGATTGCAGATATCATAATTGCATTCCGCCAGCGAAAATTTACGGGAAAAGAAGGCACAAGGGTGCATCACGGAACCAACAGGACGGCAAGACGGCCCCTGCACCAATCTCAGAAGCATCAATTTCCACCTGAAACGGAAGGGAAACATCTGGTTGGTGCAACAATGGAGCAGAGGTAAACCATCTTTTAAGTTCCTGAAAGGCAAAAATGGCTGCAGGAGACCAATGCTCCACATCAGCACACTTCTTAGCCAAATCGGTCAATGGCTTCAACGCTGAAAAAATTGGCAATGAACCGACGATAAAAATTAGCAAAGCCCAAAAATTTCTGAATGAAAAGAAAAAAGGGGAAGGGGAACAAGAGGCGCAATAGTGCCTTATCACTTAGACACTGACAATCCGGTGGTATAAAGGAACCACTCACCTATTTCAGTTGTGCGACCCACAACTGGTATGCAGACATGTAGTGTATAATCCGGATGGCTGCTGCTGGACTCCCACCGACCACTTGCACGTGGAATCACACAGTAAAAAATGGGAAAGAATTTCTGAAGACCTTTCACGGACGTGGGCTGAACCAATCATGAATAGCCTGAACCTTAACAGGATCCATCTCAATAGAAGGAGACAAAATGAAGCCCAAAAAAGAAACCTTCTGGACACCAAAGCAACACTTAGACCCCTTAACATACAAAGCATTGTCACGCAGAATCCGAAAGACTGACCTGACCTGATCCTCATGAGAATCCCAATCATCATAAAAAAATCAGGATAACATTCAAATATACAATCAAGAACTTGTCAATCAACTCCCGAAATACGTCATGCAAGGACTGAAAACCGGAAGGAGCATTAGCCAACCCAAAAGGCATCACGAGGTATTCAAAATGGCCTTCAGGCGTAATAAATGTTGTTTTCCATTCGTGTCCCTGCTTGATACGAACCATATTGTAGGCAATGGGTACTGAAACTTGACTGTGATCTTATTCAAGAAGCGATAATCAATACAGGGTCTCAGGGAACCATCTTTCTTGGCAACAAAAAAGAACCCCACCCCCAACAGCGAAGAGGAAGGGCGAATATGGCCTTTCTCCAAAGAATCCTTAATATAACTCCGCATGGCAGCATGTTCAGGCACAGACAAGTGGAAAAGTCGACCCTTAGGAAACTTACAGCCTGGCACCAAATCAATAGAACAATCACAAGCCCGATGTGGCGGAAGAAAACTGGACTTGGGCTCAGCAAAAACATCCTGAAAATCAGACAAACTACGGAATCTCCTGGGGCGGAGATGATATACACATCAAGGAAATGTCATCATGTACCCCCTTACAACCCCAGCTTGTTACAGACAGACTTCCAATCTTGCCTTACTTGTTTGGATCCAGTGGACTCTATCTGGACTATTTCTTCCGTTAACTTGGCATCAAGATTGCCGGGTGATGCCCCCGGAACTGCTCCTCGGTTGTGGACTACTTACAAACTCGGCAGAATTGTCTTCATTTGTGTGATCCATTTTCCCTGTTCAATAAATCTCGTTGGATTGATCATCGGCCTGGTGTCCCTTCCTGCTCTGTCGCACACCCAGTCACATCGTAGCCCTCCCTTGGCTTTCAGCTAGTACAAGTATCTCATTTTTGGCGGGGGCCTTTCTGCGAGGGCCTTCTGGCACAGGGTTTCCGGTGTTGCTTGGGCTGAAGTCAAAACGTGGGGCCTTGGTCTGCATTTGTGCCCTTTCTGCAACCCTGCCCCCTCGCTTTCCCCTGACGGGGACTGTGGAGTACTCAGAACCGGGCCCTCTCGTCATCATCTTGGGCTGCCAGATGTCACGGGGGCATGACCCGGTCCATGATCCCCTCGTTGGGCGATCGGTTAAAAAGGGGAATTAAAAAAATGGATGAAAATAAAATAAAAGCAAAAATAAAGGTTTTTGTTGTGATGCCACCCGCGGAAATCGGCCGGTATAGCCTCTGCTGCAGTTGGGACCTCTGGAGAAGTAGCAGCGAGGATGGTTCAGGTCTCCACGGGAAGAGTGGGTCCTGAGGGCAACCGTAAAGTCTATGGAGATGATACGTTTGTTGGGGGTGCAAGGACTTATAGTGTACGGAATAACTGACAGACACAGGGGTAACAGTCTCCTTTACCTTTACTGGAGTCAGAAGCAGGTTCATCCAGGGCACAGTTCACAAGTGGTGTCAGGGGTCCGGAGCCTGGGAGCAATTCAGGTTTTCCACACCTGGCAAGTCCTGAGGCCTCCTTACTGCGCTACTCCCTGTGGGCCCTGGGTGCTTGAAGCTGTGCTGTGTCCCTTTCCTCTCTTGGCCATGTGACAGGCGGCTTGAGCCCTTTTAGTGTTACTCTCCTTTCATTGAGTCTCCCTGAGCTCTCTTTGTGGCTGTGTCTCCTGGTCTTTTCTGGTCACTTCCCTCAGACCGTCACCTATGGGTCCCTCACACTGGCTAGTCAGTATCATGGACAGGCCTGGCATGGCACCCAACTATAGGATGTCTTCTAAAGTCTTCCTAGGAACTGAACTGCCTAACACCACCCCCAGACCAGAATTTATAGGGGACCTGCCCTGAACTTGGGCTTTAGAGCTCCCCTTCTGGCCTGGAGTTGGGAAAATGTTGTGTATGTGTTTCGCCTCAGGTGGGTACCTTTCCTTGCTTCCAAGCTTAATATTGTGGGAAATGGACCCTGGGGTGCCACAGTAATGAATACACTAGCCTATCACTACCCATCACACTTCATTATATGTCACCCCTCCGGGTAAACCGCCACCAGAGTTACTGCACTTCTGCGGTTAGGAAGTGTAGTGGCCCTGTTCTCCAGGTGTTGGGATGGTATGGTTGAGCCCAAAATAAAACAAAACACACACAAGTAGTGACGGGCCCCTGGGACAATGGGTGAACCCTGAGGGAGGACCCAGACCACAAAAAGGGGGTGGGACAGTGTTAGACACGTTATTTCAGTAGTAGGAGACAGAGGAGTAACATCAACTGACAGAGGAGTGTAGTCGGGAGTGCAGAGGCGGTGTGGTGCCGACTCCTGTGGGCTGAAGCTATGCCACCCCGGTCGCCCACGGGAGGGAGAAAAGAGCCCAGTAGAGACAGACAAGAACCCTTGGGGTGTGGAGAGGACAGCGATCTCCCGTATGGCCGAATCTGTTGAGACCGAGGGGTTGGTCAAGGACACAGGGACCAGCCCTGCAAACGGTGCGGAAGCTTCAAGCCCGAGCGGAAACCGGAGGCCTCAGACTTCTAACGGGAGCTGTGGCCGAACATCCGACACATCTTGGGGAAGGTGGCCGAACTAGGGAGCAGCTACCTGGAGAGTGACCTAATGGTGTCCAGGACACACAGAAGCACCCGTGGCTACCGGTACCCGAGTTCTGTGCTGCAAAGGGCATTGAGCGCCTGGGGAGGAGAGCGAGACTTCACCTCAGATGAAAGTGACCTCTCATAATGCCGAGAGAAGAGACCCACCAGAGACTGTGACATGTAGAAGGGAGAGTAAGGACACCAATCATGGCTAGACTGTTCTAACCCAGCTCTGGAGAAAGAGCAGAGTGCCAGAGACTGGCAGAGAGCATACCCGGCGGCCATGTTTAACACCTGAGTAAAAGTAACGGAACTGCAGCTGTGGTGTGAGAGACCTTTATTTGCCACAACCATTGGCTGCAGAAGCCACCTATGACATGGGAGGTACTGCTGACCGAGTGACCGGCTACCGAGGTACGAACCAGGGGGGAACCACTTCACTGCCCTGGGGACTGCACTCAGCCTGCGGGGAGCGCGACTATCTAAGCTGCCGGTCATCATCCCCAGAGGTTCTGCAGCAGCGGCGGCAGACCTGGCCGCATATCGCAGGTGACATCACGAATACCCTTTATCCCCTCAGAGTTTCCCTAACATCACCCCCTTATTAAAATGACACCGCCAGGGTCACAGGACCCGGGTCTCGGCCCGGTCTGTCCCCGTGAAAAGAACCGTGAAGTGAAGATGTGAGAAGAACGAGTAACTGCCCGGTACCGAGTCTTCCCCGACCCTGGAGTGGGAGTGCCAATTACAGCATTGATCTCAGACATCTTGTTCCAGATTTCCTATATTGTCAGAGTGAAATAAGGCGTTGGAGAAGAATAGGGTTCTCCCCTCATTGCCTCATGGAGACCTCTCAGTGCCGTCCTCTGCACACATCCAGCTCTTACATTATCAGGGTGAACACAATCTATTTTCTTGCATTTTATTATACTTTCAGCAAATTAAGTAAATAAAATCCTTTCAGTTGGGATCTGCTTTCTCCCAGGTGCTTTATTATCTCCTGGTAGATGAGACTCCAGAGTGATTTGTGTGCACAGCACAGAGGGAGATAAGGAGATTTCTCAGAAGCAATTACTGAGAGCCGCCATTTTAATCATCACTGGTTCAATTTCTTTTTAAAACTTTCCTTGGGCTCATAAATCAAACGCTATTTCTTGCCTTATTTCTTGTCACATTTCTCCATTTCTCTACACTATCTGCTTTATTTTGCATATCGTTGTTGGGTATTATAATGAAGAGTTTTGGTAAGTGACCCCCACACGATCCGTGGTTCATGCAGCTGTCTCTATTGAAATATAAAAGCTTTCCCGAGGTAATGGAAGGAATTTACTATTAGAAGTAAAACTAAGTCAGAAAGGAAGAAGTCTGCAGCGTGAACGTAAAAAATCGTACTTCTCCCAGACATGTGGACTATTCAGGATGGAAGAAGTGAGCTGCCCTCTGTACTTCTCCCAGATATATGGACTATTCATGATGGAAGAAGTGAGCTGCCCTCTGTACTTCTCCCAGATATATGGACTATTCATGATGGAAGAAGTGAGCTGCCTCTGTACTTCTCCCAGACATGTGGACTATTCATGATGGAAGAAGTGAGCTGCCCTCTGTACTTCTCCAGATATATGGACTATTCATGATGGAAGAAGTGAGCTGCCCTCTGTACTTCTCCCAGATATATGGACTATTCATGATGGAAGAAGTGAGCTGCCCTCTGTACTTCTCCCAGATATATGGACTATTCAGGATAAAAGAAGTGAGCTGCCCTCTGTACTTCTCCCAGATATATGGACTATTCATGATGGAAGAAGTGAGCTGCCCTCTGTACTTCTCCCAGACATGTGGACTATTCATGATGGAAGAAGTGAGCTGCCCTCTGTACTTCTCCCAGACATGTGAACTATTCAGGATGGAAGAAGTGAGCTGCCCTCTGTACTTCTCCCAGACATGTGGACTAATCATGAAGAAGAAGTGAGCTGCCCTCTGTACTTCTCCCAGACATGTGAACTATTCAGGATGGAAGAAGTGAGCTGCCCTCTGTACTTCTCCCAGATATATGGACTATTCATGATGGAAGAAGTGAGCTGCCCTCTGTACTTCTCCCAGACATGTGGACTATTCAGGATGGAAGAAGTGAGCTGCCCTCTGTACTTCTTCCAGACATGTGGACTATTCAGGATGGAAGAAGTGAGCTGTCCTCTGTACTTCTCCCAGATATATGGACTATTCATGATGGAAGAAGTGAGCTGTCCTCTGTACTTCTCCCAGATATATGGACTATTCATGATGGAAGAAGTGAGCTGCCCTCTGTACTTCTCCCAGATATATGGACAATTCATGATGGAAGAAGTGAGCTGCCCTCTGTACTTCTCCCAGACATGTGGACTATTCAGGATGGAAGAAGTGAGCTGCCCTCTGTACTTCTCCCAGATATATGGACTATTCATGATGGAAGAAGTGAGAATGGACTATTCAGATGGAAGAAGTGAGCTGCCCTGTACTTCTCCCAGACATTGGACTATTCAGATGGAAGAAGTGAGCTGCCTCTGTACTTCTCCCAGACATGTGGACTATTCAGGATGAAGAAGTGAGCTGCCCTCTGTACTTCTCCCAGATGTGGACTATTCAGGATGGAAGAAGTGAGCTGCCCTCTGTACTTCTCCAGAATTGGACTATCAGATGAAGAAGTGAGCTGCCCTCTGTACTTCTCCCAGAATTGGACTATTCATGATGAAGAAGTGAGCTGCCCTCTGTACTTCTCCCAGACATTGACTATTCAGGAGAAGAAGTAGCTGCCCTGTACTTCTCCCAGATATTGGACTATTCATGATGAAGAAGTGAGCTGCCTCTGTACTTCTCCCAGATTATGTGGACTATTCAGATGAAGAAGTGAGCTGCCCTCTGTACTTCTCCCAGACATGTGGACTATTCATGATGGAAGAAGTGAGCTGCCCTCTGTACTTTCCCAGACATTGGACTATTCAGATGGAAGAAGTGAGCTGCCCTCTGTACTTCTCCAGAATGTGGACTATTCAGATGGAAGAAGTGAGCTGCCCTCTGTACTTCTCCCAGACATGTGACTATTCAGGATGGAAGAAGTGAGCTGCCCTCTGTACTTCTCCCAGAATGTGGACTATTCAGGATGGAAGAAGTGAGCTGCCCTCTGTACTTCTCCCAGAATTGGACTATTCAGATGGAAGAAGTGAGCTGCCCCTGTACTTCTCCCAGAATTGGACTATTCAGGATGAAGAAGTGAGCTGCCTCTGTACTTCTCCCAGAATTGGACTATTCAGGAGAAGAAGTGAGCTGCCCTCTGTACTTCTCCCAGACATTGACTATTCAGGATGAAGAAGTGAGCTGCCCTCTGTACTTCTCCAGAATTGGACTATTCAGATGGAAGAAGTGAGCTGCCCTCTGTACTTCTCCCAGAATTGGACTATTCAGATGGAAGAAGTGAGCTGCCCTCTGTACTTCTCCAGAATGGACTATTCATGATGAAGAAGTGAGCTGCCCTCTGTACTTCTCCCAGACATTGGACTATTCATGATGGAAGAAGTGAGCTGCCCTCTGTACTTCTCCCAAATGTGGACTATTCAGGATGAAGAAGTGAGCTGCCTCTGTACTTCTCCCAGAATATGGACTATTCAGAAGAAGAAGTGAGCTGCCCTCTGTACTTCTCCCAGACATGTGGACTATTCAGGATGGAAGAAGTGAGCTGCCCTCTGTACTTCTCCCAGAATTGGACTATTCAGATGAAGAAGTGAGCTGCCTCTGTACTTCTCCAGACATGTGGACTATTCAGGATGGAAGAAATGAGCTGCCCTCTGTACTTCTCCAGAATTGGACTATTCAGATGGAAGAAGTGAGCTGCCTCTGTACTTCTCCCAGAATGGGACTATTCAGGATGGAAGAAGTGAGCTGCCCTCTGTACTTCTCCCAGACATGTGGACTATTCAGGATGGAGAAGTGAGCTGCCCTCTGTATTCTCCCAGACATATGGACTATTCATGAGAAGAAGTGAGCTGCCCTCTGTACTTCTCCCAGAATGTGGACTATTCATGAAGAAGAAGTGAGCTGCCTCTGTACTTCTCCCAGACATGTGCTATTCAGGATGGAAGAGTGAGCTGCCCTCTTACTTCTCCCAGAATTGGACTATTCAGGAGGAAGAAGTGAGCTGCCCTCTGTACTTCTCCCAGACATGTGGACTATTCAGATGGAAGAAGTGAGCTGCCCTCTGTACTTCTCCCAGAATGGACTATTCAGGATGGAAGAAGTGAGCTGCCTCTGTACTTCTCCAGACATGTGGACTATTCAGAGGAAGAAGTGAGCTGCCCTCTGTACTTTCCCAGACATGTGGAATTCAGATGGAAGAAGTGAGCTGCCTCTGTACTTCTCCCAGAATTGGACTATTCAGATGAGGATGGAAGAAGTGAGCTGCCCTCTGTACTTCTCCCAGACATGTGGACTATTCAGGATGGAAGAAGTAAGCTGCCCTCTGTACTTCTCCCAGATATATGGACTATTCAGGATGGAAGAAGTGATCTGCCCTCTGTACTTCTCCCAGATATATGGACTATTCAGGATGGAAGAAGTGAGCTGCCCTCTGTACTTCTCCCAGACATGTGGACTATTCAGGATGGAAGAAGTAAGCTGCCCTCTGTACTTCTCCCAGATATATGGACCATTCATGATGGAAGAAGTGAGCTGCCCTCTGTACTTCTCCCAGATATATGGACTATTCAGGATAGAAGAAGTGAGCTGCCCTCTGTACTTCTCCCAGATATATGGAGTATTCATGATGGAAGAAGTGAGCTGCCCTCTGTACTTCTCCCAGATATATGGACTATTCAGGATGGAAGAAGTGAGCTGCCCTCTGTACTTCTCCAAGATATATGGACTATTCATGATGGAAGAAGTGAGCTGCCCTCTGTACTTCTCCCAGATATATGGACTATTCATGATGGAAGAAGTGAGCTGCCCTCTGTACTTCTCCCAGACATGTGGACTATTCAGGATAGAAGAAGTGAGCTGCCCTCTGTACTTCTCCCAGATATATGGACTATTCAGGATGGAAGAAGTGAGCTGCCCTCTGTACTTCTCCCAGATATATGGACTATTCATGATGGAAGAAGTGAGCTGCCCTCTGTACTTCTCCCAGATATATGGACAATTCAGGATGGAAGAAGTGAGCTGCCCTCTGTACTTCTCCCAGATATATGGACTATTCATGATGGAAGAAGTGAGCTGCCCTCTGTACTTCTCCCAGATATTGGACTATTCAGGATGGAAGAAGTGAGCTGCCCTCTGTACTTCTCCCAGATATATGGACTATTCATGATGGAAGAAGTGAGCTGCCCTCTGTACTTCTCCCAGATATATGGACTATTCATGATGGAAGAAGTGAGCTGCCCTCTGTACTTCTCCCAGATATATGGACAATTCAGGATGGAAGAAGTGAGCTGCCCTCTGTACTTCTCCCAGATATATGGACTATTCATGATGGAAGAAGTGAGCTGCCCTCTGTACTTCTCCCAGATATATGGACTATTCAGGATGGAAGAAGTGAGCTGCCCTCTGTACTTCTCCCAGATATATGGACTATTCAGGATGGAAGAAGTGAGCTGCCCTCTGTACTTCTCCCAGATATATGGACTATTCATGATGGAAGAAGTGAGCTGCCTTCTGTACTTCTCCCAGACATGTGGACTATTTATGAAGAAGAAGTGAGCTGCCCTCTGTACTTCTCCCAGATATATGGACTATTCACGATGGAAGAAGTGAGCTGCCCTCTGTACTTCTCCCAGATATATGGACTAATCAGGATGGAAGAAGTGAGCTGCCATCTGTACTTCTCCCAGATATATGGACTATTCAGGATGGAAGAAGTGAGCTGCCCTCTGTACTTCTCCCAGACATGTGGACTATTCATGAAGAAGAAGTGAGCTGCCCTCTGTACTTCTCCTAGATGTGTGGACTATTTAGGATGCAAGAAGTGAGCTGCCCTCTGTACTTCTCCCAGATATATGGACTATTCATGATGGAAGAAGTGAGCTGCCCTCTGTACTTCTCCCAGACATGTGGACTATTAATGATGGAAGAAGTGAACTGCCCTCTGTACTTCTCCCAGACATGTGGACCATTAATGATGGAAGAAGTGAGCTGCCCCTGTACTTCTCCCAGACATGTGGACTATTTACGAAGAAGAAGTGAGCTGCCCTCTGTACTTCTCCCAGACATGTGGACTATTTACGAAGAAGAAGTGAGCTGTCCTCTGTACTTCTCCCAGACGTGTGGACTATTCAGGATGGAAGAATGTGAAAATATTATCTGTTTTGTAATTTTTTTTGTAAACTGACCAGGAAAAATGAAATCACAAGTTGGATACCCTGATTTAAATTTGCCATAACCTAAAGGTTACACAGTACGATTATTGTGAAGAAGAGTTGCTAGTAATGTGCAGAGTGAACTGGCTGCTGCGCATGTGGCACTCCTGTGTATCCAGTCGCCACAGAGGTATTGCGCCCCACTTAGAGGTCTAGCAACCACTCTCGGGTAATGGAGGGGGCACTTACTGCTATCGAAACACCCAGGCATTACACCCCGCTCCAGGTCAGGGTCAGGGCAAAATTGCTCCTAATAGAAAGCACAGCCCTTGATCCTGTCTGGTAGGGAGGAACCAGGGTAGTGGGGTTGGGCGGAGAGTAGAGTTTAGGGGAGCACCCGGGTAGGAGTGAAGTCAGGGAGGACACAAGTAGATGACGTGGGATACATGATGGACAGTATAAAGGGGACGATAGAAACATCTAGAGTTAGTTGGTAGTTCTTGAAGAGCTTCCAGCAGGAGCCTGTGAAGGCAGAGAGACCTCAGAGAGAGAATGGGGGTGCCCCAGAAGACAAAAGGGGTCCCAGGGGACCGGGTAGTGAGCAATCTACTCAGGGACGCCCGCGTCCACAACAACTGTAACCGTGTAGAGGGAACATGCTGCAGAAGGGGTACCGGGCCCCAGACTATTGGAGAACAACCAGGCTCAGCTAGCAACTTGGAGGCTGCGGTATCTCTAAGTGCCATAGCCAAGACCACGCACATCCAGTGAAAAGGTGACCACATAGGGTTCAGGGACAGACGAAGTAGTAACCCTAAGAAGGACCCGCAGTCACCGGCTTAGGGCACTGTGTGAGCGAGGCGCAGGGCAGGAGGGCGAAGCAAGCGCAGAAGAAGAGTCAACTGTGAAAGGACAGTAGAAAGGGGTACCGGTTTGTGCCATCACTTTACTCGGGAGTTAGTTGCATCCAATACCCCCAGAAGACAGAAGGGGTTCCAGGGGACTGGGTAGTGAGCAATCCACTCAGGGATGCCCGCATCCACAGCACCTGTAAATGTGTGGAGAGAACATGCCGCAGAAGGGGTCCCGGGCCCCAGACTAGTGGAGAACAACCAGACTCCGCTAGCAACTCAGAGGCTGTAGTATCTCTATGTGCCTCAGCTAACACCGCACACATACACTTAAATGGTGGCCACATAGGGTTCAGGAACAAACGAAGTAGTAACCCTAAAGCGGCCGTCACACGCAACGATTTCTTGCCCGATATCGTTTATGTGATCTCCTTTTTGATCGCTTAAGCGATATCGGGCTTAAAATCGTTGCATGTAATCAAGCGATTTACGATGTAAAATCGCTTGATCGTGACATCGCAGATCTGAGGTCCGGAGCTCAGATCTAGCGATGAACGATGTCACGATCTGCTTCATCGTGGTGTATAACACCACGATGAACGATCTCCCAGCGGCAGAGCCTATGCTGGGAGATGGTAACTATGGTACACGTCGGGTTACTAAGCGCCGCGTGGCGCCTAGTAACCCGATGTGTACCATAGTAACCAGCGAGATCGTGGCTCCACATCGCTGGTGAGTCTGTCTGTGTGACATCTCACCAGCGATGTGAGCGATATTGTAAGCGATCGCGCGTGCACGTGATCGCTTACAATATCGCAAGAGATATCTAAGCGTGTGACGGCCGCTTAAGAAGGACCAGCGGTCACCAGCTTAGGGCACTGTGTGAGCGAGGCGCAGGGCAGGAGGGAGAAGCAAGCACAGAAGAAGAGTCGACCATGAAAGAACAGCAGAAAGGGATACTGGCCCCTGTGCTAGAGCACCAGTACCAACTCACTGATAACATCTGCTGCCCTGGTGGGTCGGCCCTACCCGTGGAGATCTTACTATCAAGCTGCCTTATCACCAACCCCCTCAGAGAAAATGTAAAGCAGCAGCGGTCAGTAATAGCCGCAACCTGAGGGTAGCATCATGTAAATTAGAATCCCCAAGTCTGGTTACCCGATCCCAAGAAGAACCGCTCCTAAACTCCCTTCTCCGAAGCAAAGTTCCACTGTTGAACAATCCCCCTTCCTCCCTCCTTGACTGACCGCTCCGTGGCCACGGGCCGGGTCACGCCACCGTGACATCCCCAGTGATGACACTGAACAGGGCCCGAATACCCCACGGCCCCCACGGGACAGTGGTTTGAGAACTTTAAGCATCGCCCGGCCAGAAAGAATAGGTGCCATGATCATCAAGGAGGGTGTGGTGCGACCTCCCTTCGTGGGCCGGGTTGCTAGCTGCTGCAAAAAGCCATACCCGCCCACCAAAGGAACTTCTATCCAGCAGTACTTGTGAGTTGGCGGGAGAGATCCACCCCCTGGTGTGGCCGACGACGCCAGGAAAGGGAACCGCCCAAAGAAGGGAGCAGGAGACTAGGAGCGAGACAGTCGGAGGAGAAAGATGGCAGTGCTGCACCCGGAAGGCTCCATGGTGAGTGGTGACAGGAGGGCCCGGGAGTACGGGGATAACGATGAGGACCCCCCCAGAGTACCGGAGGAAGGCCTAGAGCAGCTGTCACTCCTCGACCCGGGTTTCCTGCAGGGTGAGGTGGAGAGCCAGGGCCAACAGTTGAGAAGGGCCCAGGTGGAGGCGGTGGAAGCCTGGAAGGAAGACTTTCTGAAGAGGATGAGCCGGCGGTGGGCATAGTCTCGTCCACCTTCACCAACCCCAGAGGAGGAGGAAGAGGTCGTCACCGAAGAACCAGCAGCAGACGTAGTTACCGACACTCCCCCGGTCATGCACAAGACCCTGGCAGGACCCTTAAATACCCCAACTGATCCTGCACCTGGTCGGGTGTGTAAAGCTCTACCCTGGGACTGCTCCATAGACATTGATAGGTTGCCAGTCCCACTCACACCAGTGCCAGCGCCTGAAGGAATAACTGCAGAAAGGGTAGTCTTCAAGTGGGTCGATCAGGGAGACGAGCTTGTGGGGTTCCTAGGAGAGGCCCAGGAAGGGAGGTCTCCAGTAGAGACCATCAGCTGGCAGGACTACTGCAGTTATCAGGAGGGCCAATGCGAAGCTAAGGAGCAGGAGAGACGGGCTTAGTGGCAGGCCATGGAAGAGCAGAACCTTCAAGCTAAAAAGCGGGTCCGCAGAACCAGGGCCGAGGACCGGGGACCGATATGTGTTGACACCGTGGTCAGGTTTGACTTGATAAGAGGCTGGGGGTTCCTAAAGGAGAGGGGAAAGGCGATGGAACTGTTCGTGACCCAGGGGGACGTGGAGGACAACCTGCCAGAGGGCCATCCGAAACGCGACCTGCACCCTGGTGATACCGTCACCTTCACTCGCCACATGGGCAACCACCTGGGGTTGTACGTCCCCGACGTCCTGATCGTACAATCGAGGGCGCCATCCTCGGAGTCATCTCAGACCTAAGGGCCGCAGCCAGACACCTCAGCAGTGCCAGAGCCCCAGAGAAAGCAGCCAAAGCCCGCTCACACGAGCCCCGAGACCACCAATAAGGTTGCACCTCGAACCCGGGATGCAGCTACGCAGACGGTGCTACTAGGGTCTGAAATGGTGGAAATAAGAACTTGGCAGGTGGCGGCCCAGATGTGACCAGGCTTCGCCAGCTAGCATGGGTAGCACCCAGGAACTCCAGAAGAGTGGAGATGGCTCAATCAGAGAGGTGCTACCCTGGCAAAGGAGAAAACCGCAGACAACCATGCGGTAGCTAAGTGCTAGCGTTTGTAGATAGAATTCTGCTTTTGACCCGGTAAGGTCTTGTTTTATATGTTTTGTTCCTTACTGCTTGTTTTTTTATCATCGTCCTTTTCTTTTTGATATTTTTAATTATTATGCTTTGATGTTCCTTTTTCTATTTTGAATAAGACTGCGTGGATGCGGACTAAGCGCACCAGAACTGCGTGTATATAGTTTGCACCCCAGTGTGCTCCATGTTGGTTTTAAAGCCGAGTTAAAGTACGTTACCACAGAACAAAAACCCGTTTGGCGTGGCTGAATTGGTGGTACAACAAGAAGATCATCAATGTCCTGTAGCCCGCCTAGGACCTCCGTTGGGGTTTATGTTAAGCGGGTCCCCCGCCATCTTTGCACTTAGGCAGTGTGATGGACACCTGAAAAAGGGATTGCACTGGACCTTGTTGTAGTTGTTTGTACAAAGTTATATTTATATAATGATAGCCTTATCTTTTAAAGTTTTATTGTTTGTAACATTCAAGAAAAAGTGACTCCCGTCCAGGGATGAAACGTCTTATTGTTAATTGTTGGAATGCATTCGTAAAAATGTTTTTGTATGTCTTTTAATCACCTTTTTTCTTATTTGTTCCAGCCTGAGGATGTTCTGTGTTTAAGGGGGGGAATGTCGCATCCCTGCGGCTCCAGTCGCCACAGAGGTACTGCGCTCCACTTAGAGGTGTAGTACCCCACTCTCGGGTAACGGAAGGGCCACTGATGAGTATCCAAACACCCCAGGCATTACACCCCGCTCCAGGTCGGAGTCAGGGCGATATTTCTTCTACAGGAGAGCACAGTCCCTGAACCTGTCTGGAAGGGAGGAAGCAGGGTAGTGGAGTTGGGCTGAGAGTGAAGTTTAGGGGAGCACCCGGGTAGGAGTGAAGTCAGGGAGGACACAAGTAGATGACGTGGGATACATGACAGACAGTATAAAGGGGACGATAGAAATATCTAGAGTTAGTTGGTACTTGTTGAAGAGTAGCCGGAAGGAACTTGTGAAGGCAGAGTGTCTGTCAAGTAGAAGGGTAACATCTGGAAAAAGAGACCTGAGAGAGAGAGAGAATGGGGTGCCCCAAAACACGAAAGGGGTCCCAGGGGACCGGGTAGTGAGCAATCCACTCAGGGACGCCCGCATCCACAACAACTGTAACTGTGTGGAGGGAACATGCTGCAGAAGGAGTACCAGGCCCCAGACTATTGGAGAACAACCAGGCTCAGCTAGCAACTTGGTGGCTACGGTATCTCTAAGTGCCGCAGCCAAGACTGTGCACATCCGGTGAAACGGTGGCCACATAGGGTTACTACTTCGTCTGTCCCTGATCCCTAAGAAGGACCCTCAGTCACCGGCTTGGGGCACTGTGTGAGCGAGGCGCAGGGCAGGAGGGCGAAGCAAGTGCAGAAGAAGATTCAACTGTGAAAGGACAGTAGAAAGGGGTACTGGTTTGTGCCATCACTTTACTCGGGAGTTAGTTGGATCCAATACTTTTTCTCCAAGGACTCAGCACTCCGCGGGTTGTTACAACTGTGATGACTGCTGTGACTGGGAATGACAAAGCTGTGAGTAAACATATTGAGACTGGACTCCGCTGTGTCTGTGACTTTCTTGCTGCACCCCTGTGCTGGAACACCAGTACCATCTCACTGATAACATCTGCTTCCCTGGGGGGGTCGGCCCTACCCGTGGAGGGCTTACTATCAAGCTGCCTTTTCACTAACCCCCTCAGAGGAACTTTAGAGCAGCAGCGGCCAGTAATATCCGTAACCTGTGGGTGGCGTCACGTAGATTAGAATACCCAAGTCTGGTTACCCGATCCCAAGAAGAACCGCTTCTAAACTCCCTTCTCCGAAGGCAAGTTCCACTGTTGCACAATCCCCCTTCCTCCCTCATTGATTTACTGCTCCAGGGCCACGGGCTGGGTCACGCCATCGTGACATCTCCAGCGAAGACACCGAACAGAGCCCGGTCCCGAGTACCTCACGGCCCCCAAGGGGTGAGATACGCACCAAAAACACTAATTTGTCATCTGAAATAATCTTCTATTTGGCAGCACATCATACTGTGTATACTGTATAGGTCACGTGCTGCCGTCGTTTTCCCTATGCACCGAATGATTAATTACTCTGCGGTGGGGGGCGTGGCCTGACTGGCAATGGCAGAGGCTGCATAACTTTGAGCTCCTGACTTCCCGGGCACAGAAACGGCCATTACCAGCTTCCAGAGCCTGCAACAGCGATCTCCTCTGCACCACAAAAGACCGGACCCCTCACTGCACCGATGGGTAAGACCAAGCCGGTGGCAGGACTAGCACCAAGGCGAGTATCCGACTTCTTCAAAGCCCCTCAGCCTTTCGCGCTCCAGGAGCCCAACATGGCGCCCCCCTCCCCCAGAGCAGCGCGAGCGGCCAAACGCGGTCCACAATCTCAGGAGGCGGCTGGCAGGAATCAGGCTGCCGAGATCCCCCTGACACACACCAGCATGAGGGAGCTGCTGGAAGAGTTCAGAGCTTCTCTTCACGCCGACATGATGAAAATGGTGGCAGAGGTGCGGGGTGAAATAGCAGAGCTGGGCTCACGCACAGACTCATTAGAAAGAAAGCTCACAGAGCTCATATCCTCTCATAATGCCCTGCTGGACACGAACGAACAACTAGAGGAGCAGATTGCAAAGGTCCAAAGCAAAAATCTGGACCTTGAGGACAGATCACGCCGCAACAATGTAAGGCTGAGGGGGTGGAAGAAAATGTGCAAAGTAAGGAACTGAGGAGCTTTTTGCAGGGTTCCTATCTGCAGCTCTACCAGACACAGACCCCAGAGAATTTAAAATTGACAGAATACATAGAATACCAAAGCCATCAAACCTGGATCCTTCCCTGCCCAGGGATATTCTTGCAAGGGTGCATTATTTTGAAGTGAAAGAAGACTTTCTTAGGTCCCTCAGATCTCGTCCTGAACTACCAGATAAATTTGCACATATTGAAGTTTATCAGGACATTTCACCTGGAACCTTACTTCAACGCAAAGCATTTCAGCACTGCACCAAAGTCCTGAGGGATAATGATATCCCTTACAGATGGGGATTTCCCACAAAGCTTATTATCAAAAAAGAGGACAAGTCCTATGTCTGTTTGCTTCCTGTTCATGCAGAAAGACTACTGAAACAATGGGGACTGATGAACTCCCCCCCTGTGGAGGGCTCTGATAAACCTGGCCCACAGATCGGCTGGGATGGAAAGAAGAAAAGAGGAAAACAACCCAGAATTGATCCTGAATGGTTCACAGTGTGACACCACTGCAGGCCCATGCAGCTTGATAGCCCGGAGAAGATCAGGAACTCTAGTACTTTTATGTTCCTGAAACTATCCTTGTCCCTTTTATTTCTCTCTTTCTGAACAATCCTGTTTAGATCTCTAAATTCCTTTTCCAGATCTCACTTACCTCTTCTTACATTTATTCTAAATCTTAACTCATCTCTCTCTCTCTTTTTTCCCCCTACCAAGTGTGCCTTCTCTTGGCATATACAGCCCTTCCACCACATCTTATTACTCCCCCTCCTTCTCTTTTCTCTCTTGTCTCTCTTACTCTCTGAACACCCACACTCTAAGAACTTTCTTTCCCCCCCCTGCTCTCTCACTTTATTTTCACTCTAAATCTCCACTGTACTGACTTGCTCATCTCCATATCCCTGTAAATACTGGGATAATATTGCCCCGTGAGTGCGTTTCAGTTGGCACTCTTTGTTTTTATTTCTCTGTGGTTCTAGCCACAGGTTTATGAACAAGATGTTCACAAGGTTTACTTATCTGATGATTGTGATTATTGTTGCCCCAGTTAATGGAATTTGTTCTTTTATTCCTCTTGTGTTTCCCTCCCCTCACCCCCACCCTCCCCTCCCACTACAGGTCGGCTGGTCTCCCTACAGTAATGATTGTAATCCACAAGTGAATGTGTATGATCCACCATGAGTATCACATGCGGTTCAGTAAATGTTAACGGACTTAACAGTCCAGAGAAACGCTCCTTAACATGGAGACAAATCCTAAAGCTCAGGTATGATATTTTGTTTCTGCAGGAGACTCATCTGTTGGCAGCAGATACACACAGAATGAAATCACCTCACTACCCGCATAGTTTCTTTGCAACAGCAGACATCAAAAAAGCGGGGTGGCTATACTAATCCATAAAAGATTAACGTTTGAATACATATCTTCTACGATAGACCCAGCGGGACGCTATATTCTCCTTAACTGCAAATTAAATAATGTCACCTACTCACTTATGTCCATGTATTCCCCTAATACAGGTCAGGTTAAATTTCTGTCTCAAACTCTGGAAACCCTACTCCCCCAATCATTGGGAAGGAAAATTATAGCCGGAGATTTAAATGCTCCAGCAGACAAAAAAATGGACTGCTCTGGACTTGGAGCATATAGGGCAGAGTTGGGACAGACTTTTACGCAATTTGGGCTTAATGATGTTTGGCGATGCTTCCATCCAGAACAGAGAGATTATTCTTACATGTCACCTAGATATGGCTCATGGTCAAGAATTGATTACATCCTGACTGACAGTACCTTGCTCCCGCTCTGCCTCTCAGCTGATGTGGGCTCCATCTCATGGACAGACCACGCTCCTATCTCCATAAAATTTGAGGATGCATTGGCTATCTCTCCCACTACACTATGGAAAATTAATGAATATATTCTCTCTTCACCTGTACACCTAGAAGAGATATCAGGTTTCATTACAGAATACTTCTCCTTAAATGACACAGGAGACGTTTCCCCAGAGACACTTTGGCTAGCGCACAAAGCTGTCCTCAGAGGTAAACTTATAAAGATATCAGCATGGGCGAAAAAACAGCACACCATTAAGGTTACCACCCTCACCACCCAAATTCATAATTTGGAACACAAACAAAAATCCCATCCCTCCCCAATTTTAACGGCTGAGCTATTAGAGGTTCGTAGACAGCTCCGCACCACACTCTTGATTAAAGTACAAAAAGACATGATCAGATCTAAGGCCCGGTTCTACTCAATGGGAGACAGAGCGGGAAAGTTATTGGCTAGACGTGTCCGCAAACGTATGGCCACCACAAAAATTTCTCATTTGTTGGACTCAAATGGTTCCAAAATAAGACACCCCATAAAAATTGTAGATCAGTTTAGAGCATACTACGAAACTTTATACAATTTAAAAAATGACCCATGTACTCCACAACCATCAAAAACAATAATCAGTAAATTTTTAGATAAGGCCACACTGCCATCTTTGAACCCCCAACAAGTGGCACAACTAAATATTCCCATAACTGAAATGGAAGTTCAAAAAGCCATTCAGACATCCAAGCGCCATTCTGCTCCAGGCCCCGATGGATATACGTATAAGTATTACACCTCTTTTCCCCTACTATTGACTCCTCACTTAACTAAACTATTTCGGTTCTGGCAGTCCACGGGTAAGGTCAGGGAGGAGGGTTTACAAGCCGTTATTACTACTCTTCCCAAACCAGGCAAACCCCCCACATCCCCGGGTAACTTCCGACCGATAGCACTATTAAACTGTGATATTAAATTGTACGCCAAGATCCTTGCCAGTCGTCTCATGGAGTACTACCGGACCTCGTGGGTAAGGATCAGGTGGGTTTCATTCCAGGGCGTCAGGCTAGGGATGCCACAAGAAGGCTAATAAATCTGCTAGATATCATGGAGAGAGGGGGCGCCCCCGGTGCACTACTCTCACTCGACGCAGAGAAAGCGTTTGACAGAGTGCACTGGGGGTTCCTCAGTGAAGTCCTAGATAGGTTCCACATTGTTGGACAATTTAAGGACTCTATAATGTCCCTATACTCTTCCCCCTCAGCTTTAGTCCGTGCCTCTGGCTTCATATCTCAAAAATTTGAGATTACGAATGGCACACGACAGGGCTGCCCCCTCTCCCCACTGATCTTCGCCCTGATTATGGAGCCCTTGGCATCTATAGTGCGTAACACGGCGGAGGTATCGGGGGTGTGGGTGGGACCTATAGAACACAAAATTAATCTATATGCAGATGATGTGATATTCACATGCACTCATCTAAAACAAACTGTCCCGGTTTTAATGTCCATTTTGGAAGAATTCGCAGCAGCATCTTATTACAAGCTCAACCTTTCCAAATCCTCCTTTTTCCCGGTAAATATCCCAGCTAACGAACAATTGACTTTACGTCGGACGCTGCCCTTCATTTGGATTTCCCGATCCTTTACATATCTGGGTATCCAAATCTCTCTCACCAAAACTATAGTTAAAATAAATTCTGATTATCTAATTAAAGAACTACGGTCCTTGATACAATCTTACTCCCCGTCGCTGCTATCGTGGATTGCCAGAATTCAAATCACCAAAATGATACTATTTCCAAAAATATTATATTATCTCCGTTGCATCCCTATACACTTTCCCAGAAAAATCCTTAACCTTCTCCAATCCATTTTGGGCAAATTCATTTGGATGAATAAACCTCATAGAATTGGTTCCTCAACGTTAACTTTACCTACCACCTTGGGAGGGATGGGAGCCCCCAACATTCACTTTTACTACAGAGCAATTAATCTGGAGATCTCACAAATATGGTGGATCCCCAAGGCTGAAGCAAACTCCCTACCTCTGTGGCTACAAATAGAATCCTGGTATGCCCCACAAAATTCAACTCGTCTCTTGTTGGAGTCGCACCTCCTCCGCCATAAGCCCGGAAACCTCCCTCTGAAGTCCATGCAAGCAGTGCTTGAAGTTTGGTCTGGGGTCAGCCATTTACTCCTGAAAGGCTTATATAGATACATAACTCTGAGGGCTGTAGAGTGCTGTGTAGACTCTCCAGCTTTCTCCCTGGCAAAATGGCGGAGGGCGGGCGCTAAACAACTGTCAGATGTGCTGCTCAATACCAAAATACAAACATTTATAGCTCTGAAGGAGAAATATGGTCTTTCTAACGCTGACTACTTTTCTTACCTTCAACTAAAAGACTTTCTCAGATCCATAGTCATCCCGATGGAAGACGCACTGGCCAGTCCCCCGCAGGTCATAGCGATTTTTAAACAAACATCAGCTGCCAACAGGGGTATCTCCATTTTTTACAGGGCCTTGTCAGAGGTACAAGCTGAGTCTAAGCTCCCGTTTATGACGAAATGGGAAGCTCTCCTATCATTCACCTCACCTGTAGAGGACTGGATGAAGGCGTCAACCCATGCTCTTTCTTATACCTCATGCTTGAACCATCATGAACAGGCAAAAAAACTTCAATTCGGATGGTACCTGACTCCAGAAAAAATTGCCAGTTTCACAAAAGGTTCTCGAACAGGGAAAAACTTATGCTGGAAAAACTGTGGAGAAGTCGGAACTACCACACATGTCTGGTGGCATTGTCTGGGCATTCGCTCTTTTTGGTCACAAGTCAACCATTTGATATGTACTACTACCGGACTCAATCTCACGTTGACTCCTCAGATGGCCTTACTAGGTTTAGAAATTCAGGACTTACCTCGAGGACTGAGACCAATTATTTCAAATATACTTATAGCAGCTCGATACTGCATAACTAAATACTGGAAAAATCCTACCTTCCCGTCTATACAGGAAGTCATCTCCCAACTTAATCTACACTTCAATTACGAACTGATCCTATCATCAGAAACAGCTAAACGCACGAAAATCATTAATTGGTGGGACACATGGGTGAGCTCGCAGCATAATAACGTTGTAATAACAAACTAAACATACTTGTAAAGCGACTAATGATGAAGCTAGTTTAAGTAATGTTATTAATTGCACTACATCCACCTATCTTGGGTTCCCTAGCCGACCTGCTAACTGCTTTCCCCTCCCTCCCTTCTCCCCTACCTTCCCTAAGTTTATCCACCCCCCCCTGTTTGTCCCAACAAAATCTGTATTTTTTTGATTGTACTTTAATGAATAGATGCACACTTAATTGTCTATTTGACTGCTTGACTTACCACTGTACCCAATGTTTGGGTCCAATTTCATTTGATTTAAATATGTTATGTTATGTGTTTGAAAATACTCTAATAAAAACATAATGATTCAAAAAAAAATTAATTACTCTGCGGTCAGTGTTCTGCCTTCTTCCACATGTGGTGCTGTGGATGTAAAGCATACAGTTTAACCCTCATTCACTTAACCAAGGAACAGACTGTAGGATCTCTGGAGTCTATATTCATTGAGGTGATGAACTTTATTGCGTGGATGAAAATGTGGTATAAACTATAATACAAGTACAGAATAATCACAGTCAGTATTGGGTGCATTAAAGAAACTATAGCAGTGATAACACGTTACGGTCAATATGAGTAACTAGGGCAAAGGTAACTGCAGCAGGCTCTATTCTATACAGCATGCATCTATCTGCATACAGTGCATAAGGCATTGGCTCAAATAGTGTATTTCAGAGCACAATACACTTCACTTTACAGCATTCTACACAGAAATACCTTTATCTACATACAATGCAAACATGCTAGCATGAAGAACTACAGGGTATAACATATCTCCTATCACACAGTTCTCTCCGTACTGACAGCTGAATTATAACCTATTAACACAGATTGTACTCAAAACATGTAACTGCATTGCTCTTACTGGAATCATCTGACAAGAGGAAAGTTGTAAGGAATGGAGAGCCAGAAACACATGTCTTACCTTCTCACTGAAGAACTGGGAAACTGACTACAAGGATCTCTTTCTCCAGGAGGAAGGAGGGGGGTGGTCCCTTGGCACACACTATTCTTAAAGACTAAGAGCTCTGCTAGATCATGTTTAACATCTAAATAACTTAAACAGGCAACTAATGACCTCCACAGGTTGTAACTAGTATAACTCTATGAATACTTTCTTAGCTGCTCATGAATGGGCAGAACAGTCAGGGCTCATCTCTGCCTACGTAAACCAGCTATTAAATATTGAATACTGCTCCTCACTCACAGTAAATGGACTTAACCCTCAAAAACACAACACATTTTACTGCAATATAGACGACAAAGGAGCGAGAAATAAAAGCCAAGGTTTGTATTACCGAGGACGGCTGTGATCCATTTCTTTTGAACAATTGAAGGTGAAGAAGGTCGGAGCTGTGATACTGGATCCAGAGCGATTGTGTTCATATCTAGAGATCTTGCTAATAATTGCAGACTTCTGAAGCAGTGATATCACTAGCTGCCTTTAGGCTCCCATGCACTATGTATATGATAATATGATACTAGAGTATTTATTTTTAACTCTTTCAGGACCTGCTGATTTTTGCTCTTCCATACCTTTTACATCTAACTTGTAGTAACTTATCCAAATGATGGTTTGATATTTTTGCAGGCTGCATTGTCACTTGTGAGTCCTCTGAGGAATCTTCCCAGGGGCGACTGTCTACTGTAATGGCTGTAAATATCTTACAGTAAATCCTCTCCTCAGGTGACTCCTCTGCAGAGTCTCACTTCTTATATTTCTTCAGGTGATTATGGATTTATAGCTCTTCAGGGTTAGATCCAGTGTCTGCTGTGACTCCTCTGCAGATTGATGTCCTCTAGGACTGTACTTGAGCCTCAGGTGATTTACACCTCATACAGTAAAGCACCAGCTCTTCAGATAATTACTCCACAGATTTAAAGCTCTTAGGTCCTGTTCACACTATGCATTTTTGATCCTTTATTATCAGTTTTTGCAGTGAACGCATCACTTAAATGAAATCCCCGCAAAGTCAGTGGATTTTCAAGTTTTGCTGATCAGTCTGCGCTTTCACGATCTGTTGCGTTTTTTCCCTTGAAAAGTGATCCTAAAAAATAGGAGCTGTCAATCATTGCTGCGCTTTTCTGATCTGCTTTTCCCATTGAACCCATTGTCTATGGGTTTAAAAACATGCAGAAACTACGGCAGTTTGAAGACTCCCTCCAGAAAACTCATTCTGGGAGACCTGGAGTCATATCGGCACAAGCCCAAGCAGAACACCCTCCAATGGCACACTATCCATAAGGCCACCTGAGCTGGTCGCCTCAGGCGGCACAACCTACTAGTAGACAGAGGGGCGGCATTCCCAGGGGTGCCCGGTGGTAGCGCAGATACTCTTGGATGCCGCTTTCGCTCCTGAAGTCTCGGCTATAGCCAGCTTTACATATGTGCAAGTGATCCACTGCACAGGATGCCAGCCAGCAGACACCAAAGCACTGGCTCCATCATCGCTTACTTGGAACTGAAGCAATGAGGTGGAGCACCTGCAGTAAACCTTACTGCAGACAGGTGAGGTTGCGTTGCTCGCTGGCATCCAGTGCTGTAAGCAGGGCGCACTTGTGGACCAACAGCTCCAGGCTCTTGTCCTGCTGGCACACACTGCCCCTGGCAGCAGCTCTGTACCCTGACTTACAGGGTGTTGTCTTCTGCTCTCTGATATCAGCCATTAGGAGGTTGCATGATGTTTTTTAGTGGGATCACTACATATATGACTGGTGGCTACACCTCCTTGCAAAAAAGAATTATAATGAAAGCAGTCTGTGCTACCACTCGAGGCTCCTGAGGGCCCATGGCCAGATCGCCCTCATTATAATCTGGGGAGGTCTCTAAGAGCTTGGCTGCTATTCTATATTGCAGTGTAGTTTCAGGAAACCTCCCTGCCTGGAAATGTGTGCTGCCATGATGTGCACCGCCATGAAGTACTGCGCTGCCAATGGCATCTCCAGGCAGGGAGCTTTCCTGGAATTACAATATAGAATAGCAGCGCAGCTCTTGGAAAGCTCCCATCACCTCTACTGCGATATGACATCATCAGCCATGTACGCAGCAGCTTACAAGTGGATCCCGGGGGACTAGAGCAGACGGGAGGTGAGTATGTGTTGTTGTTTTTTTTAATATGGGTGAGGGCTTAAACTGAATATAGAGAACCATGTAGGGGTTAATACTATATATTTGTGGCTGTATAAGGGCATTTACTGTATATGAAGGCTATGTGGGGATTTATGCTTTGTATAGGGTTCATACCGTATGTGTGTATATAACATGTATGATAGAAAATCAGGCAGTGGGGTGCTGTACATTATAATATAGGACTGTGGGTGCAGTTCATTATAATATAGGACTGTGGGGTGCAGTTCATTATAATATAGGACTGTGGGGTGCAGTTCATTATAATATAGGACTGTGGGGTGCAGTTCATTATAATATAGGACTGTGGGGGCAGTGCATTATAATATAGGACTGTGGGGTGCAGTCATTATAATATAGGACTGTGGGGTGCAGTGCATTATAATATAGGACTGTGGGGTGCAGTGCATTATAATATAGGACTGTGGGGTGCATAAATGCTGTGGTGCTATTAATATAGGACTGGGTGCAGTGCATTAAATATAGATGTGGGGCGTACATATAATATAGGACTGTGGGTGCAGTTCTTATAATATAGATGTGGGTGCAGTGCATAATAAGTTGGGTCATGATTATAAATAGGACTGTGGGTGCATCATTATAATAAGGACTTGGTGCGTCATTATAATATGGGATGTGGTAGTCATTATAATAAGGACTGTGGGGTGCTTCATTTAATATGGACTGTGGGTGCTGTCTATAAATAGGACTGTGGGGTGCTGTGCATTATAATATAGGACTGTGGGGTGCAGTGCATTATAATATAGGACTGTGGGTGCAGTCATTATAATATAGGACTGTGGGTGCAGTTCATTATAATATAGGACGTGGGTGCAGTGCATTATAATATAGGACTGTGGGTGCAGTCATTATAAATAGGACTGTGGGGTGCAGTGCATTATAAATAGGACTGTGGGGTGCAGTGCATTATAATATAGGACGTGGGGTGCAGTCATTATAAATAGGACTGTGGGTGCATATTAAATATAGGACTGTGGGTGCACTATAAAGGGTGCTATATAATGGACTGTGGTCATCTTATAATGGACGTGGTGCGTCATTAATAAGATGTGGCATCTTAATAAGGACTGGGTGCGTCATTAAAATAGACGGGCGCTAAATATGACGTGGTGCAGCATTATAAATAGACTTGGTTTCTTAAATAGGACTGGGGTGAGTCAAAAAGGATGGTAGTATTTAAAGACTGTGGGTGGTCATAAAATAGGATGGGGTCAGTGCATTAAATAGACTGTGGTCGTCATATAAATGATGTGGTGCGTCATTATAAAAGACTGGTGAGTCATTAAATAGATGTGGTGTGCATATAAATAGGCTGGGTGCTGCATAAATAGACTGTGGTGCGTGCATATAAATAGACGGGGGTGCGTCATTATAATATAGACGTGGGGCAGTGGCATATAAAAGGGGGATTGATGTGCAGTGCATAAAAAGACTGGGCTATTTATATAGACTGTGGGTGCGTCATATAAAGATGTGGGTAATATAATATAGACTGTGGTGTCATTAAATGAGGTCATCATTAAATGGATTGGGTGCTATTATATAAGATGTGGTATGATAAAAGTGGGGTGCACATTATAAATAGGATTGGTGGTCATTAAAGAGGGGTGGCATAAAAGACTGTGGTGAGTCTTATAATATAGCTGTGGTGCATAAAAAGGACGGGTGCGTCATATAAAGACTGTGGTCGCATTATAATATAGCGGGGTGCTCATTATATAGGATGTGGTGCAGTCATTATAAATAGGACGTGGGGTGCAGTCATTATAAATAGGACTGTGGGGTGCGTCATTATAATATAGGACTGTGGGGTGCAGTGCATTTAATATAAGAGCTGTGGGTAGCATTAAATAGGATTGTGGGTGCAGTGCAGTGCATTATAATATAGGACTGTGGGGTGCAGTACATTATAATATAGGACTGTGGGGTGCAGTGCATTATAATATAGGACTGTGGGTGCAGTGCATTATAATATAGGACTGTGGGTGCAGTGCATTATAATATAGGACTGTGGGGTGCATGTGCATTATAATATAGGACGTGGGTGCATCATTATAATATAGGACTGTGGGGTGCAGTGCATTATAATTTTAGGACTGTGGGGTGCAGTGCATTATAAATATAGGACTGTGGGGTGCAGTGCATTATAATATAGGACTGTGGGGTGCATGTACATTATAATATAGGACTGTGGGGTGCAGTCATTATAATATAGGACTGTGGGGTGCAGTGCATTATAATATAGGACTGTGGGGTGCTGTGCATTATAATTAGATGTAGGTCGTGCATGGACTGGGTGCAGTTTCATTATATAATATAGGACTGTGGGGTGCAGTGCATTATAATATAGGACTGTGGGGTGCAGTGCATTATAAATAGATTAGGTGCAGGCATTTACTGGTGTGGGTGCAGTGCATTATAATATAGGACTGTAGGGTGCAGTGCATTATAATATAGGACTGTGGGGTGCAGTACATTATAATAATAGGACTGTGGGGTTGCAGTCATTATAATATAGGACTGTGGGTGCAGTCATTATAATATAGGACTGTGGGTGCAGTGCATTATAATATAGGACTGTGGGGTGCAGTGCATTATAATATAGGACTGTGGGGTGCAGTGCATTATAAATAGGACTGTGGGTGCAGTGCATTATAATATAGGACTGTGGGTGCAGTGCATATAATATAGGACTGTGGGTGTGCAGTAATTATAATATATGTGGGTGCAGTGCATATAAATAGGACTGTGGGTGCAGTGCAATTATAATATAGGACTGTGGGTGCAGTGCATATAATATAACTGGTACTAGTGGGTGGTATCATTATAATATAGGACTGTGGGTGCAGTGCATTATAAATAGGACTGTGGGTGCAGTGTCATTATAATATAGGACTGTGGGTGCAGTCATTATAATATAGACTGGGGGAGTGCATTATAATAAATATATAGGACTGTGGGTGCTGCATTATAATATAGGACTGTGGGTGCTGTGCATTATAATATAGGACTGTGGGGTGCAGTGCATTATAATATAGGACTGTGGGGTGCAGTCATTATAATATAGGACTGTGGAGTGCAGTGCATTATAATATAGGACTGTGGGGTGCTGTACATTATAATATAGGACTGTGGGGTGCAGTTCATTATAAATAGGACTGTGGGGTGCAGTGCATTATAATATAGGACTGTGGGTGCAGTGCATTATAATATAGGACTGTGGGGTGCAGTGCATTATAATATAGGACTGTGAGGTGCAGTGCATAGGACTGTAGGATGCAGTGCATTATACCGTAATATAGGATTGTGGGGTGCAGTGCATTAAACATAGGACTGTGGGTGCAGTGCATTATAACATAGGACTGTAGGTGCAGTGCATTATAACATAGGACTGTAGGGTGCAGTGCATTATAATATAGGACTGTGGGGCTGCAGTGCATTATAATATAGGACTGAGGGTGCAGTGCATAGGACTGTAGGATGCAGTGCATTATACCGTAATATAGGATGTGGGTTGCAGTGCATAGGACGTAGTGCAGTGCATTATAACATAGGACTGTGGGGTGCAGTGCATTATAACATAGGACTGTGGGTGCAGTGCATTATAATATAGGACTGTGGGTGCAGTGCATTATAAATAGGACTGTGGGGTGCAGTGCATTATAACATAGGACTGTAGGGTGCAGTGCATTATAACATAGGACTGTGGGGTGCAGTGATTATAACATAGGACTGAAGGGTGCAGTGCATTATAATATAGGACTGTGGGGCTGATGTGCATTATATGGAGGACTATATGGAGCCAATTCTACCGTATGGAAGCCATTATAATATTTGGAGGGCTCTGTGGGGGGCATGATAATACTTGGAGGGTTATGAGGAAGGGTCATTCCATGTCAAGTGAACCAATGATTATTACCTCTATATTTTTAATTCTTTTGAGATTTTGTTATTTGATAATAGCGGTCAGACAATGCAAAATGTGAAGAGAAAAATTTTTTAAAAATTTATTTTTTTTTAAAATGATTTTCAAAGTTCGGAAAAAGTGTGAATTTCGCTGTTGCCTGCCTTTACGTTTCTCCTCATAACTAAGGCTAGGAATAAGATAGAGAGACAAAATAAACACCGTTCTACTCAGAACTGTGCAGGCTTTCACCAGATATGTCACAAGAGGATCTTTGTTAATATTTTACCCATGTGATCGCATGCGCAAAACTTTAAAACGTATTTCCGAAAAATTGGCGCGCTTTAAATATTTCAAAAACTGCCCATGTGTCTGCTGTGCTCTTAGCCACATCTGTACCAAATTTCAAGTTGGGATCGCGATGGGATCATATTTTAAAATATTTTACTATTAATAGCGTCAATGGGTCATTCCATATCAAGTGATCTAAATATGAATATTTTTTTTTACCTGACGTCTTTAGATTTTTTTTATTTTTTTTCCTTTATGAAGTACTACTTTAGTTAATTACAAATTAAAAGTTTAGAATTTTTTTCTTCATCAGTTAATTTTTTACAGATTTTTAAAGTTTAAAAAAGTGTGAATTTTGGCCTGGTATGACTTTAAATTTTTTTATCTTGGGTTAAAATAAGATAGAGAAACAAAATAAACACCATTCTACTCAGAACTGTTCCAGGCTTTCACCAGATATGTCACAAGAGTATATTTGTTAATTTTAATTTTTTACCAATGCGAACGCAAACGCAACATTTTGAAACGCATTTCCGAAAAAACGTTTTCATGAAAATTTTCCAAAACTGCCCATGTGTCTTTTATGGTCTTAGCCACATCTGTACCAAATTTCAAGTTGGGATCGTGGTGGGATCATATTTTAAAATATTTAACTATTATAGTGTCAATTCAAAAATCTTGAATTCAGATCTGTTCAACCTGTGGTCTAAAAGCGTGGGGTCTATATTTATCAAATCCATTATTTTTAGACATTACTGTATTATTTTGATATGTTACAGCTTAGAAGCAGGAGAGGACATATAGGAAAAAGCTTTGTTAGGGCTCAACCTGAGAAAGCACAGGGATAGACAGTGAATGCAGAGCAGATGATAGGCCAGCAGCTCTGTCAATCATGTTAAGTGTCTACCCACTGCATTCAGGAAGTAAGACATGCTCGTTCAGACCTTTCATGTCCTGACATGTCTGGACATCTTCACTCCTGAACAAACAATAGTCTGTACAAAGCCATCAAGGCTGTGTACTAAAATATGGGTGAGTAAATATATTAATAGTTTAACGCTTTTATTATTAAGGGCCAATACACACAGTGCTATTTCTTAGGGATCATCATTCAGAAAAACAGCCCCATTGATTTCTATGGGGTTCACCATATGCAGTGTTTTTGGAAACACTCAAGAGTGAGTAAATCACTGCTTGAACTACTTTTTAATCGCTGCAATAAACGCAGCATTTATCATTTATATAAAAAAAGCTGCCATTTTTTTCACTAGCGATTAAAAAAAACTAAGCATATGTGGTAAAAACTTGGTAGAAAAACAAGCTGCCAAAACTGCAGCGTGTATCTGCAGACAGAAAAAACTGTGCGCGCTAGCCCTAAAACTCACTTTATAGTAATACAGTTCTATCTCAAGTGCACTGTAAATCTTTATTTTTATTACCTATCTTCCTTACTTATTAACTGTATTTTTCCCACACAGCAATGGCTGCTACTTCTCAAGAAACAGCATTTTATCATAGACACTTGCAATCCTTTTGAAAAAATATGAATATGATTGGCGCTGGTGGCGGCTACTGTACTCTCCAAAGATTCTGGATTCACCTGTACATATGTCAAGTATATACAGAATATTTATTCCAGGACTTCTTACCAGTGTGGCGACGCACGCCGAAGGGAACACTTGGCCACAAACAACCGTGTCTCAAAGTAAAACAAGGTCCAATGGTTTATTATCACTCGTCATAAACCTCATACGGTATAAAGGACATCCGTGAACAGGACAGGCACACTATGTCAGGCTGTCCCCACCGACCGGGACAGACACCAGGTTAGTCCATAACAGCAACCACTGACCATTAGTCCATCTATGGGATCGCTGGCTACGGTCTTAGCTGCGGGGATGCCTCCTCTACAGGTTTGCAGACTCTGGTCTGGTCCGGGCTCAGACCGGGTGCAAACTACCTGAGTCCAGGGGGATCCAGGCTCCCTAAGGCCTCCTCAGCGATATCTGGATGCTGGGAAAACACCACCCTTATTCCCAAGACTCCTTCCTGTCCTGTGGTCAATGACCTTTCCTGACCTCACAGCCCATGTGACTGAGAGGGGTCTGTCTTATCTGTGATCCGTCACACCCACAGGAGGATCCACATTAGACAGCCGCTCCCCTGGCTGTCAACCTGCAGCCACAACGCATCTAATGCCTGGGAACTCTCAGCCATTAGCACACACTGCTCTTTTAGAGGCCGCTTATTGGTCTCATCAACCCCTTTAGCTGTTACTACAGAGCTAACTACTACTTAACCCTGTTGGGTAGTCACCCGCTGCACCACACCAGATATAATACTCCAATGAGAAGGTCAGCATAATTCTTGTAAAAATACAGTGATTTATTGGATTGTTTCCAAAAAGGGTTATTGTATGAAAATACTAAATATGCAGGAGCGTAGCTACAATAGGTGCAGGGGTTGTAAATATGGGAAGTAGTTACAAGAAAATAATTCATTTGTCCATGATCAATCCGTTCTCTCACAATGTTTCTTGTATCCTGGATGGCAGGCGAGAAACTGAGTCCGTGAAAGTGGGCAGGGTGAACGGCGGCCCATGAGTGGCGGGACCATGTATGTCATGTGATGATGGACATGCTATGTGACATGTATGTATATCACTGGCATCTGAGTGTTACCATCCACCTGTGTACACAATCATATGCAATGTCAGCAGATGTACCAAGTCCAGTAATAATGAAGACCAGCAGACACTTCACCAGACAATGTTTGACCTCAGCATTTACTTTAGAGAAAGTTTCAATTTGCTTTTGTAATAAGAAGTTCATAATCTGTATGAGGAGGAAATAGGCAGGAAAAGGTCTGTGCCCCGCACTGCAGAAAAAGGAGTTCAAGGTAAAGGCTGACCTGGGATGTGGCTAATAAGTATTTATTAAATATGGAAATGCAATGTGAAGACTTGATGTAATCACAATAACTAGAAGATGGCGCTCATGTAACATTATCTGAGGCGGCTGTCTCCACCGTTACACGGTATCAAGCTCCTCACTTTGCATTTGTTTGGTTATCTGATCTCTTTGCTAAATTGATTAACAAGCAGGATATCAACGAGGCCATAATTCACTTACAGATTAATTAGGTTCTCTGTTAATATCCAGTCACTTCTCCAAGGCTGCAATCAGCGAGGATCTGGAAGAAACTGCTCCCATGAGGATTCGGCACTAGATCAAGGGTGGAGAATCTTTACTTCTATCAAGGTGCCATTGGAATTGAGGCCATCATTTGCAGCAAATACAAAATTATCAACTTAAAATTGACCTTGTTACATTAGGTCAAACATTGAAATACCTTCTACCTAAAGTGGTGTCTGGGGCGGCTGTGATGTGACGTGATATTGATGATGTTTCTGATCACAACTGATCCGATTTGTGCCGATTTTTGTTCCAGACACAAAAATGGTGCAAGCCATGTTATGTCCGGGAGAAAAATCTGAATTCTCCCGGATCCTCCTGGACAGATGGAAACCGGATGGCAAATAGCTGCCATCCAGCCCCATAGTAATACTAGGTTGAGGAGAGCCATAGGATCAAATACTTAATTAACCTTAAGACATAAGGAATTGGGAGGAACGATCCATATAGTGTAATATTTTACATTGCATAAGCTTTGGTTTATATGGCTGCCATTTCCTGTTTCATCACACCATGCCATGCTGTCCACCATGGTGACTGGATCTATGACTACATCCTGTTCCTGGAAGAAGCTGGAGTCCAGAGGAAGACCGACCATTCACAGAAATCACAGAATGCCACATCACCTGGAGACCCTCGATCAATACCACACCCCCTGATGACCTCATGGATCCACCCATGGACTTACCCACTGACCAATGAATACATCTGAGTAGGGCTGGCCGAGCCCTTACTGAGCAAAACCTCATGTCTCTTAAAATAAAACACACTTGGAGCCACACTGGGGACCGGCCAAGGAAGAGTGTACATCTGACTCTGTGTGTCTGGTGTCTTATATTTCACACCGGTACTTGGTCTATATCATTTTGATCAGGTGCAGGCAACTTGTTAATATTATAAAATATTACTCCATAACAATTATGGGACCGACATCTGCTCCGGGGCTGTCTGGTTCACACTGGACAGCCCCAGATGAGATAAACCGTGGTGTGAAACCACCCTAATGGTAATGGTAGGCTTGGTACAAGCATACAAACACACACAATGATGGCCGGCAGAACTGTGGTCCTGTGGACAGACACAGTCCTGCATCCTTATAGAACAGGGAGGCAGCACTGATTGCCAATCTATTATCTCTGGCACACGCCTATAAAACTCTAGGCGGCTCCAATATGGCGTCTACCTGGCACTGACTAGTCTAACATATACAGCAAGCAGCACCGTCCACATACCACATACAACAACCTGCAGTCTGAGCATCAACAAGCCGCCGCTACACTAGGCTGGTAAAATGGCGCGTCTTCCCAACAGACCACATCTCTTCCTTCCGAAATGCTTAGACAATCACAAGTGCCACACACAGGGCTGTCCAGAGTTAATAGCAGGGGTCACCCAATTGGGTTGAGCGAGGAATGTGTGAGTGGGAAAGGGGACGAGCGCCACCGACGAACTGCCACTCCGGAGAAACATGGCTGGATGCCTGCATGTACCGAGGGGCGCACTGGACCTGGTATGCAAGTTATGGCCAATCAGTCCTGCAGTAGAGGGACAATGCATCCTGCACCAGGGGTGCATATAGAAATCATGGAATCCCATAGCAGAAGTTCTTATTGTTCCCCCCAAAAAAACAACAATTGTCTGGGTCATATAGGAACTGTACATATCTAATAACTTTGCTGCCATTACAAAGTAATTTTCCTCCTATTAAAGCCCCTAATTTCGCTTTCATTGCCCCATAACAATAATAATATAAGACTATTGATAAAATATTGATGTGCCCCCAGCTATGGGGTACTCGGGAGCTGGGCTGGTGCGGTCTCTCTGAGATATCACTGTAGTCGTGACTTGGTCCCGTGGCCTGGGATCAGTCCAAAAAGGGGGTATTTACAGGAGATTTGTCATGACGCCATCTGGGGTATGTGGTTAGTAGAAGCACCACTGCCGTATTCCTGCTGGGGACGGTGACTTGGGGCAGGTGGATAGTAAGCCCTCCTCGGGTAGTGCTGAGGGTCCCCAGGGCAGGAGTGATAGTAGTGGATGGGCCTGGTGAGGGATCATGTGTAGTGCAGTTCACTTACTTCAAAGCTGCAGCTCTCCAGCCAGTGTGCAGGGATGACAGTCTGTGGCCCTCATGTGGGACTTTTCTGCGAGCTGGAAGTAAACAGTCTCAGGCAATGATGAGCTTACTGGGTACTTTACTTAAGGTCTTCAGCATTAGTTCACAACAGTTTGAAAGTTACTGTTCTTTCAATACAGTTCACACAATTTACACTTCAGCACTGCTCCGGGTTACTCAGATTGTGCAGCTCAGGTAGGGTTTCTGTGTTGCTCCCTCAAATTCCTTTCAGGCCCCTCTCTCAGTATTAACGTAGTACCTCACCCCCCAGTTCAGTCTGGTCGTCGCGGACTCACGGGTGAATATATTTTCCTTGCAGTCAGGGTCACCAGTCCTAGAATGACAACTGTGTTCCAATTTCGTGGTGGAAAGATAGGCTGCAGCACATAAAGTTTGTGCCCCACACCGGTGTGTCTCGTGATTAAGGTCTGGAATCCCCGGTCACCTCTTCAAAGCCGTCCGGTTCTCTGTTGTTGGCCTAGCCCTCCAGTGTCCCAGGTTCAGATATTTGGGCACACCAGGCTCCTTCTGTCTGTCACTGTATCAGCTCAGGATTCCGCCAGCCAGCTAAGATGTGCCGGGCCCTTTTCCTCACACTCTTCCTTCTGCTGTGGAGTGTCTCAAAGTCTCTTTCCTCTTCCCGTCGACTCCAGGTTATGGCGTTTCTCTCCTAGGGTCTGTGCCGCTCAGGATTCTGCGCCTCCAAGGAACTCGAAACTGTCTGTGAAGTCTCTCTCTCTGTTCTGTTCTTTCCAACTATACCCACTGTTCTACTCTCCTCCCTTGGTGCTCCTGTGCTTTATCTACGGTGCCACCTACTGGATCAGTGCTACTCTACGCTCCACCCACTTTGCTACACCCGCCACTTCTTGCCCAATCTAGAGTCCTAGGCGTAGGGTCGGTGTTTGTGTGGGTGTGTTTTTCAACACCTTGCTTACCTGGCTGCACTTCCCTCTTGTGGCCACCTGGTCGCAGGGGCGCCACAATATGATGCCAACAGAAGTGCCCCCCACACTGTATGATGCCCCACAGTGAATTCCTCAACTTGACGCTACTGTACCCCCCTCAACTACCCCAGCACAGTATGATCCCCAACTGCGACCCCCACACAGCCCTCTATGTAGTATAATGGATCAACATACAGTATAATGGCCCCTCTTCATACTGTATAATGGCCCCCAGCACAGCCCTCAAAAAGCCTTCCATGAAGTATAAAGGTTCCCTCATATCCCTCCAAGTATTATCATGCCTCCCACAGAGCCCTCCAAATACTGTGCTGTGCAAATTAATTGGGTCACAGCAAGTCTTTACTTGTTTTTCTTGCATTAGTTTTCCTATTTCTGATCAGTGTTTTATCAGTTCTTGGTGTCGTTTTCCATTTTCTTCCACATTTTCCTTTTCGTTTTGGAGAATGATCCAGTTTCATTGTTTGTGCGAATTCTTCTTGAAACGGTAGATTTTCCAATCCCAACGGTGGAAGCGATTTCTCTAAGGGTACCGTCACACATGGAGACGTCGCCGGAGATATCACCAGGACGCACGGGAGCGCACACGGTTTTAGCACCCCGCCAGCATTGCCGTCGCATGTTTACATGCGATACACCGGAGATCTTACAGGCGCCATCGGCACTGGCGTGTCCAAAAACCCCAGCGGCGACTCTGTAACATGGGAGCCTATGGCTCCCATCGCCTGTGAGATCGTCTGGTTTCAGAGCACTGCTCAGAAACCAGGCAACCACTCAAAGGTGTCACCATCGCCTATTTACACGCCCCCGTGTCGCCTTGACTTGTATGTTCATTAAGAGTAATAATTCTAGACTCTTCTGTGAACTAACATCCATTGTTACAGGCACGAATCAGACTGAGAAAAAGTAACTAAACCACTCCTCCCAGAAACAAGCTCTCACCTGAAGCTGAGGGGGCGCTAGCTGGTATTGTCTGAGTAAAATCAGTCACAACACATTTTGTTACTCAAGGTTTTACACTCACACCTGATCAAAGCAGGTAAAACTGGTTTGTATCACTGACTGGTAACCCCAACTTACCATTTTACTTACAAAAATACTTTGTCCCAATTAATTTACACAGCACTGTATTATAATGGGTTCCATATAGTATAATTGGCTCTATATATTATAATGTATCATCCATAGTCCTCCATATATTTTAATGCACCCCCATAGTTCTCCATATATTATAATGTACCCCATAGTCCTTCATATACTATAAAACACCCCATAAACTATAATGCACCCCATTGTACTTCATATACTGTACAGCACCCTACAGCCCTCCATATATTATAATGCACCCCCCATATATACAGCACACAGCATCCCCATATATACAGCACCCTATATATAAAGAGCACCCCATATATACACAGCACTCCATACATACATATATATATATATATAACGCCCTGGGGAACCCGCTTGGCAGCATAATTAACACCAACACGTGCATGCTATGAGGTCTACACAGACCTTTGGCCATCTCACTTGTAAGGTAGCGGTTAGGATCGGCAGGACGGAACACATAACACACAGTTTAATGGCACAATTCAGGCATTTACAGACCTTCAGGTTCCGGGGCGCAGCAGGGTACAACCTCATACAATCCCAACAGCTGATATAGAAGCTCTGTACCTTCTCACGGGTTCTATCTTGGCCGGGTCCCAGGCAAGGGCCAAAACCTCATGGCTAGGCTGTGTTAGGTCAGCACACAACCTTTCTCTCCTCACCGTCCACTCATTAGCCTCATGCTCATGTTAACGTCCACTCAGAGAGCTCACAGGCTGTGTTAAATCTTCACACATCTCTCTACACAGCAGCTCCTGCTGTCCTGACACACTCCACCCCCTCCCCACAGCAGCTCATATCATCTCCTATTCACCCGCACACCTGGGCATCAGTGCTTTCAATCAGCACTCAGCTCCAGCAGCAGCTAACCCTGTGTGTGCTGCTACCGAGCAGAAGATACAATCTCCCATATGCTGTGTCCCGATCAGGAGACACATCGAGGTCGCATCACCACAATATGTTTTGGAGCATGTCCTTGATGCCTGTGTGGCGCCCCACGTAGTCAGGCATCACAGTAGAGTATTGGACCTGTAAAAGAGGTGTAATTTTCCCAGCTGCAAGTGGATCCTAGGTTGGTGAGACCCATTCCTGCACTCCCACATTAGTGTAGTAGTGGGAGGTTACCCAGGAGGGAGATAGATTCACCTCTAGGGGGAACAAATAGCGGGGAAGAAAGGACACGGGTTCATCAACTAAGGTTTACCACGGGATCCACCATACCACCTGGCATCCACTTGCAGCCACCCGTAGAGCTACCTGTTTGAATACCATCATGCTGAACTGTGGACTCTGTATTTTGCTGGTGAAGAAAGTGACTTTGCCTTTGTGTGGTTATTAGGGATGGGCGAGTCTACTCGCTAGGACTCATTACTTGGCGAGTAGTAAGGGACTCGCAGGACTCTGTACTCGGCGAGTTTCCCAGCGATTACTCGCACAGTAACGAGTCCAATACAAGTCAATGGCAATCCTAGTTTTGTCAGAGTTTACTTTTTCTCACTCGCTAGACTCGCTATATCACATCGCTATGTAACTTGAATCTCCCCAAATCGTTTAAACAATCGCACCGCTTCACGGATACCCGCTGTCAGCAGCGAGTCTGAGCGAGTCCACGATTCCGAGTCCTGTATACTGTATTCGGGACTCGCGAATACAGAATCTGTTATGTTCCGACAAAGCTTCCGAGACAGCCTAGCGTGTTAGGTCAGAAAACTTGTGAAGATGGACAAGCATGTTAGCCAATCATATTCAGTAATGCCACAGCCATGTTGGTTGTGGCAGGACTATGATTGGCTTCTGTCCATCGTGATGCCTATGTCATGTATGAGAGGCGAGGCTGTATATAAGCCTTGCCACCGCCATTTCCTCCACATTCCTGTGACGATCTGAGCTAGTGCAGGGTGAGGTAGATGCTGGAGCAGATCATAGGGATTGTCAGTCAGTGTAGGGAAACTTCAAGATTCCTTATATTTAACCCAAACAGCTCTTCTGAGAGCTACCAGGAGGACAGAGGAGTACTGTGTAGAGGACTGTAGGCAGGCAGGCAGGGAGGAGCAGCCTTTATGGTGGGTTTACACGTTGCGATATCGGCGTCCAACTCCGACCAAAAGACACGTGGTTCGTGCGTTGGACCCGATATCGTTCCTGCGTTGTACGGTGTGAACATCCGATACGATGCAGGAACGATGGTAAACCGATATCGGGGGTCGAATGAGCGTGCTATTCAACCGCCCGATATCGGATGCCGGTTGGAGCCGGATCGTCCCGTGTGACAGCCCAACTCCGATGTGTACTGCCACGTCACCCATTCACTCCCATGTTAAATGGTCGTTCCTGAGTCGGTGGGCGTACACATCGTAGGGACGTTGTATCCCGATATCGCAGCGTGTAAACCGCCAATGCGATTCAGGGAAAACCGGGCACGAAATGCGCGCTCCCGCGCCGTTGTATACGATATCGGAACGATATTGTGACGTGTAAACCCACCATTGCAGTGCACACAGGACCGACCTCATAGCTTAGCTTACTCACACAGCTGTCCTAATAGCTGAAGCCAGAGGCTTAGCTGAGGTACTATTTCTTATTTTTTTGCACCTGATAGATTTTGGGTCATAATAACCCCTTCAGCTTTATTTTCTCTGTGGCAGAGCAGTGCGTTGCTGCTCTCCTACCTGCAAATAGCACGTACGCCACCTGCTTGTGCGACTACTTGTGCGCACTTAATAATTTTTGCAGGGACTAGTGTGCTGCTTCACTGCCAAGTGTTAGCACACACTTAACCCGCCAAAACGGCAATGCGAGCGCTTTCCGAGACACATCTGCGATTTGTAAATTGCACATTACTCGCTATTACTCGCTTCCGCATTCATTAACATTGGACTCGCTAGACTCGCAACGAGTAGCAAGTCCTGGGCTCGGACTCGCTAGAGTCAAGCGATTCCGAGTAATTTAGGACTCGCCCATCACTAGTGGTTATGTTGCAGTCAAATTTCCATGTATAATGGACATAGTGTGCAAAGTGATACTGCCAAATCAGAGCAGCATCACACTGTGTCCATTATACAGGAAATGTGACTGTAACATACTGATAGTGATTTTGATTAGATGAGGTTAATCATGGGCCGTATAAGAGCTTTCTTGCAGAAAGAAAAAGAAAAGGGCGCATGTGTAGACACAAGTCTATTTGTATAAATAAAAAGTGCCAGTGCACTCACCTATAATGGCTGTGTACGTCTACACAACCAAGATTAAATGTGCGGTCACTGGGGCTCCGGGTCGCCTCTCTCTGTTATTGGTGCCATCCTGTCCGTGCTCCCCGAAGATTCAAGTGATCCTGCCGGACCGGACACCACGTCGATACGAGCTTTCTTGGCCATTATGACTCCACTCTATCTTGGCAGATGGTTATTATACAAGTCATTTGGCTACACATATGGTCATGCGATAGAACCGTTTGATTAAAGAGGGTGATAATATTGTTCCTATATATTGTGTTCTATTATGTGCCTCATATTGGCCCTTTGTTACTGATAATTGCACCTTGTAGGTACTATTCTATATAGCCTTCCACCACCCCTTGGCTTGATCATTACCACCTGGCCCTTATAGAAGTCTCTGCCTGTCTCAGATATTTTACACCATACCTCTTATAAACTGTGGCCTTTTCATTGTTTATGTTATCAACTCATTTGCTGCGTCCCATCTTTAGGTGTGTTTTAAGTATTGCTCTGCATTGTTTGGACGCCTGCTGTATATTTATGTATATATTTTAAGCATTTGTATGGCCGATTATGTCATCTTTCTATACTGTCATATGTTCGGGGGCCCCTATGTTCTTTTAAATGTTTTTAACTTTGTGTGTAGCGAATAAAGTTATTGTTATTTTCATATTAATCATGCTTTGATCGTATCATTATATGGTGCTGCTCCCGTATATGTCTGTGGAGTCCACTGGGACGGGGTACTCGGTACCGGACCGGGGTACTGCTGGGAATATCACGGCGGTCTTGGTCCGGACCGTGTCCCGGGTTCTCACAAGTAAAAGGGGTATTTACTAGGGAGATTGTTGTCGTGACACCACCCACGGGCTGTGGTCAGTGAAGGGACCACCGCTGCAGTGTACTTCTGTCGGGAGGATGGATGGATGGATGCTGCAGCAAGGTGGATGAGCCCGCCGCGGGTCAGGGCTGCTCCTGACAGGGTGTTAAGGTAAAATACAGTTCTGTATGCCGGGAATCACACACGGGAGACTGGAGCAGGGTTCACCGGGTTTTACTCACAAGTTCTTTACGGTACAGTTCCCACAGTCGCTTTACACTGATAACTCCGGACACTTTGAACCTCTCCATCCAGGTTATCTTCCTGAGACCCTTCACTCTTTCTTGAACCTTTCAGGCTTGTTCCTAATTTGCTCTTCCGTGTGGATTGTATGGCGGCAACTCGGTCCCTTTTATATGGCTTCCCCTAATGTGTGGGCAGCAAGCCAGGTCCTATAATGTTGCTGAGCCCCCAACCCGTGTAGTGGGAACCCGGACTTGGAATCAGTGTTCCCCGCCGGTGTGTTCGTGTACCTGCTTGTTCCTTCAGTCACCCAGAGCAGACACTGGTCCCAGCCTAGATTAGGTGTCCCTGTTTTTCAAGGGATCACCGGCTCTTTCCTAACCGTGTGGTTATCCAGGTACAACAAGGGGAAACTACCCCGCCAGTAGTCGGTCAACGCTGCTGTACTCTTCGGACCTGGTATCACCAGTCCGGTCTCTGTCTGTCCTTTCCGGGGGCTGCAGGCTATGGAGCGGGCTTTCTCTCCATGGAACGGTGTCTCTGTGGATTCTGCGCCTCCAGGTAGCCCTATTACTCCGGGAGGTCTCTGGTTTGGCTTCTTGGCACCCATTGGCCTACTAATTCCTCCCTCCTCCTTTCCTTCCTTTTGTACTGGTCTACCACCTGACCTACTTCCCACCCACTTCCCTCTAAACCCTAAACCCTACCACCTCTTGCCCGCCTAGAGTCCCGGGCTCTGGGTTGGGTGTCGTGTCTTGTGGGTGTGTATGCTGAAGGTGTGCATGTAGCACTTGTCTCCTATCTACCTGGCTGCAGTTCCCTCATGTGGCCACCCTGGTCGCAGGGGCACCACATGTTCTAACTTCCCCTTTCCTTTATATGATACAATTGGGACATGGTGGGAACCCCTATGTTATTGCTGCTGTATCATGGTGCGCCCACTCCCCTTCCGGTCTTCATTTGTGTGGTTATGTTCATCAACCTGTTTGCTTACAGGAATGCTGCCCCGGAGGACCAGTTCCACCTGTAGGGAGCTTTGCCATCTCAGCTGCACTACCATCGACCTCCGGAGGACTGTGGCGGCGCTGGTGACCCCTCACCAGGTACTACAGGTGGCGTCACATGACAAAATCTAATCCCCTGTACATGCACCTCCTTTTGAAGTGTCATCCAAGCCACGGGCTCATGTGCTGTCAACCGTGACATTCCCCGTGAGAACACCCACCGATCCTGATACCCGAGTACCCCAGGGCCCGGGGCTCGACACATGCATGGATGGACTGCAGCATGCAGAGTAGGAGATGGTGGTCAACAGTGTCAAAGGCTGCAGAGAGGTCAAGAAGGATAAGCAGAGTGGTCACCATTACGTTTTGCTGTCAGAAGGTCATTGGTCACTTTCGTGAGAGCAGTTTCTGTAGAATGTAGGGGGCGGAAACCAGACTGTAATGGGTTTAGAAGAGAGTGAGTGGAGAGGTAACGGATGAGGCGGGAGTAGACCAGGCACTCCAGGAGTTTAGAGATGAAGGGGATGTTGGAGACTGGTCTATAGTTGTTTGTGCAGGACGGGTCAAGAGATGTTTTCTTTAATAATGGAGTAACGATTGAGTGTTTGAAGGAGGAGGGGAATATATCAGAAAGAGAGGGAGAGGTTGAAGGTGTTGCTTGGTGAGTGGTGACGACCGGTAAAAGAGACTGGAGTAGGTGTGAGGGGATGGGGTCAACAGTGCATTTGGTGGGACGAGAGGAAGAGAGGAGCCTGGAGACTTCTTCTGTGACTGAGTCAAAAGTGGAGAGTGAGCTGGAGGAAATGTGGGGAGAGGTAGGGGTAACAGCGATTTGAGGTTGGGAGTTGATTTCGTGATGTATGTTTTCTATTTTATTAGTGAAGTAAGAAGCCAGATCATCAGCACAGAGGTCAGTGATGGGGGCAGATCATCAGCACAGAGGTCAGTGATGGGGGCAGATCATCAGCACAGAGGTCAGTGATGGGGGCAGATCATCAGCACAGAGGTCAGTGATGGGGGCAGATCATCAGCACAGAGGTCAGTGATGGGGCAGATCATCAGCACAGAGGTCAGTGATGGGGCAAATCATCAGCACAGAGGTCAGTGATGGGGGCAGATCATCAGCACAGAGGTCAGCGATAGGAGCCTGCACTTTAGGACTGAGGAGAGAATGAAAGGTGTCAAAGAGTTTTTTTTTGGATAGTGAGGAGATCAGGGTGGTGAAGTAGGTCTGTTTGGTGAGGTGAAGGGCAGAGTTGTAAATTCTCAGCATAAATTTATAGTAAATGATGTTTTCTGGTGACATTCAGAACTCCTAGAGTATCGCCTGGTGAATCGAGTTTGTGATGTGAGCCAGGGCTGTTTCACTCTGCTTTTGGAGGTTCTGAGGGTGAGAGGCGCTACTTGGTCCAGGGAACTTCTGAGAGACTCATTGTAGTGAGTCACAACCAGATCAGGACAGGAGAAGGGAGGGAGGCGTGGCCTGCGACTCATGGAGTAGACACAACTCCCCAGAGCTCCGGTGCTTACTAAAGCAACAAGGGTTTTTAAGTCCTTCTAAGGACTTAAACCCATCAAAAAGCAAGTCCACCAGAACCTATAGACACCAGGAGACACCCGGTCGGTCCCACAACCATCGGAAGGACTGAAGCTCACACCTAAACCGGTTTCCTGAAGAAACGCTGATCTGGTCCGCAGCCGCAGCCATAGGAGTTCTCGGTGCCGGAGACGACTGCCCCCTCCCCGCTGCGCCGGAGGACCCGCTGACCACTTTACAGGCAGCCTGTGACCCTAGCGACCGAGCTGCCATCTCTTCCTGATCCACTGCATCCCCAGTGTGTCTCGTGTAATCCCCCCCCCCGGAGGTGAGGCACAGCTGGGCTGAGAAGAGGCTCCCACCACCCGACACAGCAGAAAACTCACCACTCCTGGCACCCACAGCCGGATCCCGATCCCTCCTGAAGAGCCCTTGGAACTGAGAGAAGAAGCCTGGAGGAAATCGGTGGATCTCTTTTCTTCTTCATTCCTCCATCACCGACGGCGACGGCCACGTGGGCGGAGGGATCCACAATCTTCATGTGAAAAGAAGATCCGGCCGCAGCTGTTAAGTCTCACACGCAGGTATTTACACCCTCCTGAGTGAAATCAAGCACACTGGAGGCAAGCTTAGACTCCCCACTTACTCCTCCATTACTGCAGTCCAGTCACTTTCCATTTTATTATACTACAAATCAAGTCTGCATCTCTACTGCTCTCTGACTTTACACCTTCAACTCTGCATTGACTTTTATAACTTTTGGAAATCATCAACTCCTTGCTGAATTTACCACCAGGGAAAATAGAAGCACTGTGCTCATACCCCACAAGGAGTTGCTTCTAAAAAATCCCATCTTGATTTCTTATTGGGGGAACTAGACTCATCAACCATCCTCAGCCTATCCTAGGCTACAACCCAGCTCAATAACTTGTCTCTCTCATAAGAAACCCCTTCCCTTTTCTTTTTTTTTTTTTTCCTTTTTTGTTGTGTGCTGAACTCGATTCCTTAGGGCAATTACTCCGCAGAGAACTTTGGAGCATATCCATACTGATTGCATACCCACTTGGTTCTGCTCCCATACACTTCAGTGGGTTGCTACACATTGAATTTCCAGAAGAAGTTTACATATTGAAGCTCCTTACCTTGTAATAAGCTAACATAGCACGATGTAATTCTCCTTCGATTACTGCATTTTTCTCAATTTATTTTGTTAATGATATTCTAAGAAATAGCTGAGTAACTCTAAGTTTTTACTGTAATTACCTACTAGCAAACTATTTCTAAAACTAAGTACTGATTTATTTATCTGTGTAAACAGTCAAGGTCCTGCTGTATACGTCCCCACTGTGTGACATTGACAATCACTCAACGTTTCACCTTCACTAGACCTCGCTCCAGAACCCCAGCCAATTAGGAACCATACATACTTAACCTCCCATACATTTTCCTAAATAATCAGCTCCAATCCCTAATCCTCCTTAACAAACTCTGACTCACCATGCCAACCAAAACTAAACAAAACTCCTTACATCAAGGAATAGAAGAAGCAGGAGATCTACAAAAATCTCCACTAAAGAGTAAACTTCCCACCCCATCACAACCCTCACAGACTATAAAAAACATGAAAGAAGGGAACCAAAACCCTAGAGACATCAGAGAAAAGGACTGGATTAAAAAGTCTGAAGAGAACGACAACACCACCATGATGGAGCTAACTCACGCCTCATCAAAAAGGAAGGAACTAGATACCCCCTCTAAAAGCACCACTGGTCCCTCCTCAAAAACCGACCCAGAAGCCAGGAGTAGAGACAGCGGAACCAGAAGCCCAGTTAGACAGAAGCTCAAGACAAGCTTTGCAGCACTAGACCCTATTCTCCAGATAAACCCAAACCAACAGATAGACAAAGCCTTCATGATAGAATTATTCACTTCATTTCAAAACAAAATTGATGAAAATCTGTCTTCCCATTTAGAAGAAATTAAAGCAACTGTAACTTCAGTGGTCAAAAGAGTGGACGACCACGACCACGCAATTTCCAAGATCACTTCAACATCTCTAAAACTAAAGAACGATCAACAAAAAATGCAACAAGACATGGAATTCTTAAGAATTAAACAAATAGACAGAGAAGATAAAGACCGGAGGTCAAATTTGAAATTCCGAGGAATACCAGAATCTATCAGAAACACAGACCTGACTGATTACATCAAAAACATGATCAGAAAAATCGTACCTGGAAAACACGAACTAGAATACTCTATCGAAAGAGCACACAGACTCTTTAAACTAAAAAATCTAGCTGAAGACCTGCCCAGAGACACGATTGCAAAATTCCTTTTTTTCCCACTAAAGGAACAAATTAATGAATACATGAGGAAACATAAATCCCTACCAGCACCCTACCAGAACATCAAAATTTTCCAAGACTTCTCCAAGGAGACACTAGAAAGAAGAAGAGCTCTCAGACCAGTCACATCCATTCTAAGAGACCAAAATATCCCATACAGATGGAGCCACCCTTTCTCGGAAGTCACCTTCACCCACAATAGCAAACTCTACAGCATAGGTGAAGTTGAATTCGGGCTATCTACCTTAAAAAAGCTCCGAATAGGAGACTCTGGCTGATCCCCTGTCTAGGAAGAGAAGAAGAAGAGAAGAGAAGAAAAGAAGAGAAAACAAAAGAAATAAAAATGGTGGACTCCTATTTACATCATCACCGCACCGAAGGCCAAAACTTTAGCCCTTCGGAAGCCAATCAACGGTTCTCTGAACCCTTCCGCTACTCTCACCCGATCCTTAATTAATTCTCCTCCTACCCCCCTAATACTTAATTACTGATAGCTCATCTCGTACTTTAATTCTAGGACTTGCCCTAGCAACATCTTACCTTCCCCTCCCCCTTCACCTGTAGCGCCAGTCACTCCAACTTTTGATAGTCTTCAAGAACTAAAATGTCATATAATTACCTAACGCTGAACACTAACGGACTTAATTCCCCACAGAAAAGATTTCACGTATGGAAAGAACTAAAACTCCAGAAAATTGACATAGCAGGCCTCCAGGAAACGCGTTTTAGTGCTGAGAACCCCCCAAAATTTTCAAACAAACTATACCCTAACATATTCTTATCATTCAATAAAAAAAAAAAAGCGGGGAGTGGCCATTCTCATAAAAGGGACAATGAAATTTGAAGAAAAAGAAACCATCATAGACACTGAAGGTAGATATATTATACTAAAATGCCTCCTAGATGACGTCTTACACACATTAGTCAACGTTTACGCCCCCAACTCAGGCCAAATAACGTTTCTTAAAAAATTAATGAGGAAAGTCAGAGAATGTCAAGAGGGTGTTCTCCTTTTGTTCGGGGACTTCAACGCAGTGCCCAATGCGAACCTTGACTCCTCCAATAAAAACAGGAATTCTAACACACAACTAGACCCGTTACTACAAAGAGAGGAGCTATTTGATGCCTTCCGTTGCCTCAACACATCTTCAATTGAATACACGCATTTTTCAAACGTACATAAATCCTTAGCACGCATAGATCTCATACTGACAGACATCCACTCACTTAGACTTATCAAAAAAGTTACCATTCTACCCAAATCGTGGTCAGATCATTCACCCATTGTATTTACCACTTCACAAGGACCCACCAAAAATAGGCAAAAAATCTGGAGAGCAAACTCCTTCCTTTTCCAACACCCAAAATACAAAACCGAAATTGAAAACTCCCTAAAACTATACTTTGCAGAAAATGACCTAGAAGGAACTACAATCTCAACTTTATGGTCCGCACACAAGGCGGTAATAAGAGGCCATCTAATCCAAATTAACGCAAGACACAAAAAATCATTAACTTCCTCCACACTCAACATAATAAAACAAATTCAAGACCTAGAAAAATCAGTAGCTAGTAACCCCTCTGACACAAACGTGAAGGAATTACTAAAACTAAGAATAGAACTTAAATCACTATTAGTTGCAGATTTTGACAAAATGACACGTATCTCCAAGTCTAATTTTTACACCCTATCCAACAAACCAAATAAAATGTTCGCAAATTTGATAAAAATTCGTAGAACCAAAACTGCAATCCGGCAAATAAAAAACAACCACGGTACTCTACAGAAACACCCAGAAGACATATCAGTCACTTTTGTAGAATATTACGAAAAACTATACAATCTAAAAAACGATCACGAAAACTCAGAACCCTCCGCCGAACAAATTTCTAATTTCCTTAACTCAATTGACCTTCCTTCAATCACCAAGGATGACCTCAACTTCATTAACTCCCCCTTTACTGAAAAGGAAATCACTGACACTATTAAAACCCTAAAGAAACTCAAATCTCCAGGACCTGACGGCCTACAAAATGAGTACTATACTACTTTTCACACCATGCTTTCTCCTTATCTGACAAAATTATTAAACGCCTTAACTTGCCCGAACCACCAGCCTTCCAAAGACTTATTACAAGCAACATTACTCTGATAGCAAAGAACAAAGGTGATCCAGACGATGTAACCAATTTCCGACCAATTTCCCTTCTCAACACCGACCTCAAGATAATGACCAAAACAATTAACTCCAGACTTCAGAAAATAATCCCCAAACTAATACACAGCGACCAGGTTGGATTTGTGAAACATAGAAGCTCTACAGACGCAACACGACGAACTATCAACCTACTCTCACATATAGAAAGACACAAGATCCCTGCTCTAATGGTCTCTGTCGATGCAGAGAAAGCATTCGACAGGGTCCATTGGGGTTACATGTTTGAAACTCTTAAAAAATTCGGCTTAGAGGGTAAAATCATCCACGCCCTTCAATCTCTCTATTCCACCCCAACAGCCAACATTCTGACCAACGACACCCTCTCCAATACCTTCAACCTAACCAACGGAACCAGACAAGGTTGCCCACTCTCCCCCTCATTATTTGTGCTATACATAGAACCGCTAGCAGAGAAAATAAGAATGAATACCTGCATTAGAGGCATACACTCCAACCACAGAGAATTTAAAATAAGTTTATTTGCCGACGATGTCTTACTAACATTATCCGACCCCATTAACTCCCTAAGACACCTACTTGCAACTATAAAGGAATTCTCTGCTATCTCTTCTTACAAAATCAACTTGAAAAAAACCCAAGTCCTCCATTATAATCTGGATCCTATTTCTATAGCCATATTGAAAAGAGAACACAACCTCGACCAAGACAGAAAAGACCTAGACTTTCTGGGCATCAAAATTACGCATCACACGTCTACCCTCATGGACCATAACCTAGACTTACTTTCTAAATCCACCCAAGGAGACCTTGCATATCTATCTAAAGCTGACCTTTCCTGGATAGGAAGAATTGAGGCCTATAAGATGTTTATACTCCCCAAAATTTTATACTTTTTTAGATCTCTAACAATTCCAATCAAACACTTATGGCTCAAGAAACTACAAAGACAACTATCCTCTTTCATATGGGGAAACAAAAAACCTAGGATCGCGAAATCGACTCTAGAAAAAAGCAGGATTAATGGAGGCCTGGCAGTCCCCAATATCACCACTTACTACCAATCGACTATCATCAACTTAAGCAAACCATGGTTAGACGACTCTACAGGACCAAGCTGGGTCTCACTCGAAGAGAACAGTCATCAGAAAATTAAACTAAAACTACTCCTTCTAACGTATTTATGCGACAAGAAAAAACCCCTTCCAAAAAATTTAACAACTAAAGCCACAGTTCAGTCGTGGAAAAATCTCTCGGCCAAAACTCCAGACAACCTTATTCTTTCTCCACCGGATTGGATCCCAATAGACATCTTAAATTTGTTTATTTCTTCCCTCAATATCGACACTTGGAAAAACAAGAATATACACCATATCTCTGACTTACTTGACAACTCCAACAACCTGATCTCCTTTCCCACCTTACAAATTACCTTTGGATTACATGACCAAAAGAAATGGGAAAAAATTGACACCTACCTCTCAAAAAAGAAACCAACCTTCCACTTACCACTAATAATAGCACAAATGTTCAAATTCCCTCACAGTACCATTTTTTGGTCACCAAGAACCTTTGTAAAGAGATCAACCAAGACTCATTCATGGACAAAACACCAAACATATTAGCGTGTGAGAAGGAATTAGATATATCAATAGAAGTTGACTCCCTAATTCAATCCCTAGCATACATACAAAAAAATATCTCCTGCTCCACCCTGATTGAAACCCACTACAAATCACTATCTAGGTGGTATTTTACCCCCACAGACTCCACCAGATGAAGGAAGAAAACTCACCTATATGCTGGAGGTGCAACAAAGAAATCGGAACTATATCACACATCTTCTGGTTCTGCCCAACTTTAACAGACTTCTGGAACAAAACCCAACTTTTAATCTACGATATATCAAACAACTCACTAACCCTTACGCCTGAATTTGTAAACCTTCTCACAAATACTACACAAATTCCATCTCAAATAAGACCACTAATAATCCATATTATACTTTCAGCAAAAACTATGATTGCTGCACTCTGGAGAGAACCTAAACCACCAACCTTTCCAGCTCTACTAGAAAAGCTCGCCCTCCACAACTCGTATGAACTATCCTTCGCATTACGAAACCAAAATATGGCCAAATACAACAAAAAATGGATCCCATGGAATGAAATCTTTCCCTCTCCACTACAAACCAAGAAGAAAGAAGCAGAAAAACGACGACTGACCCTACTTGTATCCATACTTCCCTCCTCCCCACCCACCCCACCCCGGACTCCACCACCTGACTATCTATCCCTAACTTCAATTCACTTTCAGCACAAAAATTACCATCCTTATAACCAACCAAACTTACTTATTGTCCAAGTTATAATTGGTTAATTAGCTAAATCTACAACTGTTTCTTCCACCATTGTAACCTTACCGATCCTAAACAATTTTCATTAAGTTTATAACTTGTTACACGTTTTAATCAACTCCTTTCAAAGTTTTATGTCACTATAAGAAATCTTATAGACGGGCAATGTTAGACAGCCATCCACTTCTGTTTACCCCGTTTGCAAGTAATTAAGACTGTCAATTGATTTATTTCACTGTTCTTATTTCTGAATTTTCTAATTCAATTATCTACTACTTAATTTTCAAACTTCATTGACATTTGGAATGTACATATTTATCTGTTTATTGCACATCTGTCATTTAAAACCAAATAAAATCATTTGAACAAGGACAGGAGAAGGAGGAGATTGGGGACAGTGATGAAAGAAGAGAGTCTGTGAATGTATGAGGGTTAATGGCCTGTAGATTTCTGGATGTGTGATAGGTCGGACTGTGCTGGGGTGGATGAGGGTTTGTGAGTGCAAGGAGAGAATGTTGTGGTCAGAGAAAGGTAAATTATCTAAGGATGAGGTTGAGCAGAACTGGACAAAGATCAGGTCAAGGGTGTTACCATCCTTGTGTGTCACATGCCTTCTTTAGAGCTTACTTCGCTGTTGTTTTGTTGATGTAGGTCCTCCTCTATGATGAGGTGGTTAAGCATCTCTTCACAGCTGGATTTTTTGCAGCTCTAGGCCTCGTGTATGATGATCAGGTCAGATCTCTCTTGCTGAATCTAAGCTTCGGCAGGGAGACTTTGCCAAGGAGTTTTGCTTGAAGTTCCATGGATGGGGCACTGACAGCAGGTGGAATGACTCTGCCTGGCCCCTTAGACGCCATTTTTTTTCAGCGGCTGTGAGGAAGGTTTAAAGACATACTGGTACTATATGAAACTTCTGAGTCATTTGCAGCCACAATGGCTCTAGCCATTTGGATCTATAGAAACGTCAGGGACAGACCTGTTGTGACCCTACTCCGTGTTGTCTTGCCAAGGGAAGAAGTTCCTCCAGAATGCATTGATGAACCCATGCAATTAGGGGGTTTCTCCCCTCAAACTGGGTGTCTTCTGGTTCACCGCATGATGGAGATTTGTTTCATCTGGGTCTTAATGGTCATTTTATTGGGGTCTGTCCTTCTGCACCAAAACAAAAGAAACCATCAGAAAAACGTCTGACCAAAAGTCGTGTAGAGGGTTACAGCCTGGGTGTGTATATTTCCTCTGCATGTCCATATTAGCTTACCCTATCTCCTTAAGCAGTACTAAAACTGAGATGATTTCTGGTCTCCTGGATAGTGGGGCGCACTAGTGGGGCGGCATTCAATATGGTGGATTCTTGGTTTGCTCGGACCGGAGGTCTCTCCTGTAGTGTGCTGGCGAGGTCCATCCCCATATTTGTTATTGACTCGACTCCTCTCGGTCAGGGAAATTTTAGGGTTCACAATGTGAACTTCTCATAGAATCAATGAATGGCAGAGTTTGAAAGGAGCTTTTGGGTCATCTGGTCAAACCCTCTGCTCAAAGCAGGACTAATATCTAATATCTAATGTGTCTCCTCCCATTCAGTCTCATCCCATTGCTTCTAGTCGTTCTTTATGGAAATGAGAATAAAGCTGTTCCCTCTGTAAGGCCTGGAACGCCGATCAAATGTGAGTGAGATACGGCCTGCTATGAAAGACTCCAACCACGATATGATACCAAACAAATTTCTCCTTATAACTTGCAAAAATAATAATATTTCACTTCTTAACAAAATATGGGCCACAATAGTCACAAACCACAGTATACAAATGATGCCGGCTGAGAGATGCCCAGACTATTTCACTCCCTTCCTTATCTGATACAGGCCCTACCCGGGGTCTGACCGTGACCGTGACACGTGGCTCTCTCAGTTATTACACTCGCCTCCCGCCTAATTACAATAGATTCTGGGTACCCCGTTTTCCTCTTGATATATATATTTACACAACTAATCACTTGAACCAACACAATATATAAGATAAGATAAGATAAACTTTATTGATCCCGGAGGAAATTACAGTATTACAGCAGCAGAAGAAAGATCAAGAACATTACACACTTTACAAAATAAGTCTATATGGACAGCAGATGCGGGTAGACTGGTACATGTACCTCCCCTATTCCCCCCATACACTTAGAACTTCACATAGTCTTGGGACGCTTTACACTTATACATTTGTTAAACATCCCCACAGCTGTCGGAACAAACGATTTTCTGTATCTTTCCTTTTTACACATTAGTTGGATTAGACGCTTGCTGAATGTGCTCTTCTGCTCCGCAGTTCAGAGAGCGGGTGTGTATTGTTGCTCATTATAGCCTTGCATTTCTTATTAATTCTATCCTCTAATACCTCCTGGAAAGTCCTCAGTTGTAGACCCACCGCCGCACTAGCCTTCTTGATAAGTTTATTCAGCTTATCAGCGTCAGCTGTGCGCACACTACTACCCCAGCAAATTATTGCAGCAAAGATTGCACTCGCCACAATAGATTGGTAGAACATTTTAAGTATTTTTCTACACACATTAAACGACCTTAACTTCCTTAGGAAGTAAAGTCTACTCATCCCTTTCTTGCAAACCTTCTCCATATGGCACCTCCAATCAAGCTTGCTGTCCAGGTGAACCCCCAAATATTTGAAATTCTCCACCATCTCCACATCCTGACCATCAATAGTGATAGGTAAGCAATCCTTCCTGCACCCTCCATAACTCAACACCAACTCCCTGGTTTTCTTTATATATTCTTTGCGAGTGCTCAGAGCGGACGCCGGACTGAATATCCGCAAACAAAAAGAAAACTGGACTTGTTCCTCCAAGGTCACTAGGTTTAATCAGCTTTCGAGGTCACTAGATTCTGTGATACATCCAGGTGCAGGTGAGGAACCAGGATCTGTCTCAATGCAGCATGGTGATCTCCTATAAAAATCACAATCACCAGGGTCTCGGTAGACAGGAGCTCACACAGTCTCTGTCAGGCCATCTGTAATCTCAGCAACAGTAATGTTCTCTGAGATGCTGCGAATCCTGTCTAACTCTCCCTACCTGACTAAACAGTCGGTAACCGGCCGCACATCCAAGTTTACTCACAGAGCAGCTCCCTCTGGATTACACCGTCCACTTTTGGGTCTCTCCAGGATCCAGGCGCTTCTGAGGCTCTACCAGGCTTATCTCTACTCTGTTGCTCAGCAATAACCTTGTGTGACAGTTTTTACTTTCGTTTCTTTCACTTCCTGTTTTTGTTCACCAACAGTGCTTTCTTCTCTTTTTGCATGGTGATCTCTAGTGGCCAAACTAATTTATTGCACCAGATTGCACCAGATACTGGTGCACTACAACTCCCAGCATGCCCTGACAGGAAAGGAGGAAGCTCAGGCAGGCATTGGATAGGCAGATACTGGTGCACTACAACAACCAGCATGCCCTGACAGGCTGAGGATAAGGAGGAAGCTCAGGCAGCCATTCTATAGGCAGATGTGGGTGCAGTACAACTCCCAGCATGCCCTGGCGGCAAAGGATGAAGCTCAGGCAACCATTGTATAGGCAGATTTAAACCCAGCTTAGCATTGTGTGGCACCCCAGGGGTTAATGTGCCACAGTAACATCACATGGGTTCCCTCCCCACAACACACTGACCTACACTAGCACCTCTGGGCCAGGAGGGGGAGCACAACCTGCTCTCTTATATACTCCAGCTCACGAGGAAGCAGAGTGAGTTCAGTACGAGACAGTACTGTGAAGAGGAGAGAGACTGTAGTGTCAAGGAGCTGCGAGAGGCTTCTCTACAGTCTGCTCACTGATTCCAGGCCTAGTTAGGGTCTGAGGAGAGGAGAACTAGAAGGACAGAGAAACACATCTGGGAGCTTGAGTGCCATCACCACTCGCCCCAGAGGAGCGCACAGAATGGACACCGGATCCGACACTGTGACTGACACACACAGCACAGTGAATCCAGGAGTGGTGGAGTCTCTAGACCACCACAGTACCAGAGCAAAGCAACACGGCAGGAACAGTACAACACAGAAGACTCAAGTTGCCTAGCCAAGTGGTACCAGCCGAGAGAAAGAGAGAGAGAGTGAAACAGTGCCAGCAGCTCAGCTAGAGGCAGCAGCAAGGACACACACACAGTGCAGCATGAGGAAGCTGAGGACCCGGACAGGGTGGGAGAAACCCGGCCCCGGTACAGACTCCGTGGACTATAACCTGCAACAACATCGCAGTAAAGCCTTGGAAACTACAAAACGTGAATGTGTGTTCCTTAACCCGTCTCCACTATCATCCCCTACTATTATATCCACCACAGACTATACCAACCACTGCCCCGGGGACCTTGCTTCTACCTACGGAGAGCAGTACCATCTAAGCTGCCTAACATCATCCCCGGAGGTTCTGCAGCAGCGGTGGTCCCCCATACTGACCACACACCGTGGGTGGCGTCACGACTGACATTATCCCCTGTACATACACCCTTATTATTGCCAGGGCCCGGGACACGGTCCGGATCAGGACCTCCGTGACATCCCCGCAGCAACGCGGTCTGGTACCGAGTACCCCCGTCCCAATGTGCTCGACAATTGCATTATTCTTAAATCTTCATAAATAAACTACATACATACTCTAGAATACCCCATGCATTAGAATCGGGCCACCATCTAGTAACATCAGAAAACATGAACTGATCCCAACATGCTACACCTCTACAGTGTGACAGCCCTTCAGGTATTTGTAGACAGCTATTAGGTCTCCTTTCAGTCTTCTTTTTTGCAAGTGTAAGACAAGGGATATAGCTCAGCCGGGATCTTTGCTTCGGCACAAGTGAGCGGCTGTGGAGTCACGGTGGACAATGGCAGACTGGCAGTCTTCATACAGGTATGGTCACAGCCATGTTTATTGTGAGCACTTGTCACTCAGTGTTACACTGGCAAAATAGGAAAATA